>JARQOC010000006.1:380237307-380737307 GCA_033576535.1 Allobates femoralis | reverse complement strand
CCTCAGTACCTGTATTATTCTGTATATATACTCTGCACAGTACCACTTCTCCTGTCCTGTATACTGGGTGTAATTCTCAGTATCTGTATTATTCTGTATATATACACTGCACAGTACCACTTCTCCTGTCCTGTATACTGGGTGTAATCCTCAGTATCTGTGTTATTCTGTATATATACACTGCATAGTACCACTTCTCCTGTCCTGTATACTGGGTGTAATCCTCAGTATCTGTATTATTCTGTATATATACACTGCACTGTACCACTTCTCCTGTCCTGTATACTGGGTGTAATCCTCAGTATCTGTATTATTCTGTATATATACTCTGCACAGTACCACTTCTCCTGTCCTGTATACAGGGTGTAATCCTCAGTGTCTGTATTATTCTGTATATATACACTGCACAGCACCACTTCTCCTGTCCTGTATACTGGGTGTAATCCTCAGTATCTGTATTATTCTGTATATATACACTGCACAGTAACCACTTCTCCTGTCCTGTTGTCAGAGAGGCAGTATTGGACTTTGTGATTTTCAGCATTTAAATGGTGTTTAAATTAAATATCCCCAATATGGAAGTCATCACTTCTCTTGTGTATAGGTGATGACTTTCCCTTCACTCTGGATTTGACCGCTGGGACCCCACAATCCCGAGAAATGTGGCTTTGTAGATCACCATGTGAATGGAGCTGCGGTTCATTTCCCTTTGCTGCACCATTCACATGTGGCTCTTCAGATAACTCCTTTAAGGGCCCTTTCACATCAGCGTTTTTTGAAATTTGCGGCAGATGCGGTGAAAAAAACGCATCTGCCGCAATTGCCGCATAACCGCTGCACTTGCGGTGCGGTTGCGGTAATCCCCATAGAAAGTATAGGGGACTTGCGGCAAGTGCGGTTTTGCACTTGCGGCAGGTGCGGCCGCGAAAAAAACGCTGATGTGAAAGGGCCCTAAGAAAGTGATGAGGCCACGACAACGTAAAAGCAAACTTCACTGATCGGGGCTGATGGGTGATATAGTATGTGGGCTGCTGGGGCTTGTTTTCCAGGGCTGCTTTTTGGTCCCAGTCCGGCCCTGAATTCATCCCACATCTCTTTTGCAGTTGCACACTTGCATATATGCACAATCTGATGATCATCTGAACATCCCCACAATCATCATGGGAGACTTCAACATCCCCATTGATAAACCCCACGCTGCTGCCTCAAGACTCCTCTCTCTAATCTCCTCCTTCGGCCTCTCCCAAAGGTCCTCCTCAGCCACACACAATAACGGTCACACATTAGACCTCGTCTTCACCCGCCTCTGTTCCCTCACCGACCTCACAAACTAAACCCCCCTCCTATCCGACCACAACCTGCTGACCTTCTCTGCCCTCTTCCCCCCCGCCACGCTCCCCCCTCTCCGGAAACTCCCTCACCCCCGAAGAAACCTCAAGCTCATTTACTTCCACTCACTCGCCTCCTCCCTCTCTCTGACTTAGCCTCCTCTCATGATGCTGACCCTGCTGCCACCCTCTATAACACCACTCTCGCCACAGCCCTCGACCAGGCCACCCCTCTCTCATACAACAAAACCTGTGCACATAGACAACCCTGGCTCACCGCCAGCACCAAAAACTTCGATGGACGTCCAGGGTAGCTGAACGGAGATGGAAGAAATCCAACTCCGCAACGCACCTCGCCTTGTACAAACAGTCCCTCACCGACTTCAAGACAGCACTGACCACCGCAAAACAAGCTTTCTTCTTGTCTCTCATTAGCTCCCTCTCCACAATCCCAAGCAACTTTTCTTAACCTTTAACGCCCTACTTCCCTTGCACCCCCTCCCTCTCCCCTCATCTCCGCCGATGACTTTGCCAGCTTCTTTAAACAGAAGATCGACAAAATCAGAGAAAGCTTCGATTCCCAATCCCCTCGGTCCTCCCTCTCTATCACCCAACCCTCCTCGACCAAAAGTAACTTCCTCTCCATGACTGAAGTGCGCCTCTCCTCAATTCTAGCATGATCACACCTCACCATTTGTGCCCTCGACCCTCTCCCCTCCCATCTCATCCCTAACCTCACCACTGTCCTTATCCCCACCCTAACCCATCTCTTCATTATATCACTTACCCCCGCGTCTTCCCCTCATCCTTCAAACATTCCCTCATCACACCCATCCTCAAAAACCCCTCCCTCGACCCCGCAACAGTCTCCAACTATCGTCCCATATCTCTCCGCCCCTTCGCCTCAAAATTGCTTGAGCAACATGTCTACTCCAAACTGTTCTCCCATCTCTCCTCGTGCTCCCTCTTTGACCGCCTGCAATCCGGTTTCTGAGCCCACCACTCCACCGAAACAGCCCTAACCAAGTCACCAACGATCTACTAACCGCCAAGACCAAGCGACACTACTCCATCCTTCTGCTCCTCGACCTCTCTGCTGCCTTCAACACATTTAACCACTTCCTCCTGCTTCAAATTCTAGAATCCCTTGGCATCACTGACCTAGCCCTCTCCTGGATCTCCTCGTACCTAACAGACCGGACTGTCAGTGTCACCCACTCCCACACCTCCTCCTCACCCTACCCCCTATCTGTTGGCGTTCCCCAAGGCTCAGTCCTGGGACCCTTACTCTTCTCCATCTACACCCTCGGCCTAGGCTAACTCATCGAGTCCCACGGCCTCCCATACCACCTCTACGCCGACGACACCCAGCTCTACCTATCCGGCCTTGACATCACCTCCCTGCTATTCAAAATCCCACACTGCCTGTCCGCCATCTCATCCTTCTTCTCTAATCATTTCCTCAAACTCAACATGGATAAAACCGAGTTTATTGTGTTCCCCCCAAGTCGCTCTTCCCCCCTACCCGACCTAACCATCACCGTCAATGACTGCACACTCTCACCCGTCCCCCATGCCAAGTGCCTCGAGTAATCCTCGACTCTGCCCTCTCCTTCAAGCCACACATCCAGGCCCTCGCCACCTCCTGCCACCTCCAGCTTAAAAACATTTCACGGATCCACTCCTTCCTTGACCATGACACTGCCAAAACGCTTGTCCACGCCCTCATTATCTCCTGCCTCGACTACTGCAACCTCCTGTTCATCGGCCTCCCCGCTTCCTCCCTTGCACCCCTCCGAACCATCCTCAATTCTGCTGCCCAACTCATCCACCTGTCGCCCCATTACTCCCCCGTCTCCCCCCTCTGCCAAGCCCTCCACTGGCTCCCTACTTCCAGAGATCTCAGTTCAAAACCCTAACCTTGACATACAAGGTCATCCACAACATGTCCCCTCCATACATCTCAGACTCGGTCTCCCGATACCACCCCTCACGCAATCTGCGCTCCTTTCAAGAACTCCTTCTCCTCTCTCTCCGCATCTCCACCTCCCACAACCACATACAAGACTTCTCTCGTGCATCCGCCATACTCTTGAACTCTCTTCCACACCACATCAGACACTCCCCTACCCTGGGAACCTTCAAGAAAACCTGAAGACAGACCTCTTCCTTCAAGCCTATAACCCACACTGAGACCTAATCTGCTGCACCATCTCACCTCTCCCCCTCCTACTGTCCCACCCATCCGATATAGACTGTGATGCCTTGTGGACAGGATCTCTGCCCTAATGTACCTGTATGATTTATTCGTCATTATTTATATTCTCGTCCTTGTTTTGCCCTTATACACGTAAAGCGCCATGGAAGCAATGGCGCTATATAAATATATAATAATAATAATCTACACTGAGAGAGATAGTGCTTTGTGCTTTCTGATCCTTCTCTAGCCAATCATCTGGTAATGGATGATGCACTTGTTCCTGTGTATATTTCCACATACATTTTATTATGAGCAGCATCTTCACCTTGAATTTCCATGATTGACAATTCTGATTGGTGAGACTTTGCACTGAGAACTTGCAGTGATCCCTGCTTGTGGACATCTTCTCTGTTGCTCTGTGCTGCTTTTGGGCTTCTGTTGCTGTATTACTCTTCTGTGTCACTCTGTACTCTGTCACAAAACAATCACTGATCTCAGGGAGACAAGTCTATGTGCTCTGTGTCACTCCTGGGGTTCTGTGTCACGCTGGGCTTCTGTGTCACGTGTGGCGCCCCTGCGACCAGGAGGCCACAAAGGGAACTGCAGCCAGGCAGGTAGGACATTGTTGCACACCAACACCCTCACAGCCCACAGAACCCACGGGTAGAAGAGGTTAACATCCAGCCCTGAGATTAGATACTCTATGAGATTGAGGGGTGGTGGATCAGAGGAGTGGGTTGGGCACACCAGAAGTCAGGTGACTTGACGGTATATAGTGAGGGGGAGGAGTGAAGGAAGTCAGTAGAGTAAGAAGTAGTAGGCCACAGTAGGCTGAGCTGCAAAGACCAGAAGCTGAGCTGCAAAGACAGAGAGACAATCACACAGTCTGTGAGAGCAAGGCTAGGAGCGCAGAATCCGTACTGAGCCAGTGTGAGCAAGAGGGGAGAGAAAGCCCGTCCGACACTGATGCCACCAGGAGTGTGACAGGACAGAGAGGAACGGTGGAACCCGTGCCCTAGACAGCAGCTGAAGCCACTGACTGCAGGCAGAGAAGTCCCTCCTATGATACCGAGAGGAACAGAGAGAAGGAGCCTGGTAGAGCCTCGTGCTGAGGACTGCTGGAGGCTGGGCTGAAGTAGAGTGTCGGCTCTAGAGGAGACCGCAGTTTACCCGGAATCCCCAAACAACACGACGGGGGACCACAGCTCCACGTTAGGGTCCCCAACCCAAAGGACAGGCAGCTCAGTGACAACCAGGAGGGCCCACCAGGGGTCCGAGTCACCGCCATACTGTCCAGCTCACCACACACCACCCGTATAGACGGAGACTGTAGACAGCCCGGAAAGGACACTAAAGATTGTGTGAGGGGTCACAGAGAGAGAGGCCTGGCTGCAGAGCAAAGGGAACCCGGAGAGGGAGAATGTGCCCGTGTATTGAGAACTGTGCTTGAACTGTAAGAACTGCAACTGACTTGTAACTGCTTGAAGAAGTTAGAGTAAAAGACACGGAAAACCCTGAATTGGCCTCTCTTGTCAGTCTCTATCTGCAGACCATTCCTCCCATACAGGTTGCAGCAGATTCCCACCTACAGAGCTACAAGCCTGTCAGCACCAGCAAGGAAGAGAGATCCTGCAGCGTCTGCAAAGTAAGTGTCCTGGACAATTCCACAACCCTTAACTCTTACTGCCCCGGGGGATACAGTTCTTCCCACTGGAACTATAACATCTCCGCTGCCACTCCATCACCCCCGGAGGTTCTGCAGCAGCGGTGGCCCCCATCACTGGCCGCATTAAGTGGGTGGCGTCACGAGTGACATTTCCCCTGTAAATATCCCCCTTTATTTGCCGAGCCAGGGACACGGTCTGGACCAAGCCACCCGTGACTTCCCCGGCACCGTCCGGTCCGGTACCGAGTACCCCCGTCCCGTGGGGCCCGACACACGCTTGGCCCATAACCTGCTGGCAGCAGATCATTCAGGATACTCTCAAATGTGTTGACAACAGAACAGAGCTTTAATTAGTTATAAACAGGAACAGATATGATAGGCTTTGTGAAATCAGGAATATATGTTGAGCCCCAGGCCCTGGGGTACTCGGGTATCAGGCTCGGTGGGTGTTTTCACGGGGGTGTCATGGGTGGCAGCGCCTGAGCCCGTGGCCTGGGTGACACTTCAATAAGGGGTTATATACAGGGGATAAGAGTTTGTTGTCACGTGACGCCACCTGTAGAACCTGGTGATGGGTCACCAGTGCCGCCACAGTCCTCCGGAGGATGCCGCAGCAAGGATAGTAAAGCTCCCTAAAGGTATAGCTGGTCCTCCAGGGCAGCGTTCCTGTAAGCAAATAGACCTTGTGGTCCTCGGGTCACCTGTTTGCCAAGATATTACTCTCCGGTTCATAGCACTTTTTCTTATACACACAATTTACTTTAACTTTGGAGTCCACCTTGGCCCAACGGGATCGGTACTAACTGTGCGGGTTCGGCGGTCACATATTGTCCCGCACAGTCCAGTGTGAGTTATAACCGCCGGACCGCTGCATATATATCACATATCATCAACTCAAAAGGAAATAAAAGTTCTGCATGGAAGTCTATGAGTCCATAGGAAAAGCAGTCTATTTACATGACCGGGTTTTAACAGTGTCTCTACAGCTTAGATACATGCAGGGCATACCAACCGAGTGGCCTCGCATGCCGCTCGTAACTGACCTGGTCACCCTGGTATATGTCCCGGTCCGGGTGGCCTTTCTGGTCATCCTCCTCCTCGGAGCTTGGCTAGCTGGATGGCTCCTCAACTTCCTCGGACTCCGCTCCGGTCTTGCTGCCGCTATCATCAGGTAGGGCCTCAGGGTCATCTCGCTGGTCTGGGTGCAGTACCCCTTAGTGGTGCTCCGACCAGTGGGGCGCCACATATACATATCTTAAGTGTCTCTCTGCAGCATCAGCAGGCTGCTTCTCCTCTCATGCACAGGCACAGGAAACTGATTACAGTCACATGGTCTTTCCTGTGTGTGAGGCTCTGGAAGTGTTTTTTTTATCTAACTTTATAGACAATACACAGACCTAGCAATAGAACACCTCCATATACAGGAATGGAGTTGTTTCACTAAACATATTCTAACAACAATACAATACAAATACAATAATTAAAGCAAAATAATGATGCCCAGTTCATAAGAGCTTACAATCTAACAATGAGGTGGGAGTGACACAAAGTACCGATGCTTATTTACAATGATGGTATAGTCAACGTGAGGAAATGGGGAGCAGATAGGAGCAGCATAAGTGGCCACCAACCATTATTTGTGATGAATTTGAGACTGGTGGAGTGGATAGGCTATGTCTGAATGACTTTGACTAGGGATCATGATAGGCCCCCCTAAAAAGATGATTTTTTAGGGATCCCCTGAAACATGTGTTTTTAGAGATCGCCTGAAACTATGTAAGTTGTGGATAGACCTAATTTCTTGGCGTAGAGAATTCCAGAGAATTGGTGCGCACGGGAGAAGTCTTGGAGCTGGGAGTGGGATGTTCGGATTAATGCAAAAGTGAGTCTAAAGTCTGTTCCAGAGGGAAGAGAACGGGTGGGGTGATAGACAGAGATGAGGGTGGAGAGGTAGTGAGGTGCTGCACTGTGAAGAGCTTTGTGGTTGAGAAGTAGTTTGAATTGGATCCTTTGGTGTATAGGCAGCAAGTGCAAAGACTGGCATAGAGCGGAAGCGTCCGAGTAACTGTTAGCTAGATAGGTGATCCTGGCTCTTGCATTAAGGCTGGACTGGAGAGAGTAGAGTTTAGTGCGGGGAGGCCAATTAAAAGAGAATTACAGTAGTCAAGGCAGGAGTGAATTCAGGGCCACAGTGAGGGTTTTTGTGGTTTCCAAGGTGAGAAAGCGGTAAATTATAGAGATGTTCTTCAGGTGCAAGCGGCAAGAGCGGGCGACAGATTATATGAAGGAGAAGGAAAGATCAGAGTCAAACATAACACCCAGACAACGAGCCTGCTGCCTAGGTGATATCGTGGTGCCGCACACTGAGAGAGATATCAGATTTAGGGAGGTTAGTGGAGAACGGGAGCAGAAGAAGTTCAGTTTTGGAAAGGTCAAGTTTCAGATTGAGAGCGGCCATGATATTGGAAACTGAGGTTAGACAGTCATTGGTGTTCTTTATTAGAGCGGGAGTAAGGTCAGGGGAAGAAGTGTATAGTTGTGTGTCATCAGCATAAAGATGGTACTGAAAGCTAAATCTGCTGATGGTCTGTCCAATTGGGGCTATGTAGAGAGAGAAAAGAAGAGGTCCAAGGACTGAACCCTGAGGGAACCCAATAGTGAGAGGAAGAGGGGAGGAAGTAGAGCCGGCAAATAATACACTTAAATAGCAGTCAGAAAGATAGGAAGAGAACCAGGAGGGGAGCTGTGTCCTTGATGCCAATGGAGTGCAGCATGGAGAGTAGGAGATGGTGGTCCACAGTGTCAAAGGCTGCAGAGAGATCAAGAAGAATTAGCAGAGAGTGTTCACCATTACATTATGCTGTCAGTAGGTCATTGGTCACTTTGGTGAGGGCAGTTTCTGTAGAATGTAGAAGGTGGAAACCAGACTATAATGGGTCTAGAAGAGAGTGAGTGGAGAGGAAACGGGTGAGGCAGGAGTAGACCAGGTGCTCCTGGAGTTTAGAGATTAAAGGGGGATTGGAGACTGGTCTGTAGTTGTTTGTGCAGGATGGGTCGAGAGAAGATTTCTTTAATAATGAAGTGTTTGAAGGAGGAGGGGAAGATGCCAGAAGAGAGGGAGAGATTGAAGATTTTGGTTAGGTGAGTGGTGACCACCGGAGAGAGAGACTGGAGTAGGTGTAAGGGGATGGGGTCAGCAGTGCATGTGGTGGGACGAGAGGAATAAAGGAGCCTGGAGACCTCTTCTTCTGTGACTGGGTCAAATGTGGAGAGTAAGCTGGAGGAAATGTAGAGAGAGACAGGGTAACAGCGATTTGAGGTTGGGAGTTGATTTCCTTAGTATGATTCTATTTCTGTGAAGTAAGAAGTCAGATCTTCAGCACAGAGGTCAGTGATAGGGGCCTCACTTTAGGACTAAGGAGAGAGTGAAAGGTGTCAAAGAGTTTCTTTGGGTTGTGAGATCAAGGTAGGTCTGTTTGGCAAGGTGGAGGGCAGAGTTGTAAGTTCTCAGCATAAATTTATAGTGAATGAAGTTTTCTGTTATGTGGGTTTTCCTCCATAGACGTTCAGCACTTCCTAGAGCAGCTCTGAAGGAATTGAATTTGTGATGTGAGCCAGGGCTGTTTCACTCTGTGTTTGGAGGTTATGAGAGTGAGGGGCGCTACTTGGTCCAGGGAGCTTCTGAGAGAGTCATTGTAGTGATTCACTACCAGGTCCGGACAGGAGAAGGAGGAGATTGGGGACAATGATGAGATGAGAGAGTCTGTCAGTGTATGAGGGTTAATGGCCTGTAGATTTCTGAATGTGTGATAGGTAGGCGTGTGATGGGATGGGTGAAGATTTGTGAGAATGAAGGAGAGAATGTTGTTATCAGAGAGAGGAAGAGATGAGTTATCTAAGGAGGAGGTTGAACAGAGTCGGACAAAGATCAGGTCAAGGGTGTTACCATCCTTGTGTGTCCCAGAGGTTGAGAGCTGTGAGAGACCAAGAGACGTGGTTAGAGATAGAAGCTGGGATGCAGATGGGGAGGTGGGGGTGTTTATGGGGATGTTGAAGTCTCCCAGACCATAAGGGTTGGTAATTCTGAGGGCCATTAAGTTCAGCACCCACGCGGAGAAATGGGCGAGGAACTGGGTGGGTTACCCTGGGGGGTGGTATACCACTGCTGCTCTGAGGGGGAAGGGTGGAAGAGCCTGATGGTGTGGACCTCAAAAGAAGGGAATGAGAGTGATGGAGCTGGGGTGGATGAGCTGGAAAGTATATTATGGGGACAAGAGTAAGACAACTCCACCACCATGTCTGTTCCCAGGTCTCGGGGAATGGGAGAAATGTAAGCTGCCGTGAAAAATAGCAGCAAGTGTCTGAGTCCTGGAGCCAGGTTTCAGTGAAGGCCAGCAGATTAAGAGAGTTTGTGAGAAAGTAGTTTTGGATAAAGGGAAGCTTGTTGCATTCAGACTGTGGATTCCAGAGAGCACAATTAAAAGAGGGAGATGAAGGTGTGCAGGTAATGTTGATAAGGTTAGCATGGTTTCTATGTGAGGTGGGGGAGGGGTTGAAGTTACCAGAGGGTGGACCAGGATTTGGAGAGATATCACCTGACAGGAGCAGCAGTAAAAAGAGAAAAAGCAAATAGTTTTTGTAATTGTGACATTGTTTATGATGCAATACTCTGGAATATGATGGTCTGAGATTCTTCAGTATGGTGAAGAGAGTATGGGAGCTCAACATAGTAGAGTGAAGGAGAGAGGGGCGTATGTGGATGAGAGGTGATGGAGGGGGGATTGGGTGGTGAAAGTCAATGGCAAAGGCACATAGGAAGATAGACATTGAGATAAAGCACATTGTTAAAAAACATAATGTAAGAGTGTGTTACCTGACTGCTGCCCTGACTGTCATGAAGTAACTGCAACACTTAGCATTCAATGCCACTTTGCATGAGATGCCACGCGGGCAAACCACCACACATGTAGTCCTTAAGACAGAACTAAATTTATAGGGCTCACTAAAGAATCGAGTGAGGGGGATTGTGGGAAATCGCATGGTTTCAGGTAATTAGCAGCTGCTCCTCACAGCAGGGAATAAATAGATGATGAAAGGTCACAGATCTGACATTAGGCAAAGCTGGCTCCACACAATCACACCTCTCACAAGATAACATTTATAATATGGGAAATAGTCATATACTGGTGAGTAAAGAATATTATGCACACAGATGACATAGGAGAGTTTGCAATGAATGCAGAGGTAGATTTACCATAAGGCTATATGAGTCAGGCTGATATTGCAAAGGAGGTCATTGCAGCAAGCAGATGAAGATTTACCATGCACTGTTGCAATGAGATTGGAAGCCCAGTTTAGCAAATGCAGATGACAGCAAGTAGTGTTGGAATAATACCATGCACTGTTGCAATGAGATTGGAAGCCCAGTTTAGCAAAGGCAGATGACAGCAAGCGTGTTGAATAATACCATGGACTGTTGCAATGACATTGGAAGCCCAGCTTAGCAAATGCAGATGACAGCAAGCGGTGTTGGAATAATACCTGTATGAAGAGAAGCTAGGATGAATATTAGTCAACTGCCATGAAGTAACTGCAAGCCACTTAGCTTGCCACTCCGCATAAGATGCCACGTGTGCAAACACCCCATGCGTGTACCCCATACTTTCAATCCATCCCATCAGTCCATCCCATCCATTCATCCTTCGATCCACATTCCATTCATACTTTCCATCCATCCATTCAATCCATTCATCCATCCCAGCCATCCATCAACCATCCAATCAGACAGTGTTCAGAGCAAAGTGTCTGATAATCACACTCCTGTGCTCTGAATACTGCGGTGACAGTGAGAGGGAGCAGTGATCAGCAGCCGGGTACTTCACTGCTGATTACTGCTCATCGCAGATACTCATCTCACCCTGGATATGTAAAAGGTGGGTTATTTACAGGGGATTAAAGAGCTTGTTGTGACGCCATCTGAGGGATCTGGTCATGGGTGACCAGCGCTGTAAGTAGCAGTCCCAGGAGATAGGTGGTGAGGCAGCAAGGTGGATCACTCCGCTCAGCAATAGAGGACCCTGGGAGTAGTAGTAGGTGTTGGGAAGAATGTTGGAGGTTGTAATGGTGAATGGAGGCAGCAGTGTAGAGGTGCAGACGGTCGCAGAAAGGAATCAAGGAGAGAGTCTCTGTTCTTTATGTTTTACTTGGTATTGCAACCATCCACAGATCCAGCATATTGGTTCACCAGACTGGGGGATCTGGCCAGTTTGAGAAGAACTAAGCACTGTTATGATGGAGATGTATATGGCCTTCCTTCATGTCCTTCCCTTCGGTAAAGGTTCTCGGCACTGTTTGCTTCCCTATATGCCTCTTCATTCCTGCTGGCGACAAGCAGCCAGGCAGGCGACCACAGACTTTTGAGACTCTGGGCCCACATTGGTTCTTTTAGCCCTATGACACTCCCTGTGCCTCTTGTAGTCCCACAGTGTGACCGCTAAGCTTGCAACCCAGCAGTCTTCAGATTGCTGCCAGACATGAAGTCCTGTCAGCCTGAGATTCAGGCTCTAGTCCACAGCTGTGTCCTGCTTAGCCTGAAGGCTGTCAGCAGGCCCACACACTCATCCACTGCTTTGCTCTCTGTCTCACCAGCTTCTGAGAACTCACTCCTAAGTGACCCCTTCCCTCCTACACCTCACTACAGCTAGGCCCTCCGCTCCAACCATTGTCTGTCACAGCCCTAAACAGGCCTTTGGTGCCCAGTTCACTGATCAGAGCTTGGAAGTGAATGTGTATGTGACGTGCACCCAGGGCTCGGGTACTCAGCTCCCAGGCTCGGGTTCAGTCTGTCTGGGATGTCACGAGTGGCCTGCCCGAGGCCGTGGCCCTGGGGGTCAACTGAAAATTAGAGATTTTTACATTTACAAGGGATTATGTACAAAGTTTTGTCATCGTGACGCCACCTGCAGTGTCTGGTGATGCTCACCAGCGCCGCCTCTGCCCTCCGGTGGTCGATGGTATTGCGGCTTGGATGGATTAGTCCCCCGCAGGCAGAACTGGACCCCCGGGGCAGCGATGCTGTAAGAAAACAGTTTATATGGGAAAGGATGCAGCAGAGTCGGGACTTCACTTCACCGGGTAACTTTACTGAAAACTTCTTTAAAGTCATACAGTTCAGCAGTGCAGTAGATGGTATAATGGCAAATGCTCCGGATTCTGTAATTGGAATTTCTGGCTGTTAGATGGATCCCTCCTTGTGTACCTCTCTTGTTCCTTTCTTTCCTTGCCTCCCAGTGGCATTGAAGTCTGACTCTTAAAGATTATCTGACCTCACGCTGCTTTTCTTAGTCTCCTCTCCCTTGTACCCGTTGGGTGAATCTTTTACTGTCCTTCGCAGGATCCGACTGCAGAACTGATTCCCCTCTTTAGAGCTCTTTAGGAGTCGGGGCCGTATCTGTAATATCCCTGATCATCGGATTCTCTATGAGCCCTTTCGGAACTCACAGTTGCGGGCTCCGGTACCCGGTTTCTTCCTTTGGGGCAAACCTTCAGGTAACTCGCTTCCCCTCTTAGAGTGAGCCTGCAATATAAGCTGCCTTTTCTCTCTTTCTTGCTTCTCTGGGATCTGTACTTTAGCTTTCTGGGCCCCTCAGCCGAGGAGGCCCTCCTTGCTCCCTCTCAGGCTGGCTGCCTAGCTCCTACTCCATCTCTACTCCAACTCCAACTGAGCTCACTGGTTCCCCCTAGAGGTCACTATATTCCCTCCCGGGGTCCCTCCATCCTACTATTCTAGTGTGTGGGTGTTAACTCTAGGGTTCCACTAGTGACCATAGTTCCAATTGCAGTGGGGTGACTACACCGCTTTCTGGGTGCAGTACCCCTTTTGTGGCACCTACATGGTGGGGCGCCACATATGTGTGGCGCCCCGCACCGAGTGCGCCACAGGAGGGTATTGCAGCCATAAAAGCAGCAGCAATATTCTCTGATCCAGCAATCACACAGTTAACTCAGAGATCCATACCCTGCATGCATCACCTAGCATAGAGGGCCAATCAGGTCCTGGTGGGCGGAGTGCAAGGGTAGTGTGTAGTGGAAGTTTAAGTTTAGTGCAGAAAAAGTCTGCAATAAAGAAGGAAGCAAGATCATCAGCTCTGCAACCTAGGAGAGGGGGTTGCACAGTTTTGTGCGGCCCCCTGGCCACCTTCTACCGGCCATCTCCCTACCGTCACCACGGTTGAGCACCATTACTCCCGGTGCATTACCAACCAGACTACGGGCATCAAAATGCAGGCTCAAAATCATCCAGTGCCCATCTACAGCCGGTTTGCTGGTACTGAAGCTAGCAGCAGTTCAGCTCTGCTATGCGAACCAGAAGAGCGGAGGGATCGTTTATAGGAGCACCCCACCATCGCCAAATCCAGTCGTCTAACCAACGGTGTACCCACCAAGGGACCCAAGGCTCCCCAAAGCATCCGGAACGTATACCCCGGATAGGGCATTCAAGCAGCCTCCCTGTACCCGATCTGGTATTCCTGGGCGACAACGGCACAGTACTTAGATAGAATGGAGGAACACCGCGGATCTCTGAGAACACACTGGTCATTGCTGAGTCCACCCGGTCCACTACCTACAAACTGTACACCATGTACTGCCTGCTGGTTACAGTAAAGAACCGTTACAGAGACTTACAGTGTCCGTGCCTTCTTATGAACTGTTCATCCGCATGCTAAGGTAACCGCAGCTGCCTCACAACATCTTGTGCAGCTTCTGGCTCCAGGGATCACCGCTCAGCCTGTGGGGAGTGTTCCATCTTGCTGCATTCCAACCCCCGGAGGCCCCGCAGCGTCGGTAAGACTTACCGAAACACTCATAGGTGGCGTCACGACAAATTAACCCCTTAATCTGTTCCCACAAGACGTCTCTTCTCTTTTTGATCTGCACTCAACCGGCACCACTACCGGCAGGCGCGGTCCATCCGTGACAAGGAGGAAGAAGCGAACGCCTGTCTAAACCGGAGTCCCGGCCACGGTGAGTCATATGCTTTGGGGAGTCCATCATATACCTGAATTCTCAGCCTTAGTGTTAATCACCACTGTGGTGACCAGACCGCAGGGACACCACACTGTCTCCCTGGTGTTTATCAGTGACCTCCTGTCACTGTTCGGCTCAGCTAAACTGAGCGGTTACAGGGGAAAGTGGAGCCCACAACACTTCACAAAGAAGGCACCAATCTACTCCCTCTGCTGTGATCTGGACAGACCAGAGGGCTATGTGGGTGTCAGAGTCTTTAATCAACTATGGTTCCATGCCGTATTGGATAAGTTGTATTTGAGGCTTGGTGGAGTTTTTATTTTTGTCTATACAGTTATATACATTACAGTCATGCATGATGATAGAGAATCACTCCAGACATGTGTGCAGCCCCTTCCTGCCACCCTCCATGACCTCCACCTGCGGCTCCTCTCCACAGCAAAGCTGGGTCCAGTCTGCCTTCCTACAAGACAAAGCAGTGCAGTCTTTTTATAATTGCTCACCCTAGGGACGTGTGCGGTATTATATCATTACTCCTTCCTGCTGGAGACCACCAATGATTAATGCATTATTAACCCTTTTCCGGCAGAAGACCACTAGACCAGCTGTGTATCAATCTTTGGTGACATTAACCCCTTCACTCATCACACCCTGGAGGATCCCTGTATGAACCTTTTCCTACATGTAACTCCCAGGTTAACAATGTAGTAGCCCCTTCCTGCAGCAGCTGACAGGAGGTCAATTTATTACCCCCATTCCTGCTAGATCCTCAGAGGATCATTTCTCTCTTCATGACCCCTGAATATGGAGGGTTCTGGGAGTATGGTTTAACCCAATAGGCACCAGGCCAAGATTGTAATGAAATTCATACTGCCTGGTGAATTTTTAGGTTCTGGCTCAAATATTGCATACTGATGTAACAGAACTGAATTGATTAACACTGCTGTATTTGCAGATTGTGAATTAGCATAATAGGAGATTTACATGTAGGCCAATGAAAACACTTTGGAGTCTTATTATGGGAACGCTAGTGGACACAGCTCGGCTGCATGTGAAAACCCAGCTCTTCGATGAAATTGGAGAGAAGGGGGTCAGCCATGGTTGTTTCCATCCCTTTTTCGATTGGGTTATGCACATTTTTGCACCTGTCCATAGCAACGGAATTGCAAGCAAACGTGGAGGCAAAGACCTGATCCAAGTGGCCATGGAAAGGGGGAATAGGGGAAAATCAGGTACAACCTGGGCGGATTAAGAGTAACCAGGGCAACAGGTAGTTTAGACAGTGAGGGCCCACCCAGCCCCGATGTATCATGTGACATGTATCATGATCCACTTGATAGATCACGTGATAGGTCATGTGATTAACGCACAGATGCAGATCTGCAGAACAAGAAAGTGTGGAGTGAACAGCCCAAATTTTTTTCCCTTATGTACAACGTTGTAGATAACAGCAATATATACACCGTAAGTGTACTACACACTCCACAATAGACTTAACCCTTACTGCCCCGGGGAATACAGTTCTACCCACTGGAACTATCCCATCTAAGCTGCTATTCCATCCTCCCTGGAGGTTCTGCAGCAGCGGCGGCCCCATCACTGGCCGCATATAGTGGGTGGCGTCATGACTGACAATCCCCTGTAAATAATCCCCTTTTATTGCCGAGCCGGGACACAGTCCGGACCAGGACCACCCGTGACTTCCCTTGTAGCAGAACCGGTCCGGTACCGAGTACCCCTGTCCCAGTGGGCCTGACATGACCACCATACTTAATATCCTTCACAAAAGATTCTGGTCTAACACTGAACTCAACCACCAGAATAAGGCCTCACTATTTATGCTTCTAATGGTTACCACTTAACTTAGTCGGGCTAGAGAGGTAACAATAAAAGTGGGGAGGTGGAGTTGAAAGACCAAGGACTTATTGTGGTAGAAACTAATCCTAATGACAGAGATCCGTATATCATTCTTGGTACAAATGTTGTTGGAAATTGTTTGGGTGAAGTGTTGTTCTTGCTCCAACAGATTGCAGATACTGCCAAACCGGGCAGCGGAGAGTTCTTCAGAGAGAAATCAGAGACTTCCTGCATCAACAACAGGTAGAACTGACCGGTGGTGAAATTGTATTGTCCGGGTAACAGACCCGATTCCCATTGTGGTACCCCAATGAGTGAGATGATGATCTGGTGCTGAACAGCAATAGGTCTCAGAGGGCAGTATTACCAGGCAGCAGAAGAGCCCATCAGATCAGGCATAGACCTACACTCTTGACAGCCAGGGGTGGTTGATGTACGTAAGGGAAGGGTACCCATACGCATCTTAAACTGTGGAGAGGACGAGGTCAAACTACTCAGGTATTCCACCATTGGTAAGCTGTACACTGTAAATAACAACGCCATACAAGCAGTGGAACCCTTAACCCCACCATATTCGGTGGAGGATAGCAATTCAAGGGACAGCTAGAGGACTGCTGTCAGGAACTTCACATAGGGACTGACTCCACTCCTGCGCATAAAAAGCATGGTGTCTATCGGGTAGTCCAGGAGTATGAACTGGTATTCAGTAAGCATCCACTTGATTTTGGGAGGATAAAATGGGTACACCATCATATACCTACAGGTGACCATACCACCCATTAAAGAGTGATATAGACCTATTCCATCAGCTCATTATCAGCATGCCAAAGAGATGTTGCAGGACATAAAGGACGCAGGAGTCATAAGAGATAGTTGCAGTCCCTGGGCAGCTCCACTGGTCCTAGTCTAAAAGAAAGATAGCAGCATGAGAATGTGTGTTGATTATAGGCAGATAAATCGCATAACGCATAAGATGCCTACCCGTTACGCGCATAGAAGAGTCACTTGCTGCATTAAAGTCTGCTAATCACTTTTCTACCCTAGATCTCACTAGTAGGTGTTGGCAGGTCTCTGTTGCAGAAGAAGACCGAGAGAAGACAGCATTCACCACACCTATGGGCTTGTGTTAGTTTAACAACATACCATTCGGACTCTGTAATGCACCCAGAACATTCCGGAGACTGATGGATGTTGCGTGGAGCACTGAAACTTTGAGACTGTGCTACTCTACCTGGATGATGTCATAGTGTATTCCAAAACCTATGAAGAGCACCTGAAACACCTGCCGAGGTATTTGAAGCATTTTCTAAATTCGGGATGAAGCTGAAGTCATCCAAATACCATTTGCTAAAATCAAAGGTCCAGTATCTAGGGCATGTGGTCAGTTCTGAAGGAGTGGCACCAGACCCAGATAAGATCACCGTAATCAAGGAATGGCCAGAACCAACGAGTGTCAGAGAAGTATGTCAATTCTTGGGGCTGGTAGGATACTACAGGAGATTCATCAAGGGTACACAAAGATAGCAGCACCTTTACAAGATCTCCTGGTAGGTCAGACCAAGAAAGGCAAATCCAGAGGTCCTCCGTTTGAGTAGAACAAGAAATAAGAAGAGTCATTCAAACAGATGAAAGAGGCCCTGACTGGCAAAGAGATCCTGGCCTACCCTGACTACAGCCAACCGTTCTTGCTGTACACTGATGAAAGCAACGTGGGGTTAGGAGCTATTTTGGCAAAGAAACAGAATGGCAGAGAAAGAGTGATTGTCTATGCCAGCAGGAAACTCCACCCTACAGAAAGGAATCCTGAGTACTACAGCTCATTCAAGTTGGAATTCCTGGCCTTGGTCTGGGCCATAACAGAACAGTTCAAACTCTACCTGGTATCTGCTAGATGCAAAGCTAGGAGCAATGGAACAACACTGGATGGTCTGGTTGTCAATTACCAGTTCACCATCAAGTACTGGGCGGGCCATAAGAATGCCAATGCTGATGCCTTGTCAAGGATGCCTCATTTACCAGATGTGGGAGAAGATGTGGATGAGCTAAAAGAGGTAGAGCTACCTGCCTTCCATCGCCAGAGAACATCCCAGTGTCAGCATGCCGCTAGAAGATATCCTGAAAACACGTTGAATCCATTACCTCATCATGGTTGGAAGGAAACCCAAGACAATGACCTGGCTATCAGTTTAGTTAAAGAGCTGATAACTCAAGAATGGTCCGGTTTTAATCCAGATGCTCCACCAGAGGCAAAACACCTGTGGAATGAGAGAAGCAGATTATTCATCAATCAAGGAAAGTTAAGTAGGCGATACATCAACCCCAGAACCCATGAGATGGTCTGGCAAATAGTGGTACCGAAGCAGGATGTCCAGATGGTGTTGGAAGCATACCACAATCAAGCAGGACACTTCGGATGGAAAAGCTTGTTATGTAATTAAGAAATATATTCTACTGGGTTGACATGAGAGGTTCCATAGAGAGATGGTGTAAAAACTGTGCACCATGCAGCTTGAGAATAAAGGACAGTGAAAGTCAAAGAACACCACTACAGCCGATTGTAACCACACAACCTTTTGAGATAGTAGCCTTGGATCACGTGAAATTGACACCTAGCAGATCAGGTTACACCTATGCGTTAACCATGGTAGACCATAATTCCAGATTTTTAGTAGTAGGTCGGTCCAGTAAAGGACTTGACAGCTGAAGCAGCAGCAAAAACCTTTCAAGCCTACTTCTGTAGACCACATTTGTATCCAGAACAGGTATTGACTGATCAAGATTCTGCATTCGAAGCTGAGTTATTTCAAGAGTTTTGCCATTTATACACTGTGTGCAGAATTATTAGGCAAATGATTATTTTGATCACATGATACTTTTTATACATGTTGTCTTACTCCAAGCTGTACAGGCTTGAGAGCCAACTACCAATTAAGTAAATCAGGTGATGTGCATTTCTGTAATGACATCAACACCCTATATAAGGTGTGCTTAATTATTAGGCAAATGCCTTTTCTTAGGCAAAATTGGTCAGAAGAGAGATTTGACCGGCTCTGAAAAGTCCAAAATTGTGAGATGTCTTGCAGAGGGATGCAGCAGTCTTGAAATTGCCAAACTTTTGAAGCGTGATCACCAAACAATGAAGCGTTTCATGGCAAATAGCCAACATGGTCGCAAGAAGCGTGTTGGGCAAAAAAGGGACAAAATAACTGCCCATGAATTGAGGAAAATCAAGCGTGAAGCTGCCAAGATGCCATTTGCCACCAGTTTTGCCATATTTCAGAGCTGCAACGTTACTGGAGTATCAAAAAGCACAAGGTGTGCTATACTCCAGGGACATGGCCAAGGTAAGGAAAGTTGAAAAACGACGACCTTTGAACAAGAAACATAAGATAAAACGTCAAGACTGGGCCAAGAAATATCTTAAGACTGATTTTTTCAAAGGTTTTAAGGACTGATGAAATGAGAGTGACTCTTGATGGGCCCGATGGATGGGCCAGAGGCTGGATCAGTAAAGGGCAGAGAGCTCCACTCAGACACCAGCAAGGTGGAGGTGGGTTACTAGTATGGGCTGGTATCATCAAAGATAAACTTGTGGACCTTTTCAGGTTGAGGATGGAGGGAAGCTCAACTCCTGGACCTCCTGCCAGTTTCTGGAAGACAACTTCTTCAAGCAGTGGTACAGGAAGAAGTCGGTATCGTTCAAGAAAAACATGATTTTCATGCAGGACAATGCTCCATCACATGCATCCAACTACTCCACAGCGTGGCTGGCCAGTTAAGGTCTAAAAGAAGAAAAAATAATGCCATGGCCCCCTTGTTCACCTGATCTGAACCCCATAGAGAACCTGTGGTTCCTTCTAAAATGTGAGATCTACAGGGAGGGAAAACAGTATACCTCTCCGAACAGTATCTGGGAGGATGTGGTGGCTGCTGCACGCAATGTTGATCGTAAACAGATCAAGCAACTGACAGAATTTATGGATGGAAGGCTGTTGATTGTCATCATAAAGGTGGCTATATTGGTCACTATTTTGGGGGGTTTTGTTTTTGCATGTCAGAAATGTTTTTCTAAATTATGTGCAGTTATATTAGTTTACCTGGTGAAAATAAAAAAGTGAGATGGGAATATAATTGTTTTTTATGAAGTTGCCTAATAATTCTGCACAGTAATAGTTACCTGCACATACAGATAACCTCCTAAGATAGCCAAATCTAAAAAAAACTCACTCCAACTTCCAAAAATATTAAGCTTTGATATTTATGGGTCTTTTGGGTTGATTGAGAAAATATTTGTTGATCATTAGTAAAAATTATCTTCTAAAATACAACTTGCCTAATAATTCTGCACACAGTGTATGGGTGCAAGAAAATTCGGACCTTACCATCCACAAACAAACGGCATGTGCGAGAAAATGAACAATATAGTCAAAGACATGTTGAAAACCCTGCCTTTGGAGGAAAGGAATCAGTGGCCAGAGAAATTGCCTGACTTAGTGGACATGTATAACAATATACCTGTAAGTTCCACCAATTGCACGCCAGCTTATCTTATGAGAGCAAGACCTGGAAGATTACCAGTTGACCTAGAAATGGGGATTGTAGTACCTGAAACAGGTTCATCTGATGTTGATTGGGACACACACCGCCAAGAACAATACAAAATGGTGTAAGAATGTGTAGAAGACAATCTGAACCAGATCAGAGAAAAACAAGAAAGAAACTACAACAGAAATGCACAAGCTGAACCTATCACCTGGAGAAAAAAGTACTAAAGAGGAAGAGAAGAAACCACAAACTTGATGACCAGTGGAAGAAAGAACCTTCCATTGTGTTAGACTCCAACTTTGACAACAGAAAAAATGGTGTAATCAGTAAAGGTGGAGGTAAAACTACTGTAACAGTGTCAAGAGATCATCTAAAAGTATGTCCAGAACAACTAAGACCACAACAAGAAGAAACTCCTTGTACAAAACAAATAGAACCAAAGAAAAAGTGATTCACAGAATACTTGGAGACTTCCCAGGAGACTGGCCCCAAAGTGAAGGAGCTGTAATTGTACCAGTAATCAACATTTACCAACCAAGGGAAAAACAAAGAATTTTGGAAGAAACAGTGAGAGTTCTAGAAGTACCTGTCCAAGTTGTAGAAGAATCGCCCGTTGTAGCCGAACTAGAGGATCCTGCAAGTCAAAACATATATACCTCTACACAGCACATAGTGTTGAGTACACCACATGACACACAAACATTATGTAGGTCTTTTCGTAGTAGCCAAGGTCAACCCCTGTCCAGGTATGGAGAGTGATACAAAAAGATGGAAGCGTGATGTATGTTTGGGCGCTGAGGTAAGGAAGATCTCTGATGCTGGCTTCTTTTCCGGACTTTATTAAAATAATTGCAGTTATAATTATTCAAGCTTAAGGCTCTCAAAACCCACGATGCATTTCGACGTGCACACACGTCTTTCTCCAGCGCCCAAACATACATCACGCTTCCATCTTTTTGTATCATTCTGACTCCCTATGGGGAGAGTGGTGGAGTGAGCTGCAGAGGAGGGAGAGGACCTGAAAAGACGCCAGCTGGATCGGCCCCTTTACTAGACACGTGACGCCGCCCGGCACTAGTTTTTCCCCGGAGAAGACCTCGTAGGAAGCACGAGGACGGAACCGGAGGATTCTGCTGCTTCAAATAAATAAGCTTATCTACGGGCTGTGGTTTATAACCAGACCAGGTGAGTTTAAACGCAAAAGAACCGCCCGCTAACAGCCCCATGTGTATAGGCGCACTACAAGCTGTTGTTGTTTTTTCTTTTACATCTTTTTCTTTTACATACAGGTATGGAGAGTGGGTATAAGATGTAAAGTATAAAGTTTCAGAAGGGTAAAATGTAAATATGAACATGTACTGTATGTACATTAAATGTGAATACTAGTGTACAGAAGGATGGAGGAACTGGGCCTTAGCCCCATGCACGTAAAGTTAGGAAAAGAAAGTGCTTGGAGTGGAGAAGAGGTATCAGGTCTCCTAAGCAGAGACACCCATAGGGAAAATATTTATTTTGTAAGTATTGGACTTTTGAAAGACTGTAGACCCGTTTAAACCCTGAGCTTGTAGAGACGATACTGTACAGACTCTTAACATTTTCCCTGAACTTATCCTACTTTATTTCACAAATGGACTGAAGACACAGGACTGGTTTGACAACAAACTTTTACAGCCTGCGGTGGATGGACTAGCATCGTATGGACTGCACCCTAGTTGATTTTGTAATTTTTTCATTTTGAGACTCTGTTATAAAATCTGTTATTGTTATTGTTGCATGTTTGAAAAATGTTTTCTCAGTCCAGGAGTGCTGACTTTAACTAGGGGGGGAATGTGACACCCTGCCCTTACAGCCACAGAACCACCTAAGGCAGTGATGGCGAACCTTTCTGAGGCCGAGTGCCCAAACTGCAACCCAAAATGAAATTATTTATGGCGAAGTGCCAACACGATAATACAACCTAAATTACAGCAGTGGTAATCACAAGCGCTGCACAGGGGGGAGAGCCAGCAGATGCTAACTCTCTTCCCTGTACAGGGCTTGTAGTCCTGAAACATTGATGATCAATTCAATTATTTTAACAATTAATTGATTTTAAACTTACCTTTGCAGTCTTCTCTTCTCTTCGGCAGTGGTCAGACAGCTCATGTGTACTGCACATTGAAGCTGAGCCGCTCCCACTGCCCTTTCTAGAAACAGCAGGTGGATTGATCTGTATGGAAAAAATGCAGAATATTAGACAGATAGGAGATAGATTTGATCATGGAATACAAGCAGATTTCATACTGAAATCATGGTCCTCATCTTGTAGTAATATCTCCATCATGACCCTCTCCTTGCAGTAATGTGTCCCATCCTGACCCTCTCCTTGTAGCTATGTGCTCCATCCTAACTCTCTCCATGTAGTAATGTTTCCCATCCTGACCTTCCCATTGTAGTTATGTGCTCCATCTTGTCCTTCCCCTTCTAGCTATATGCTCCATCCTGACCCTCTCCTTCTAGTTACGGGCTCCATCCAGATCCTCTCCTTGTAGTAATGTGCTCCATCCTGACCCTCTCCTTGTAGTAATGTGCTCCATTCTGATCGTCTCCTTCTAGTAATGTGTCCTATCCTGACCCTCTCATTCTAGTAATGTGTCCCATCCTGACCCTCTCCTTGTAGTTATGTGCTCCATTCTGACCACCTCCTTTTAGCTATGTTCTCCATCCTGATCCTCTTCTTCTATCGTTTTGCTCCATTCTGATCCTCTCCTAGCTATATGTTCCATCCTGACCCTCTCCTTGCTGTTGTGCTCCATCCTGACCCCCTTCTTTTAGTAATGTCTTCATCCTTATCCTCTTGTAGAATGCCCCATCCTTGTCCCCTTCGGGAATGTCCCATCCTTGTCCCCTTGTGGTAATGTCCCTATCCTGCCCCATCATGTAGTAATGCCCCATCCTGTTGTAATGCCCTATCCTTGTCCTCTTGCAGCAATATTCCCCATCCTGCAGTAATGCCCTATCCTTCTCCCCTTGTAGTAATATGCCCCATCCGTGTCCCCTTGAAGTAATATGCCCCATCCTGCAGTAATGTGTCTCATCCTTGTCCCCATGTAGTAATATGCCCCATCCAGCAGTAATGTGCTCCATCCTTGTCCCTTGGTATTATTGCACCACCATTGTCCCCATCACATAGTAATATGCCCTAACTTGCCCCCTGGTAGTATTGCCCTATTCTTGCCTCCATTACATAGTAATCTGCCCCATCCTTGTCCCCATCACACAATAATATGCCCCATCCTGCCATCACATAACAATATGCCCCATCCTGCCCCCTGTTAGTATTGCCCCATCCTGCCCCATCACATAACAATATGCCCCATCCTGCCCCATGACATAATAATATGCCCCATCCTGCCCCCTATTAGTATTGCCCCATCCATCCATCCATCCATCATCCTCTTAGTATTGCCCCATCCATCTATCTCTTCGTATTGCCCCATCCATCCATCTATCCTCCTCTTAGTATTGCCCCATCCATCCATCCTCCTCTTAGTATTGCCCCATCCATCCATCCATCCATCCATCCTCCTCTTAGTATTGCCCCATCATCCATCCTCCTCCTCCTAGTATTGCCCCATCCTCCTCCTCCTAGTATTGCCCCATCATCCTCCTCCTCCAGGTATTGCCCCATCATCCTCCTTCTCCTAGTATTGCCCCATCATCCTCCTCCTCATAGTATTGCCCCATCCTCCTCCTCCTCATAGTATTGCCCCATCCTCCTCATAGTATTGCCCCATCCTCCTCCTCCTCCTCCTCCTCATAGTATTGCCCCATCCTCCTCCTCCTCATAGTATTGCCCCATCATCCTCCTCCTTGTATGGCCTCATCCTCCTCCTCATAGTATTGCCCCATCATCATCCTCCTCCTCATAGTATGGCCCCATCATCCTCCTCCACCTCATAGTATTGCCCCATCATCATCCTCCTCCTCATAGTATTGCCACATCATCATCCACCTCCTCATAGTATTGCCCCATCATCCTCCTCCTCATAGTATGGCCCCATCATCATCCTCCTCCTCATAGTATTGCCCCATCATCCTCCTCCTCATAGTATGGCCCCATCATCATCCTCCTCCTCATAGTATGGCCCCATCCTCCTCCTCCTCATAGTATTGCCCCATCATCATCCTCCTCCTCATAGTATGGCCCCATCATCATCCTCCTCCTCACAGTATGGCCCCATCATCCTCCTCCTCCTCATAGTATGGCCCCATCATCATCCTCCTCCTCACAGTATAGCCCCATCATCATCCTCCTCCTCACAGTATGGCCCCATCATCATCCTCCTCCTTGTATGGCCCCATTATCATCCTCCTCCTCACAGTATGGCCCCATCATCATCCTCCTCCTCATAGTATGGCCCCATCATCATCCTCCTCCTCACAGTATGGCCCCATCATCATCCTCCTCCTCACAGTATGGCCCCATCATCATCCTCCTCCTCACAGTATGGCCCCATCATCATCCTCCTCCTCATAGTATGGCCCCATCATCATCCTCCTCCTCACAGTATGGCCCCATCATCATCCTCCTCCTCATAGTATGGCCCCATCATCATCCTCCTCCTCACAGTATGGCCCCATCATCATCCTCCTCCTCACAGTATGGCCCCATCATCCTCCTCCTCCTCATAGTATGGCCCCATCATCATCCTCCTCCTCATAGTATGGCCCCATCATCATCCTCCTCCTCATAGTATGGCCCCATCATCATCCTCCTCCTCATAGTATGGCCCCATCATCATCCTCCTCCTCACAGTATGGCCCCATCATCATCCTCTTCCTCATAGTATGGCCCCCATCATCATCTTCCTCCTCATAGTATGGCCCCATCATCATCCTCCTCCTCATAGTATGGCCCCATCATCATCCTCCTCCTCCTCACAGTATGGCCCCATCATCATCCTCCTCCTCATAGTATGGCCCCATCATCATCCTCCTCCTCACAGTATGACCCCATCATCATCCTCCTCCTCACAGTATGGCCCCATCATCATCCTCCTCCTCATAGTATGGCCCCATCATCCTCCTCCTCCTCATAGTATGGCCCCATCATGATCCTCCTCCTCATAGTATAGCCCCATCATCATCCTCCTCCTCATAGTATGGCCCCATCATCATCCTCCTCCTCACAGTATGGCCCCATCATCATCCTCCTCCTTGTATGGCCCATCCTGGCTGCTGGTGAAAAAAAAAAAAAAAACTTTCATACTCACCTTTCTTCACCGCTGCTGCAGCTTGCATCCTGTCTCCTCTCCAGCACTGAGGGCGGTCACGTGATGCCGGGCGCGTCACGTGACCGCTGTCACATGACGCTGGCCGGGAGGGCGGGCTTAGAAGTGTCTGAGAGAGGAGAAATGTCTCCTCTGCTCAGATACAGCTTAGATCTGCCGGCGGCGCGGCGCACGCCGGCAGATCAAACCGGCAGTGTGGTGGCGAGGCTGCGTGCCAGCGGAGGCGGCTCTGCGTGCCAACGCGGGCACGCATGCCATAGGTTCGCCACCACTGACCTTAGGCATGGAGGGATTTCCACAACAGGTACACTTACACACACAACACCTTCCACCCCAGGCCTGTAGGGGGGACTCCACTTGCTGCCCTTAAGCAAGATCCCCTATAAATACCAGTGCTTGGGGGGGAGTTAGTTAGTATGAATTCCACTTGAGGAAGACGCTTGGAGAGCGTAGAAACGCGTTGTGGCCTAAAGGACCCTGCCTTTTTTTATTGTACAAATAAAGTCGAGAGGTAACTATTCATAATAGCCTTGGTGCCGGTTGATTCCCCAGCGCTCACACAAATACCTATTACTCTTTTTGAAATACATTCGTTCCTCCGCTATGCGGAGTGAGGTATGGAGCAGCTCCGGGCAATAGGACCTTAGATGACGTCCTGAACACGCCCACGGACCCACCACGTGACGACTCACATGTGAGGTGCTGGGATTAAGGACGCAGCAAAATCTTCATTATCCACAGCCGCTTATTAGCCGAGGACACAGGGAGATAAACATCAATGCACTAATTCTTGTTGTGCAGACAGCACAACAAGCACAGGTGAGGTTCCCATTCAAATAACCTGCTCCCGATGACAATTACAGAGTGGCGCAACAATATTACCTTCTTAGTCCGTGCAGTACGGAATAGTACTGTGAAGACCATCTGGTTAACAATGCCGCGTTGGGCCCGTACCAGAGACCAGCCTAGCCAGTGTGAGGGCCCGAGAGTGAGGGTTGTAGGCAAGGCAAAAGACAAAATAAGGAGCAGATTGGGGGCAGAGGAGCCATACCAGTTCACCCCAAGAAGCAACCTGGACACCGGAGTCCAAGTCTGTAAAGAGCATCAAGCCCAGCAGAAACCACCGGTTCACCAAGGAGACTCCAGTCTCCCAGACACCTGTAACGCAACCAAAACGAGAGCCAGGAACCGCAGAAGTAATAGTGGTAGCCACCAAAAGGTTCTCAACACTACAATACGGGTGAGAGTGACAAAGAGGAGGCCAGGCATAGTTCTACACAGGTCAGGGGCTTCACCACGGGAAAAGAGACAAGGAGACTTTACAAATCACACACTGTGGAAATCCTGAAGGGCTTCCCGACCACCTGGAGTGTACCCTGGACCATGCCTGCTATAACATCAGTACAGATACGGAAACAATTCCTAGCATGTGTGTCAGTCATTTCAGCCCTGATCTTGTACATCCCAGAGACTGTAGCAGTGGCTCAGCTGCCAAGCCACCTCCCTGTGCAAATCCCATCACCACATCACTGCCCCGGGAACCCATGCTCCATCTATGGGTAGTGTTGTCATCTGTCTGCCCGTCCATCATCCCTGGAGCTCTGCAGCTGCGCTGATGCCTTCACCGGTCACGTAGTCCTTTTTTTAATTTTTATTCCCCCTCTTTTTAGCGAACACCAGGGCCACGGGCCCGGGCAGGTCACCAGTGACATCCCCTTACAGCAACCACCCGGGTAACGAGTCCCCACAGCCTTGTGGTGGGTCACTAATGCCCCAAGCTGGCTGACAACATGGACTCGCATCCACATGTGCCACGTACCAAACTACAAATTGAGGAATCCTGCTCTAGATCATAGAAAACCCATCTGATTCAATGGTATCATGACTAAGTGATGTACCATAAGTGCCATGTGCCATCCACAGTATTGTTTTTGGACAGGTGGTCCTAGCCATTCTGGTGTTCTTTTTTACTCAACCATCTGACGCAGTGATTTTCAAGCAGGTACTCTTTAGTTATTGTGATTCTGTGAAATATAGGATGGATTCAGCAAATCTGAGAGTTGCCCTTATGGTAAAAAAAATTGGGAATTACTGATTTAACAGGCAATGTGGCTAAGGAAGTGAAAATGCTACAAACAGAATGTATTACATGATTTAATGGAATAAAATGATTGTGATGAAATAGGGTTTTCTCTCTCCAGCTGAGATATAATTACATAGAGTAGTGGAGTGAAGTGGAATGATATCAGTGAAGTCATAGCCTACGTTGTCTTATATGACTGATTATTTTAACCAAAGCCTTGGTATCTATGTTCAAAGTGAATTTATATGTTTCTTTGTAATGCATATATAGTTGAGAACCTAATATCACCTCTTTAAAGAAGATGTGTCACGTGTCATGAATAGGTATTTTTTTACCTTGTGTAAATGTTGGTCTTTGTTCTTGTGCTTCTTGGTTCCTTATGACCTTCTCGTCCATGCACATAAGTGTAATCTTAAGTGGGCGTGGTGCTTAGCTTCTTTCTGTTGGAGTGTTCTTGAGGACCACACTCAACTGGCTAAAAAGACTAGAATTATATGCAGGGATGAGGGGTGACATACCTCAGGAATGGAGATTTGCAGAAGAACAAAAGAAAAATAAAGCCAGATTCTGGAGAACAGCTGCTTTTGTACCAGGTAAAAAATGATAATGACATATTTTGGAGAAATTAAATGACCTTTTTAACTATGTTACTACGTGGGGGTGCAGAAGTAGAAGCCGCACCTAACGCCTGGCACAAAGGCCTCTTTACAACATAAGACAGCAGTATTATCAATGGCACATGGCCAACATGGACCAAGAAGTCTACATGAAAACCTTGTTACCTCATGACCAGTGTTGCCTATATGAAGAAAACACCTTAGTTCACCTCAACTGTTGTTGAGGAAGTGGAGCACATGTGTTCGTAATAACACCCGAAACATAGTGAACTGGCCCTGGATAAGATGAAGACAGAGAACATTTTGTGGAGGTGCTCAGCAGTCCTGATGGCTGTCTGACCTGGCAATATATGCAGAAGGCTAATCAAACCTTGTAGTAGCCGGTTCCCTCAGGAAACTTTAGAGGGTTTCATTCAAGGTTCCTCAACGAAAGATCAAAAGAAAATCAATAAATGATACATGGCAGATGGGGAGACCCTGATCAAACTAAGACTTTGTGGCACACAACGTTACGCCAAGAATATTTTCACTCAACACCTCCGTCAACTCAGAATCGAAGATTGCTCTATAATCTTCAGGTCTCTGATCACAGAGGACTGATTTGCCCGGACCAATCATACTCATGTTTGGTCTGTTTTAGGAAATGGTTAATGCTGCGTTTAACTAAGCAGATGTTTTCTATAAAAAAAAAAAAGAACATAAAAGAAAGAGGAAGCATAAAGTGTTGATGTATAATTCTAACCAGGCTCACATCGGTATAATAGAGAGAGACCGCGAATCAGGGAGAAATAAAGAGAACAGATGGGAAAGGATGAGCGCTGATAGAGGACAGATACAGAGACAGGATGAGAGACTTAAAGGGGTTGTCTGCCTGGCTCTGAAAATAAATCAATTAACTCTGCACTGTCTCCACTCTGATCTCAATGCTTAAAAATATGTTCTTGCAAGAGAACAGGTTGTTACTACACGTTGACCATAACACCTGGCTACGTGGTGGATCAAGAAGAAAACTGTTACTTCTCCACAATGTCTATGTGCATGTTCCTGCTTTGAACATGAGTCAATGCTGCTGGACAAATATACTAAATGATGGGTAGAACATTTATCCATCTACTATTTATTATTATTATTATTATTATTATTATTATAGTGCCATTTATTCCATGGCTCTTTAAAACCTGGCCTTATGGGCTAAATTAGACTGTCCCATGGCAGATAATAAATGACAGTCAATCAAGTAAATGTAGGCCAATCGGCAATGATTTAATGGCCCGTTTCTAAATGCTCTTGAAAATTCTATAATAATAATAATAATTTTTATTTATATAGCGCCAACATATTCCGCAGCGCTTCACATTCACAATGCAAAGCTCACATTTAAACAATCATAAGAAACAATTAGAAAATACAATACAATGCCAAAAACAATACAATACAAAGCATAACATAATACAATAATTGGAGCAAAAAATGGCAACCCTGCTCATATGAGCTTGCAATCTAACAATGAGGTGGGGGGTGACAAGGTATAGGTGCTCATTTGCAATGAAAGTATAGTCAACTTGAGGAGATGGGGAACAGATAGGAGCAGAATATGTGGCCGCAACCCGTCATATGTGATCCACTTGAGGCGGAGCGGATAGGCTATGTCTAGATGACTGACTAGGGATCATGATAGGCCACCCTAAAGAGATGTGTTTTTAGGGATCGCCTAAAACTATTTAAGTTGTGGATACCTCTAATTTTTTTGGGTAGAGCGTTCCAAAGAATTGGTGCGGCTCGGGAGAAGTCTTGGAGCCGGGAGTGGGAGGTTCGGATTAATGCAGAAGTGAGTCTAAAGTCACTTCCAGAGCGAAGAGAACGGCTGGGGTGATAGATAGAGATGAGGGAGGAGATGTATGGGGGTGCTGCACTGTGAAGAGCTTTGTGGGTGAGAACAAGCAGTTTGAAATGGATCCTGTAGTATATAGGCAGCCAGTGCAATGAGTGGCATAGAGCAGAAGCGTCTGAGTAACGATTAGCTAGATAGGTAATCCTGGCTGCTGCATTAAGGATGGACTGGAGAGGGGACAGTCTAGTGCGGGGGAGGCCAACTAAGAGAGAGTTACAATAGTCAAGGCGGGAGTGAATCAGGGCCACAGTGAGGGGTTTTGTAGTTTCCAAGGTGAGAAAGGGGCGAATTCTAGAGATGTTCTTCAGGTGCAAGCGGCAAGAGCGGGCGAGAGATTGTATATATGGAGTGAAGGAAAGATCAGAGTCAAACATAACACCCAGACAGTGAACCTGCTGACTAGGCACTATTGTGGTGCCACACACTGAGAGAGAGATGTCATATTTAGGGAGGTTAGTGGAGGGCGGGACCAGGAGTAGTTCTGTTTTGGAAAGATTAAGTTTCAGGTAGAGAGCGGACATGATATTGGAAACTGCGGTTAGACAGTCATTGGTGTTCTTTATTAGAGCGGGAGTAAGGTCAGGGGCTGAAGTGTATAGTTGTGTGTCATCAGCATAAAGATGGTACTGGAAACCAAATCTGCTGATGGTCTGTCCAATCGGGGCTGTGTAGAGTGAGAAGAGAAGAGGTCCAAGGACTGAACCCTGAGGGACTCCAATAGTGAGAGGAAGAGGGGAGGAAGTGGAGCCAGCAAATGATACACTGAAAGAGCGGTCAGAGAGATAGGAAGAGAACCAGGAGAGAGCCGTGTCCTTTATGCCGATGGAGTGCAGCATAGCGAGTAGGAGATGGTGGTCAACAGTGTCAAAGGCTGCAGAAAGATCAAGAAGGATAAGCAGAGAGTGGTGACCATTACGTTTTGCCATCAGAAAGTCATTGGTCACCTTGGTGAGAGCAGTTTCTGTAGAATGTAGGGGGCGGAAACCAGACTGTAATGGGTCTAGAAGAGAGTGAATGGAGAGGTAATGAGTGAGGCGGGAGTAGACCAGGCGCTCCAGGAGTTTAGAGATGAAGGGGAGATTGGAAACTGGTCTGTAGTTGTTTGTGCAGGAAGGCTCGAGAGAAGATTTCTTTAATAAAGGAGTGATGATAGAGTGTTTAAAGGAGGAGGGGAAGACGCGAGAAGAGAGGGAGAGATTGAAGATTTTGGTTAAGTGAGTGGTAACCACCGGAGAGAGAGACTGGAGTAGGTGTGAGGGGATGGGGTCAGCAGTGCATGTGGTGGGACGAGAGGAAGAGAGGAGCCTAGAGACTTCATCTCCTATTCTATGCACACATAACGTATTGTATATGAGAACAATTATTTTTTTTAGGCTGTTTGACCCCCTTCCTGACATATGACATACAAGTACTAGCACATCCCATGTTAGGCTCCTAGGCATACTTACAGTATGGGGGACCAGAAATCATTGGGCGTGACCAGCTTAAGTGGTGGGCATGACCTGATGATTTTAGTGCTTTTGTTTATAATAGGAACAGGGGTCTGAAGGGTATGATCCCCAGGCAGGGAGGGTACAGGGGGGCTTGAAAAATTAAAGTAAACTAATGGGCTTGACCGGCTTAGTTGGTGGGCGTGGTGGCATTTTCTTCCGTGCACTGTAATTAATTATTCAAGGGGGCTTTGTTCCCCCTCCCATGCACCCCACCACTACCTGGGTGTCTTAGCCCCATACTCCAGCTTCTATTATAAATAACTCCAACAGCATTAGAACCTAAGTAATAATGTTTATTCCTTCAGGAAACTGGGCCTATGCCCACCACCTAAACTGGTCATGCCTACTAACTTCCAGACCCCATACTGCAGGTATACCGATTCCTATGTATGGAGGAACTAAGTTTGCATGATACCCAGGAGATGCCGGCTGTGATAAACAGCCAACTTCTTTTGTAACAGTAGCACCTGATTTTAACCATTTAAATACCACTGTCAATCACTCACAGCATAATTTAAATAGCGTGATTGCTGAAGTATACGTGCCCCAGCTCCTATGAGTCCACGGGGGTCTAATGAGTTGTCATAGCAGCCGGGGGCCTGCTGATGGAACCTATGGCTGCCATTTTGGTCCTGCTGTGAAGCCTAGTCCATAGGTGGGCTTGATAGAAGATTTGTATTTTTCCTTTATACTGCAATACAAAAGAAGTTCTCCTATGACATCCACTCACAGATTAGCCTTCAGAGGAGGACAAAAATTACAGAAGTGTATAAAATAAGCAAGGGGACATAGAAAGGTGTAAAATGTTTTTAAAAATTGTAAAAATTTGAATTACCCCCCTTTTACGCCTTTATAAAAAAAACATATTTAGTGTCCCCATATCCATAAAAGTATGATCTATCAAAATCAAAGGGAATCTGTTAGCAGGTTTTTGCTTCCTAATCAGAGAGCAGCATAACATTGGGCAAGAGAGCCTGATTCCAGGGACATGTCACTTATTAGGCTGAGTGCTGTAGTTTGTGTGCTGTAGTTCCATACAATCAGTGTTTCATCAGCAGATTATCACTGCTAGGTTAAATCTCACATACAGAGCAGTGCAGCTAATCTGTGTAAACCGCCCTAACCAACTGACAATCCATAGTGCACATAGGAAGCTGCTTGTCAGAGATGTAGGTGGGTTTATATCGGGCCTAGCTCTCTCCATTAAGGTCATATGGTCATGATATCACTACAAATCTTTCAATGGCATGTGTGTTTCTGCACTTAGTGATGTGAATATATTACAATGCAAGGAGGTGACTACGTTTTAATGACTGCATGTCAGAAGTGGATTGATGTGACAGTTACCAGCTGAAGAACCACCCTGATGACTGTTTTGTGAGGATACACATAAAGTGTTTTTTATAATAAATACATGGGTTTAAAAGAAAAAAGGTTAGTGATGCACAATGCATGATCTAAATAACATTGGGGGCCAGGGGCGTAACTAGAACTGGCAGGGCCCCATAGCAAACTTTTGAACGGGGCCCCCTCCAAGACATGCCCCCAATGACACGCCCCCTTCAAGACACACCCCCTTACCGAATCAGTGTTAACAGGCTGACGCCACCCAGTTTACCGTATATACTCGTGTATAAGCCGACCCCCCTACTTTTGCCCCAAAACCTGGGAAAACCTATTGACTCGTGTATAAGCCGAGGGTGGACCCCAGCATAGGTATACAGCCCCCAGCAAAGTGGTATACAGCAGCCTCTCCAGTGGTAGTATACAGCAGCCTCCCCAGTGGTATATACAGGCCCCAGCAGTATATACAGTAGCCCCAGTGGTATACAGCAGCCTCCCCAGTGGTATATACAGGCCCCAGCAGTATATACAGTAGCCCCAGTGGTATACAGTAGCCTCCCCAGTGGTATATACAGCAGCCCCAGTGGTATACAGCAACCTCCCCAGTGGTATATACAGGCCCCAGCAGTATATACAGCAGCCCCAGTGGTATACAGCAGCCTCCCCAGTGGTATATACAGGCCCCAGCAGTATATACAGTAGCCCCAGTGGTATACAGCAGCCTCCCCAGTGGTATATACAGCAGCCCCAGTGGTATACAGCAGCCTCCCCAGTGGGTATATACAGGGCCCCAGTGAGTATATACAGGCCCCCAGTGGGTATATACAGGCCCCCAGTGGGTATATACAGGCCCCCAGTGGGTATATACAGGCCCCAGTGGGAATATACAGGCCCCCAGTGGGTATATACAGTCAGGGCCCCAGTGGGTATATACAGGGCCCCAGTGGGTATATACAGGGCCCCAGTGAGTATATACAGGCCCCCAGTGGGTATATACAGGCCCCCAGTGGGTATATACAGGCCCCCAGTGGGTATATACAGGCCCCAGTGGGTATATACAGCCCCCAGTGGGAATATACAAGCCCCCAGTGGGAATATACAGGCCCCAGTGGGAATATACAGGCCCCCAGTGGGAATATACAGGCCCCCAGTGTGTATATACAGGCCCCAGTAGGTATATACAGGCCCCAGTAGGTATATACAGGCCCCCAGTGGGAATATACAGGCCCCCAGTGTGTATATACAGGCCCCAGTGGGAATATACAGGCCCCCAGTGTGTATATACAGCGTAGTGTATATACAGGCCCCCATGTGAAACGCCGTGTGTATTACAGGCCCCCCCCACTCCTCCTCTGCTGCACACGTCACCTGTAAAGGAATACATCATACTTACTTATCTCTGCCGGCTGCCGCTGTCGCCGCTCTGCACCGCGCTCCGTCTTCATCCAGCTTCTTCCTGGTTGTGACCGCCGGGTGCAGGCAATGACGTCACAACCAGGAAGAAGCTGGATGAAGACGGAGCGCGGTGCAGAGCGGCGGCAGCAGCCGGCAGGGATAAGTAAGTATGATGTATTCCTTTACAGGTGACGTGTGCAGCAGAGGAGTGGGGGGCCTGTATATACACAGTGGGGGGGGCCTGTAGCTGACCGGATAGCAGCGTAGCGGCGCTGGGTCCGGGCCCCCCACAAGGGCCGGGCGGCCCGGGCCCCAAAGCGACTGCTACGTCTGCTATGCCGGTAGTTACGCCCCTGTTGGGGGCAGTTTAAAAATAAGGACACAACAGGTTCTCTTCAAAGACAAAATTCTCAACAGGTGTTTGATCCATGAATCACCCAATATATTTCAGGGTTCAATTAGAATTAGAATTTAAATATTCCTCCTCCTCATGCTGCTCACATTTTGACATTATGAGACCAAGACGACCTTTTAACAATTGATCACCAGTACCTTGCCTGTAAAGGTACCTTTACACGCCGCAACTGCAGTGAATCAACTGCTACGCAATCGGGATTTTCATCGTGTAAATGTTCAACTTGCTCGTGATTCTCGAAGTTGAGCCCGGTTGCAGTTTCAGAGCCTTGTTCTAAAATCAGAGTCACCCCAGAAGGTGAATTACCCTGGTTGTGGTGTGTAAACGGGGTATGTGGCTCAAATCAGCGTCGCCTAGTGATTTCCCAGAGGAGTGCCACAGCGTGCTGGATACCGCGCCCCATCAGCGATGATTAGTGGGGGCTACTGTGTAACCATTGGCTGTCCCTTCACAGGGCCCCATATTTAAAGAGCTCAAGTTGTAGGGAAACTTGATGTGTTTCCACACTTGTGTGGACGGTGGAAATCCTGCAGCAGCCATCTGGTAATAAGCATTCATTACACCTTCAAGCCAGTTGTGGGTGACACAACTGCCCCAGGTGAGTGAACCCCCTTTTTCACCACTTTGTACTCAGTGCCACAGTGATAGGGCACTATTGCGCCTCTTGTTCCCCCTCCTTCTTTTCTTATATTTAAAGAGCTGTCCATTCACACTACACAATTGCAATGGCATCATGTATTAGCCAGCCTTCCTGCGCAGGCTAGCCAATCATGACGCTATTGCGTTGTCTAATCAGCGTGTTTGGGGCACGGAATACACAACTCTGTCATGCCTATGTTCTTGCGGCGCTGCACAGGTACGCCCACATTCCCTTGTTCTTGAAGGCACAGATTCCAGGTCTTGTCATCCAACACACGGACTGGAGGATCAGCAGCGTATAGGACCCAGCTTGCCACCCACACACACAGTGGGAAGCCAGACAAGGGACCGAGCTGCCCCCATACAGCCCACAGGGAAGAACAAAGGAGAGGAAAGCCGGAAAGGTTACAGAGAAAGTGAAGGGTCTCAGAGAGGAAACCTGGCTGCAGAGGGTTCAGTGACTGTCGGAAGTTAACTGAGTGAACTGTTCCGTGAACTGTTTGAATTGCACTAAGAACTTGCTAGTAAAACCCAGTGAACCTTGCTTCAGTCTCCCGTGTGTGATTCCCTGCAAACAGAACTGTTTCTTACATCTTTTCACCCTGTCAGGAGCAGCCCCGACGCGCGGCGGACTCATCCATCTAGCTGCTGTACCATCCATCCTCCTGGCAGAAGTACACTGCAGCAGTGGTCCCCCTCACAGACCACAACCCGGGGGTGGCGTCACGACAAATCCCTGTAAATATACCCCTTTTTCTTGTGCACTCGGGACACGGTCCGGACCAAGGACTGTTGTGATACCCCCCTGATAACCCGGTCCGGTACCGAGTACCCTGTCCCAGTAGGCTCCACAACTTGGCGTCACGAACAGGATGGACATGGTCCAACAGAAACGAACCTTGTGTGCCTAATTCTCGTGATTTGGACTATTCTTCAAAACTCTGTCATAATGGCGGCCATGGAAGCCTGAGACCATGTGCAGAGGAGGTGTGCCCAGACCCACCATCGTGGGCCAGCCCGGTCCAGAGCGGGAAAAGAAAGGCCCGCCCTGGCTCCAGTTAACTTCGGGGGAGCCGTCCATCAATCCCAAGGAAGAGCCTCCGCCCCAAACTGCAACAATTAATGAGAATATGGTGGGAGCTGATGATGAATATGCCCAAAGAAGGCAAGCAACCGGATGGTGTGCAGTCGCCATTGCCGGACACCCGGACGGAAGAAGAAGACGCTAAGCTAAGCGCTGCTATTGAAAGACCCACATTGATCCCGGAGGGCCCACAGGAAGCAAACGTGGAGGAACCCGGCCAGGGAAAGAAATTTGGTGACCAAGGCGGTATGGTAGAAGGCAGCAGGAGAGTTCCGGAGGTCCGATACACCCAGCGGGGTCTGCTGAGATTGTTACCTCTTCAGACAACACGGGTACGTGCAGAATCGAGAAGCCGGATCCAAGTAGACTATTACCAATGCCAGCAGTCCCTGTCTGTACAGCCCGGCTGGGCTAGTGTCCCTGATGTTACCCGGAGCAGGGAGCAGCAACCGTTGGTGGAGCTGGTGGATGTGACCATCCCTGAGACTGAGCCCCGGACAACCAGCAATGTGATTGACCCACTCGGAGCTATGGGAGAGGGATACCTGTCGTTACCGGAGCCTCTGATACCAGCCCCTGCATCAACTGAGGTGAGAGGTGAGCAGCTCCGCTGTTGGTGGGAACGGGATGAGGAAGAGGAGAACTTAATGGGCTTCCCTGAGGATCCTGCAGCTGGAGCAGGCCCTGTAGAAATAGTGATGAGGGATGAGTATCTGCGGAGAAGTGCCCGGAGATGGGATAAGGAAGAAGTGGAGAAGTTGGCCCAAAAGCGAGAGATGATTGCCCGTACCCAGCACTTAAAATCAGTTGCCCCGCGAGACAGCACAATAAACATATCCCCACGGCAAGAAGGGAAGATTGAGAAGATCATACTGCATAAGGGATTTGCTTTTGCTAGAGAACCTGGTGCAAACAGGGATGTCTTTATAAACAGGAGAGATGTGGAAGAACATCTTTCTCCAAAACACCCGGACAGAGAAGTTGTAGTCGGAGAATGGGTGTTATATATCACCGTACCAGGAGAAAGAGGCCCGTACGGCGTAAGAGTATAAAGACTAGCCCTCAGATCACAGCTAGACGCAGAGTCTCCAGAAACAGAGCACCCAAATTCAACAACTATTCCTGAGAACAGCCCTGAGGAGATCGACACAAGGAATACTACCAAGACCATGATGGATACAGCGACACAGACTTCTTGCAGCTACTTGTTGTCCAGTGCTCTGGAACCGCTAGAACTGTTTCCAAGGAGAAGAACCCCAGTCGTTTTACCATGGAAGAAGAAGGAAGAGGAGTGAGAACCCGGATTCATGAAGCAAAACTGTAAGTGTGAATGTGATGTGTTCCTTATTGACCCCATCCCATAGCTGAATGAATAACCTTTTCCCCTGTTTGTCTTTTGTGTTTTATAGACAATAGTATCAAGGACGATGAGTTGATACAAACTGTCTCTGTAAATAGTTGAGCACTTGATGTGCTCCCCATTGATTTTAAGACCAAATAGCACTTTAAGACTGAGTGCACTGAACTTGAACTGAGGCTGATATGTGTGTCTATTGAACAGTTTTTGAAGCACTTTTGTCAGTTTTATACTTTTTAATAAAAGTAATGTGACTTTAAAATGTGAACTTTTGCACTTAATCCGGTGTGCGTAGAGAACCGGTATTGTTATGCCACAGGACTCTTGAGACTTTAACAGTGACTGAGTAACCCATGTCCCATGAGGGTTAAATAAAGTGTGGTGTAAGGTGCCGGCACAGAGAGTAACAACTTTGCCACAAGTTGGTGTCCCGAGGGCATGGAGGCCTCAGCACTTGCAGCCATGAACGGGCTGAATACTGTGTTTAACATGTATATAGTTAATATAAATGGAAGAACAAGAATGCTTAATGTTATGTTTATATATAATAAAAATGTTTTTCAGGGGGAACCACGCCGGTTTAACTCCAGGGGAATGTGGTGCCCCTGCGACCAGGGTAGCCACAGGTAGGAACTGCAGCCATGCAGGTGGAGACAGGGTAAACACGAACCATCTTCAAAACACACACCCACAGATACAGCACCCAACCCGGAGCCCGAGACTCTAGGCGGGCAAGGGGTGACAGGGTTTAGAGGGAAGTGGGTGGGAATGTAGGTCAGGTGACAGCATGGGAATATAAAGGGAAAACAGGAAATAGTTAGTTAGTAGGCCAAGGTAGGCTGAGATGCAAAGACAAGAGCAGCCAAGACAAGCAGAAAGTGACTTTCCTAAGGGTCAGGGCTCCCTGGAGGCGCAGAATCCTGCGAGATGCCGTTCCCTGGAGAGAAAGCCCGCTCCATAGCCTGCAGCCCAAGGGAAGGGAAAGACGGAGACCGGACCAGGACAACTGGGTTCGAGGAACACGGCAGCGGTGTTAGAGAACGACAGTGAGGAGAATCCCTTCCCAGTGCAGAAGTCACACGGGTAGGAAAGAGCCCGGTGATCCCTTGCAAGATAGGGACACAAAAGGCTAGGCTGGGACCAGAGAGTCGGCTCTGGGTGACCCTAGCTACATACCGGTACACTAACACACTGACAGGGAGGCACAGATTCCAGGTCTTGTCACCCAACACATGGGCTGGAGGATCAGCAGCGTATAGGACCCGACTTGCCACCCACAAACACAGTGGGAAGCCAGACAAGGGACGGAGCTGCCCCCATACAGCCCACAGGGAAGAACAAAGGAGAGGAAAGCCGGAAAGGTTACAGAGAAAGTGAAGGGTCTCAGAGAGGAAACCTGGCTGCAGAGGGTTCAGTGACTTTCGGAAGTTAACTGAGTGAACTGTACCGTGAACTGTTTGAATTGCACTAAGAACTTGCTAGTAAAACCCAGTGAATCGTGCTTCAGTCTCCCGCGTGTGATTCCCTGCAAACAGAACTGTTTATTACATCTTTTCACCCTGTCAGGAGCAGCCCCGACCGGTGGCGGGCTCATCCATGTAACTGCAGTACCATCCATCCTCCTGGCAGAAGTACACTGCAGCGATGATTCCCCTCACTGACCACAACCCGTGGGTGGCGTCACGACAAATCCCTGTAAATATACCCGTTTTACTTCTGCGCTCGGGACACGGTCCGGACCAAGGACTGCCGTGATACCCCGGTCCGGCACTGAATACCCCGTCCCAGTGGGTTCCACACACACACATAGACTATTTTCATCTGCCCTGGGGACACTCAGCCCTACCCAAGGAGGACTTACCATCCACGCTGCCCTTAGTCACTGTCCCCAGCAAGAATACGGCAGCGGTGGTCCCAACTAACCACATACCCTGGGTGGCGTCATGACAAAATCCCCCGGAAATAACCCCTTCCTTTTTGGACTGAGCCCAGGCCACCGGACTGGGTCACGACAACCTTGATATCTCAGAGAAACAGCACCGGCCCCGAGTACCCACGGCCTGGGGCGCCTCAGCTGCCAATGTTGTTGGAAATGTCAAGGAAAGCATTATGCATCACCAACTGTTGACACCAGACAAGTCTTCGGTAGTGATGGGGTTCCAGTGTAGGTAGATGTGACTAGTAAATATGGAACTGCCCTGCTCTTTGTGAATGGTACTGTGACTAGACCATACTGCTTTAATAATATCTTTAACCCAGTCATTGTGCCTGTGCATGAACAACACAGGCCTAATTTCATCTTCATGGGCAATAATGCTCCAGCTCATCGAGGTTGCATCATTAGCGAATGGTTACTGGAGACTTGGGTACCTCAAATAGAATGAACTGCACTTTCTCTATTCCTGAATCCCATAGAAATCCCATAGATCAGCTCAGTTGCCGTGTAGACGCTCATATTTCTGAACCCCAGAATCTCAGTGACCTGGGTGCTGCCCTTATATAAAGGTGGGATATTGTGCCTCAGCTGACAATAATTCCACTTGTGAACAGCAGGAGGTGCCATTATCAAGCTGTAATTGATGCTCAAGGTCAAATGACAAGTTATTGAGACATTGACATTTTTGACTGAGCAAACACACCAAACCTTTAGTTTCAATACATTTTTGAGATGAGGAAATCATCATTGCATGCTTCTACTTATGTGCCATATTTTCATGATAAAATATCACTGAAGCATGAACTTTTTATATTTTACATAAATTTCATCAAATGGCTAAATATCCCTAATTTTATGTAAGTAGTATATAGTACATACCAGGACATATGGGTTAAAGCAGTATTACAACTAGCTTCTTCTCTTGTTCTCCCAATAAAGCAGGGGCTGTAGTTTTTCACTAAATATTTAGAGAATCAGGAATAGAAGCTATTTGGCATGTGATGACCACTAATACCGCTTAAAACACCACTCTAGTGTTTTAGCATTAGTTTTTTTCAGCACATGGGTAGGGCTTTGAATGTAAGGTTGTGTGCTCACGATCAAGAATTGCAGCGTTTAGACGCAGCGTATTGAGTAGAAGCACCTTTTGATCTAGTACAGTCATGAGTCTTCTTGGAAATAATGCAACACGTTTATCACACTTGGTTTTGGAGATTCTCTGCCATTCTTCCTTGCAGATCCTCTCCAGTTCTGTCAGGTTGGATGGTGAATGTTGGTGGAGCCATTTTCAGGTCTCTCCAGAGATGCTCAATTGGGTTTAGGTCAGGGCTCTGGCTGGGCCAGTCAAGAATGGTCACAGAGTTGTTCTGAAGCCTCTCCTTTGTTATTTTAGCTGTGTGCTTAGGGTCATTGTCTTGTTGGAAGGTGAACCTTCAGCCAAGTCTGAGGTCCAGAGCACTCTGGAAGAGGTTTTCATCCAGGATATCTCTGTACTTGGCAGCATTCATGTTTCCTTCAATTGCAAACAGTTGTCCTGTCCCTGCAGCTGAAAAACACCCCCATAGCATGATGCTGCCACCACCATGTTTCACTGTTGGGATTGCATTGGGCAGGTGATGAGCAGTGCCTGGTTTTCTCCACATTTACCGCTTAGAATTATCACCAAAAAGTCATATCTTCGTCTCATCAGACCAGAGAATCTTATTTCTCATAGACTGAGAGTTTTTCATGTGTTTTTTAGTGATGAGCGAGTATGCTCTGCGCTGCTCGGTACTCGCACGAGTATCACTGTACTCAGGCTACTCGGCGAGCACCGAGTAATCTCGCGATACTTGTGCTGTGCTCGTGGTCCTCATCCCTGCATGTTGGCGCTCTTTAGAGAGCCAGCCCACATGCAGGGATTGGCTGGCAGTCACTGCAATGCCACAGCCCTGTTAGTTGTGGCATTGCAGTGATTGGCCGGCCTGCACAGCATGACCGAGACTTTATAAGACCCGGCCGCGCTGTGCTCTGCCCACAGCCATCCAGACAGTGAGTGTAGGGACAGTGTCTGCTGCTGCTTAGGGACAGATTTGCGGCCCTCATAGGTAAATCCGGAGCAGGGCTGCAAACTGCTGCTGAGCTGACCACAACAGTCCTTCTCAGGACTAATCTAGGAGGATATAGGCAGGGTGATCCAGATCGGCATCCAAGCTTTTCTGTGACCAGAACAGTACTTACTAGCTTGATACAGGTTAGGGACTAAAATCCTACTCTCCTGTGAGCTGAACAGTCACCAGACTGATGTACTTACTACTTGATACAGGTTAGGGACTAAAATCCTACTCTCCTGTGACCATTACAGTCACCAGACTGGTGTACTTACCACCTTGATACAGGTTAGGGACTAAAATCCTACTCTCCTGTGATCTGAACAGTTACCAGACTGGTGTACTTACTACCTTGATACAGGTTAGGGACTAAAATCCTTCTCTCCTGTGACCTGAACAGTCGCCAGACTGTTGTACTTACTGCCTTGATACAGGTTAGGGACTAAAATCCTACTCTCCTGTGACCATTACAGTCACCAGACTGTTGTACTTACTACCTTGATACAGGTTAGGGACTAAAATCCTTCTCTCCTGTGACCTGAACAGTCACCAGACTGTTGTACTTACTACCTTGATACAGGCTAGGGACTAAAATCCTACTCTCCTGTGAGCTGAACAGTTACCAGACTGGTGTACTTACTACCTTGATACAGGTTAGGGACTAAAATCCTACTCTCCTGTGATCTGAACAGTTACCAGACTGTTGTACCTACTACCTTGATACAGGTTAGGGACTAAAATCCTACTCTCCTGTGACCATTACAGTCACCAGACTGTTGTACTTACTACCTTGATACAGGTTAGGGACTAATATCCTACTCTCCTGTGATCTGAACAGTTACCAGACTGGTGTACTTACTACCTTGATACAGGTTAGGGACTAAAATCCTACTCTCCTGTGACCATTACAGTCACCAGACTGTTGTACTTACTACCTTGATACAGGTTAGGGACTAAAATCCTTCTCTCCTGTGACCTGAACAGTCACCAGACTGTTGTACTTACTACCTTGATACAGGTTAGGGACTAAAATCCTACTCTCCTGTGACCATTACAGTCACCAGACTGTTGTACTTACTACCTTAATACAGGTTAGGGACTAAAATCCTTCTCTCCTGTGACCTGAACAGTCACCAGACTGTTGTACTTACTACCTTGATACAGGTTAGGGACTAAAATCATACTCTCCTGTGAGCTGAACAGTTACCAGACTGGTGTACTTACTACCTTGATACAGGTTAGGGACTAAAATCCTACTCTCCTGTGATCTGAACAGTTACCAGACTGGTGTACGTACTACCTTGATACAGGTTAGGGACTAAAATCCTACTCTCCTGTGACCATTACAGTCACCAGACTGTTGTACTTACTACCTTGATACAGGTTAGGGACTAAAATCCTTCTCTCCTGTGACCTGAACAGTCACTAGACTGTTGTACTTACTACCTTGATACAGGTTAGGGACTAAAATCCTACTCTCCTGTGATCTGAACAGTTACCAGACTGGTGTACTTACTACCTTGATACAGGTTAGGGACTAAAATCCTACTCTCCTGTGACCATTACAGTCACCAGACTGTTGTACTTACTACCTTGATACAGGTTAGGGACTAAAATCCTTCTCTCCTGTGATCTGAACAGTTACCAGACTGGTGTACTTACTACCTTGATACAGGTTAGGGACTAAAATCCTACTCTCCTGTGACCATTACAGTCACCAGACTGTTGTACTTACTACCTTGATACAGGTTAGGGACTAAAATCCTACTCTCCTGTGATCTGAACAGTTACTAGACTGGTGTACTTACTACCTTGATACAGGTTAGGGACTAAAATCCTACTCTCCTGTGACCATTACAGTCACCAGACTGTTGTACTTACTACCTTGATACAGGTTAGGGACTAAAATCCTTCTCTCCTGTGACCTGAACAGTCACCAGACTGTTGTACTTACTACCTTGATACAGGTTAGGGACTAAAATCCTACTCTCCTGTGATCTGAACAGTTACCAGACTGGTGTACTTACTACCTTGATACAGGTTAGGGACTAAAATCCTACTCTCCTGTGACCATTACAGTCACCAGACTGTTGTACTTACTACCTTCATACAGGTTAGGGACTAAAATCCTACTCTCCTGTGATCGGAACAGTTACCAGACTGGTGTACTTACTACTTTGATACAGGTTAGGGACTAAAATCCTACTCTCCTGTTACCATAATAGTCACCAGACTGTTTTACTTACTATCTTTATACAGGTTAGGGTCTAAAATCCAAATCTCCTGTGAGCTGAACAGTGACCAGACTGTTGTACTTACTATCTTTATACAGGTTAGGGTCTAAAATCCAAATCTCCTGTGACCCGAACAGTCACCAGACTGTTGTCGCTGTATACAGGCAAAATGTGCAAGGGCGTTGGCAAGGGCGTTGGCAAGGAACAAGGAAGTGAACGTGATGGTGGTGCAGGCAGAGGCCGAGGTCGTGTGCAAGCACTAATTTCTCAACAACAAAGGGGCACATCTACTCGCTCACACGTCCTGTCCCAAATTCTTGGGGCCTGCAGCAGTACACCGCTCTTGAACCAAGACCAGTGTCAACAGGTTGTTACTTGGATAGCGGATAATGCTTCAAGTCAGATTGGCACCTCCACAAACACCCTGTCTTCCACACGGTCAAGTGTCAGTAGCTGTGATACTGCACCGCACATTTCCCAACCTGATCCTCCTTCCTACCACTAGGCCGAGTACAAGTCCACGGACATTACTGATCCCACACTTGGACACTCGGAAGTCCAGAAGTGTGTACCCATGGGTGAGTGGAGGTACATGGCAAATTCCCATAACAAAATTTAAATTCCGCTGTCATTTGTGTGTGGTGTGGTGAAGTCTGGCCCAATCCAACCCTTCTTTATCTTGATCAGAGTCAGCCTGTCAGCATTTTCAGTTGACAGGCGGGTGCGTTTATCAGTAATGATTCCACCTGTGGCACTGAAAACACGCTCTGACAAAACGCTAGCGGCAGGGCAGGCCAGGACTTCCAAGGCATAGAGAGCCAATTCATGTCACGTGTCCAGCTTGGAGACCCAATAATTGTAAGGCACAGAGGAATCTCGCAGTACAGTTGTTTGATCTGCAAGGTACTCCTTCAGCATGTGGCCAAACTTAGCATTTCTTGTGGCACAACCCCGCACCTCACGGGCTGTGGTACGTGAGGGGCTGAGAAAACTGTCCCACATCGTAAAGACTGTTCCCCTACCTCTGGCGGATTGGACTTGTGCCCCTCTCGGCCGTACTCCTTGGTTGTCCACCGATTCCTGACCTATGCCGCTAGCGTTTTGTGAGGGGAATGCTTTGCCTACTTCCGTTGCTATGGCCATCTGGAACTGCTGCATTTTGGCTGACCTCTCCTCCTCAGGAATGAGAGACATAAAGTTCTCCTTGTATCGTGGGTCTAACAGTGTTGCCAACCAGTACTGATTGTCGGCCAAGATGTTCTGAACGCGAGGGTCACGAGCCAGGCAGCTTACCATAAAGTCAACCATATGCGCCAGACTCTTAACAGCCATCACTTCAGTATGCTGACCAACACGATGACTGAACATGCTGTCCTCCTCCTCCTCCTCCTCATCTCCCCTGTCCTCTGGCCAGCCACGCTGAATCGAGGGTATGACTGGTGTGCATGTCATATCCTCAATTTGGCCAGAGAGTTGCTCCATGCCTTCATCCTCCTCCTCCTCGTCATAGTCCTCCACTGCACGTTGTGATGACATGAGGCTGGGCTGTGTGTTATCACCCACACCCACTACAGTTTCTTGCTCCAAGTCATCGCGCTCCGCCTGCAATGCATCATCTTTGTTTTTCAGCAGAGACCGTTTTAGAAGGCAGAGTAGCGGTATGGTGACGCTAATATTGGCGTCATCGCCGCTCACCATCTTGGTGGAGTCCTCAAAGTTTTGGAGGACGGTACATAGGTCGGACATCCATCTCCACTCCTCAGGTGTTATGTGTGGAGTTTGACCCATTTCCCGACGGCTTAGGCGATGCAGGTAGTCAACAACTGCCCTCTTCTGCTCACATATCCTGACCAACATGTGCAGAGTTGAATTCCAACACGTGGGGACATCACACACCATCTGTGGGCCGGAAGACGCAAACGGCGCTGAAAGCCGGTAAGGCCGGCTGAAGCAGCAGGTGACTTGCGAAAATGCGCAGACAGGCGGCGAACTTTTACCAGCAGATCAGACAGCTCTGGGTATGATGTAAGAAACCGCTGAACCACCAGGTTGAGCACATGGGACACGCATGGAACATGCGTCAGCTGGCCTCGCCTCAAAGCTGCCACCAGGTTCCGGCCATTATCACACACGACCTTTCCTGGCTTTAGGTTCAGAGGTGTCAGCCAGTGATCTGCCTGCTGTTTCAGAGCTGTCCACACCTCTTCTGCATTTTGGGGTTTGTCACCTATGCAGACTAGCTTCAGCACAGCCTGTTGCCGCTTCACAGAGGCAGTGCTGCAGTGCTTCCAGCTTGTGACTGGTGTGGAGGGTATAGTGGATGAGGATGCGCAGGAGGAGGAGGCTGAGGAGCATGACATTCCGGAGCTGTAGAGTGTCGGTGAAACCCTGATTGAGGTAGGGCCTGCAATCCTTGGTGTGGGAAGGACGTGTTCCGTCCCTCGCTCAGACTGGGTCCCAGCTTCCACAATATTAACCCAGTGTTCCGTCAAGGAGATGTAGCGGCCTTGCCCACAAGCACTTGTCCACGTGTCTGTGGTTAGGTGGACTTTGGCTGAAACAGCGTTGTTCAGGGCACGCGTGATGCTTTGGGACACCTGGTTATGCAATGCGGGGACGGCACATCTGGAGAAATAGTGGCGGCTGGGGACCGAGTAACGTGGGACAGCAACCGCCATCAGGTCGCGGAATACTTTCGTCTCCACCAGCCGGAAAGGCAACATTTCTAGCGCTATGAGTCGCGAAATGTGTCAATTTTGGACTGTGGCATGTGGGGCGTTGGTTGCATATTTGCGCCTGCGTTCAAAGGTTCGCTGAATGGATAATTGAACGCTGTGCTGGGACAAGGACGTGCTTGATGGTGGTGTTATTTGTGCGTGGGCAACTTCAGGTGCAGGGCCGGAGGCTTGTTCGCGGCCAGCATGGACAGGGGATTGGCTCGCACGTACAACACGCGAAGACGTAGCAGTGACATCAGCAAGCAAAGCTCCTTGACTTTGTTGTACTTCCCACAAAGTCAGGTGCTTGGCTGACATGTGCTTGATCATGCTGGTGGTGGTCAGGCTGCTAGTTTTCGTACCCCTGCTGATGCTGGCATGGCAGGTGTTTCAAATGGCCTTTTTAGAGTCATCTGGAGCCAACTTAAAAAACTGCCAGACTCGGGAAGACCTAACATTTGCACAGGCACCTTGTGTCGTGTTGTTGTTCCGGGGAACGGTTGCCTGCCTTCTGCCTGCGGACACAACCCTACTTCGTACTGCCTGTTGGGATGCTACACCTTCCTTCCCCTGTGCACTGCTGTCCTCGCTCTGCATATCCTCCTGCCAGGTTGGGTCAGCTACTGGATCATCCACCACGTCGGCTTCCTCTTCCTTGGCTAATCGCTGGACTGCTCCTCCTTCTCCTCATGTGCCACCATGATGACCATTACAATAGTATATTGGTATACCCCCAGTGGTAAATTTTTACGCCCATTCTTTTAGAATGGGCATTACAACGACAGGAGACCCGCTCCTTTTCAATGGGAAAAATGTTTTGAGGCCCTCCTGCACGTCTCTATCCAGGGACAATGTGGAGCCTCCCAATTTTTGGCTGCCCTGCCAAAGGGCTATACTACAATACACCCACTTGAGGTTTACAGGCCCTACTGCATGTCTGTATGCATGGGTCATTGTTGAACCTCCCAATTTTTGGCAGCCCTGCCAAAGTGCTATACTACAATACACCCACTTGAGGTTTACAGGCCCTACTGCATGTCTGTATGCATGGGTCATTGTTGAACCTACCAATTCAGCCTCGTCACAGGCTGGTGCACGGACTCTCATGGCCGTGCACACGTCATCAGCTACAGCCAGGGTCAGTCACGAGCACACGCTCTGTGACTTCCTGCCTGTGCAGCTGTGACTCATTCTGCCGGGTGATCACAGAGCGCACAGAGCGTGTGCTCATGACCCTGGCTGTAGCTGATGACGTGTGCACGGCCATGAGAGTCCGTGCACCAGCCTGTGACGAGGCTGAAAGGGCAGGGCTTTACTGAAGAGAGGGGGGAGAGGAGGCTGACGGGCAGATGAACTCGGCAGCGGGATAAGCTAAGTAACGCCCAGTCGGCAAGATTTTTTAAACTTCATAAAGCTATATCTTAGCTTCTACTAAACTGTTTTTTTAGCAAAAACGATTGCCCCAAATGTGTGTGCTGGGTGTAGGGACACATATTAACAGTCCGGGGGGGTCATTTGGGGTGGTTGGTTCCCTTTAAGCTGTATGTAGAAAGTGGTGCCAAACTGATTTTTTGCCTTTGAGTAGAAAAGCTAGATTTGCTTCTGCCTATACACATTAGATTGTTGACCCAACCAGTTGATATCAGCGGGTGTATGGGAGCTTTAATTTAGTAAGCGTGAGGTGGCACTTCATCAACTCTCTAGACAACCCCTCAGTTAATATAAAATGATTAACATATATCTCTAGCTAAAAATCTAAACCAGAATGTGATCCTGAAATCATTTGTGTGGCAATTTGTGCAGAAATCTTGTGCACAAAAAGTACCATGTCTATGTGTCCGTTACCATTGGGGCTATTTTCTTTGTCACAAAGGGAAATTCTCAATCTCCTTCTAACCATTCATAAGTTTACAACAATTTAAGAATTTATTTTATAACTGGAGAAAATTGAGTATATCATGCAAATAGATTTATTTATTTTACATAAGAGACAAGTACATATGATTCATAGAAGAAAGGGACAAATCCCTTGTTACAGTTGTAAAACCAGAGATGTGGTACAAAATGATCACATAAAGCATTAGTACAAATCCATATGATGAGAGATAAAGTGCATATACAATAGTGCAGGTTGCTGTGAACTCTATATACAATAGTCTATGTTCACTTTGCCCAGTAACTACAATAAGGATGTTGGGGGATTAAATAAACATTAAACCATCTCACCCAGCTCCCATAGGTATAGAGCATAGCTTACATTGGTCACAGACTATGCACCATCATGGAACAAAAGCGACCTCCCATTTAATATGGACAGAATTAGTACAACATCACATAGGTACAAGTAAATTTGAGGTAAGTCCCTGGAGAAAAAGAAGTGGATCCTTACACGTGGCCCTACACATGTTTCACGCACAGGCTTCCTCGGGGGGCTATTTGCATGATATACTCAATTATCTCCAGTTATAAAATGTTGTTTGAGTATGCTAAATGACCTCAGAGGGTTGAAATTTCTCAACTGAGGTATACTATCTAGTGAGTCATATATGGGTCTTGTTTTAATTTAAGTATTTAGCAGGAGAGTATAAGATGTCTGAGCCTAATATTCTCCAGTTAGTACATATGGACTACAGATGTATCCTTTAAATGTTTACATATTGCATTAAGTGGTGTTGTTATGTTATCGGAAAGACTATTTGATTGTTTGTTCCTGTTTGTGTATAATGCGTATTGTTTGTGTTGTGCGACTACATAATGCTAGAAAAATATATTGCAATCTGAGAGTCCTCAGTGGTTGATACCTTTTAATGGCTAACTGAAAAGATGGTAAACATAGCAAGTTTCGGGACACTGTGGTCCCTTCGTCAGGCTGGTAATGACACAAATACTGAAGACACATACTTATATATATAAGCGATAAAAAGAAAAAAAAAAGAAAAACAGTGGTTTCTCTGTCCCTGCTTCTCCACCCCTCCCTAACCCCACTCTGCTTTGTGTCACCTGTCATATCTACCAGAGCATATAACACTGTTTTGCTTTTTTTTTTTTTCTTTCTATCACTTATGTATATATGTATGTGTCTTCAGAATCTGTATCATTATCAGCCTGACGAAGGGACCACAGTGTCCCGAAAGCTTGCTATGTTTGCCATCTTTTCAGTTAGCCATTAAAAGGTATCAACCACTGAGGACTCTCAGATTCCAATATATTTTTCTATCTACTAGCTAACACGGTATAAATATTCTTTACCTTACATAATGCTAATTACACTGATGAGCAAAAGGGTAACATTGTTTTGATCTTTTGACTTTCAGGCTCCTTATCTCCCACCCACTACAGATTTGTGAGACTACCTTAATTTTATAATTATTTTGGCTATCATATGACTTGCAAATATATAGCACATGATTAGATATGCAGATTCTTGTCATGTTACTGCATTGTTACTGTTTTGCTCCTGATGTGTGAAAAATCTTTTTCATCCTGTATTCTAAAAATTACAGCCTGTTCTCACATTCCCTAATAGCTCAGTGTGCTATTATGTTGATTGATGAGTTCATTGATAGCAGTCTCTCAGCCAAGAAAATATGGCAACCTGCTGTAGCTCTGGCTCTCCAGTCCCTACATGCATCAACATTCTGGTGTGTCCTAGCGCCGATGTCTCTGCACTCTCATCTCACCTCACCCAGCAGGGACTCCGATGCCATTGTGGGGCCCCACTGGTCAGGATGCCACGGAGGGGTACTGCACCCAGACCAGAGTGTGTAGTATCCCTGTGACCAGGGAGACTGATATGTTATTCAGTGACCATCATCACATGCATCCACACACCTGAGCTCAGGGGACCAATAGCTTAATCCTTTGCAAGGTAACCGGTCCCGGTGGGAGGAGTTTAGGTGGTAAAGTGGAGAGCGGGAAAGTCTGTCAGGAGAAGGAGAAAGTCGTTGGAGGGGAACCCTGCGAGGAGCGCAGTGGAGGGCACCTCAGGAGAGGTGGCCTGGGAACCAAAGGGTATCCTAGGGTGTTAGCTAACACCCGAATCCGTGCCAGAACGTCTACTGGACAGAGGGATCCAGTGCGAGTGTTCATCCCCGAGCCGCAGAAACAGGACAGAATGCACCTCTTCAGAGGTCGCGGCAACTCCGACATAATTCCCTTAAGGCCCTGTGTAGGATCGAGGAGGCCTGGAGAGCGATAGACTCCAGGAGGGGGCCCAGAGGCAAAGACTCCAACAGGAGGCCCAGAGGTGACAGACTCCACACCGGAGGCTCAGAGGGTGTCAGACTCCATAAGGATCCATGGGGACTGGTAGTGGACTCTGTGCATGGGAACGTAGGACAGATGAAAGGCAAAGTAGGCACATCATAGAGGGTCCCCTGTGAAACATCCTAATCCTCTGGTGACTACCTAGGCCAGCAGTACCCGTGAACTGTGTGAGTCAGGACTATTTAGCTGCCTTTGTCACCAGTAAAACCCGGTTCAGAGACTAAGACCGTGTGGTGTGTTTATTGCTTGCGCTGGAGGAGCCATACTACTGCTCACTGAGACTGTCAGCATGCAGCTCCATCTGACGAGCTGCTTCACTGTGTGAGTTCTCCATCTTTCCATCACTGCCGCGGGGATCGCGCTCCACCTATGGGAAGCGTTACCAGCTAGCTGTCTCAACATGATCCCCGGAGGTCTGCAGCAGCGCCGGTATCATTACCGGATACCATGGGTGGCGTCACGAATATTTTTACTTTTTAATTTTTCCCCTTTTTCAGCGACCGCCTGGGTCTCGGGTCCAGGCACAGGCCACCCGTGACATCCCCCAGTAAATCAACGCCGGAACTGGGTACCCCACATCCCTGGGGTGGGTAAGGTTTTGGTGTCACGAACAGGATCCGGTGTGGGGTAAAACCGTGTACTGTGCTCCTTGGAATGTATTTACCGAACTGAACTACTAGGCCTCAAAATGGTGGGGCCAAAGGCTTGACAAAATGTGCTGGCTCATTGTGGGAGGGCCTTGCCTGAGGCAAGAAACTGCCTGCCCCCATTGTCACCCGAAAAAACCAAGGGGGCGGGCCAAAGATCAAAGTACCCTTGCCGGAAGATGTGGTGTACGGGTTGGTGAAGATGGCGGCAAAGAGGCTCAGAGACTTGATGTAGGAGGCGGAGGACGAGCTTCGTGCTGAGGCCGCAGGCCCGGGGGCAGCTTCCCTGCTGACCCACGAAGGGGACGTTGCCTTTTGGGAGACCGCGTTTTGGGACTTGAGGGTCCAGTTGAAGGAGACACTCTACTTGACCTTCAGGCGGTGGTGCACCAACACCTGGTCCAAGCTGTCCCGACTTCTGGAGCAGCGGGGAGCTAACAGACCCGAAGCAGAGGCGCAGGCAAGAGCTCCAACCCTGGCTGAGCCTGAGACCGGAGGTCCTGAGACCAATCCTGCAGCCAGTTCTCCCAGAGGAGAGACTGGAAACCATCGTCGACGCGGAAGTCGGGGCATCGGGTCCCAAAGGAGCCAGCCAAGGCTGATGTTCCGGAGGTGCCCGAAGGAGAACCTGATGTGGTGGTGGAGGCAGTCCTAGAGGAGCCATCCAGCCAGCCGGACTCCGAGGAGGAGATACCCAGAGAGGACAACCAGGACGGCAGCGACGAAAAAGTTGGGGCATCCAGGCCCCCCGTCTTCTGGTGGGACAGTCATCGGAAGGTCGGGAGAGTCGATGTTGCTGCTATCACCGAGATGCAGGAGAGTGCCCCCGTCCCGGTTTGGGAACAACCCGAGCTCGCAGCGCAGCGGTACCGGACCAACCTAGAAGAGCAGCAGTGCTTGCGTGAGGAGTGGTGGGCCCGGGAGCAAGAGAACCTGCTGGAGAGAGCCCGAGCCCACGGGAAAGTCAGTTAGGAGGGGAGAGGTGGCCCGGGAACTGAAGGGGATCCTAGGGTGTTAGCTAACACCTGAATCCGTGCCCGTATATCTACCGGACGGAGGGATCCACCAGAGGGCCGGCTCCAAAGCGTTGCGGGTGTTCATCCCCGAGCCGCAGAAACCGGACAGGACGCACCTCTTCAGAGGTTGTGGCAACCCCGGCATAATTCCCCTAAGGCCCCGTGTAGGATTAAGGAGGCCCGGAGAGCGATAGACTCCAGGAGGGTTCCAGAGGTAAATACTCCAAGAGGAGGCCCAGAGGTGACAGACTCCACACTGGAGGCTCAGAGGGCGTCAGACTCCGCAAGGATCTGTGGGGACTGGTGGTGGGCTCTGTTCGGAGGAACGTAGGACAGATGAAAGGCAAATCAGGCACATCACGGAGGGTCCCCTGTGAAACACCCTAATCCTCTGGTGACTACCCAGGCCAGCAGTATCCATGAACTGTGTGTGTAAGGACTGTTTTGCTGCTTGAGTCACCAGTAAAACCCGGTTCAGAGACTAAGACTGTGTGGTGTGTTTATTGCTTGCGCCGGAGGAGCCATACTACTGCTCACTGAGACTGTCAGCCTGAAGCTTCACCTGAAAAGCCGCCTCCCTGTGTGAGTTCTCCAGTTTTTCATCACTGCCCCGGGGATCCCACTCCACCTACGGAAAGTGTTACAAGCTAGCTGCCTCAACATCATCCCCGGAGGTCTGCAGCAGTGCCGGCTCATTTTTACTTTTTAATTTTCCCCCTTTTTCAGCGACCGCCAGGGCCATTGGTCCGGACACAGGCTGCCCATGACATCCCCCAGTAAATCAACACCCATAACTGGGTACTCCACGGCCCTGGGGTGGGTCACCATTACCTCTCTGGCCACCTGCTTGTCCTTGTAGTCAAGCACGTGTAATGTGGTCCTCTGCCCTCCCGTGCAATCATCCACGTGTGTCTCAGTCCCCTGCTTTCCTGCATGGCCATTCTTGTGCTGCGTGGACCTGTTTTCACACATGGTCACTAACGTGCCCTGTAGACCTTTGTTTTTCTGCGTTGCCACCCATGTGTTGTGTAGCCCCTAGTTCTCCTCCATGGTTGTCCACTTGTGCTTAAGCCTCTGGCTCCTGCCAAGGTCCGTAGGCCCCAGGCCCTGCATTTGTCCTGCTGGAGTTCCTGGTCTCTAATCTAGGGTGTACGTTCACTTCCCCCTCTCTTAAAGGGGCGGTGCTTGCACCTTGAATTGGAGTCCGGTCACCTGGCTAAGTCTGATATCCTGTCTCAGTCCGGTTTATCTTACATTCGGCATATTCAGGTAACTTTGTATACAGGGATTAATGTATTCAGAGACCGTCATATTCTGAGTTCAGTGACTCCAGCCTTGTCCATGTATTTGCACCTACCCTGCCTGTATTCCTGCACCTGCCTTTCCTGTCTACCTGATGTCCAGTGCCTGATGACTTCTATCTATGCCGGTACCTGATGACCTCTGTCTGATGTCCAGTGCCTGATGGCTTCTACCTATGTCGGTGCCAATAACCTCTGCCTGACAACCCGTGCCTGATCTCCTGTTCCTGAACCTGCCTGTAGCTGTGTATCTGTCCCAGTCCTATTTATACTCTTGTGCCAGCCCTGCCTGACTTTAGTCGACTCCCCTGTTCTGCTGTCACCCAACTCTGCTCAGCTGCTTCAGTCTCAAATACTGCCCTTGGAATGTCACCTGACATATGCCAATAAGCCCCTCCCTCATCTGGTTAAGCTCGGGTCTTCCTTGTGGTCCAGCAGATCCATTTCCCCTGAGATGCTTGGCCCCTGAGAGTTTAACACCTGCATCATGTGAATGCCATAATAGTTGGAAGAATACGAAATGAAGTTCATCCATTCAAAAGACAAGATGTGGACACCAGACAAAATATCGGAGTCAACAAGTCATCTCATTCAAGGTCTATCAGTTCTGGCATATCAAACACGGTAGTAGAGGTGGCTCGTATACTTCATAACAGTGAGATCACATAAGTCCATTCAATGCATGTTACAATATCCTGGAATGGTGACCCTAAAAAAGGTAAGGAAGCCTCAACTTCAATATTGTAAAAAGAGACATTGAGTTGAATTTGCAAAAAAAGTAAGAAAAGTGGACAGTAAATGATCAGAAATGGGTGATTTGGCGTGTTGAAAAAAAAGTGAATGCATTAGGTTCTAATGGGTGCAAATGGGTATCGATGAAACAAAGGAAAAAGGGGCTGATGTATCGAGAAATTGATGGAACTGCCAAGTTCGGTTCAGGAAGGCCATGTCCACACATCTCCGCTGGAAGTATTTAGCGTTTTTTTTTCAGAGAAGCAGAGGTGCGTGTGTGCCGCTGCTTTCTGCGGATGCAGCCCATGGTTACCGATGTGTATCGTTTTAACCATTTCACACAGCAGGCTGCCTAGTGTCCACTTTCCCAGAGCGGACAGGGAAACGCTGCTACACTGTGAAACCAGGCGACCACTCTCAGACGATTTTTCTGTCCAAATTGCCGCGTTACACAGGGCGACTCGCCGGCGATACGCCACGCCCCTGAGTCACCTGCGAAATCGCCGGCGATGTCTCCAGGTATGAGAGATAGAGCTTAGGTGGAGAGTGAATGGTAGCAAGAAGGAGACTAGGGCATTATCTACTTGCACTTGGATGATTGGATGGATTTTACCGACTAAATCAGTAAATCGGAAACAAAGAGAGAATGTTTTTTATTTGCTTATGCTGAACTTCATATTCCTTTATTGGAATTAGTTTGGACAGTGAAATGATCTTTAGTTAGAGATCATACTCTAATATGATAAGACCATGAAGACGATGAAGATGAGACAACAAGTCGGGATATAAAAATGGGAACGGTGTCTATGGAGGAAATGCATATGGACATTGGACAATCATTTATGTTATTGTATGTTTGGAACAATTATTTCTGTTATTCATCACATGTCTTAAACCATTCAGACTTTTAATATATGTGGCATTTTTTTTAATTGTGTTTTATATTCAGAAATTTATTTTTAGCTATTTATTTTGGGTATATGAATTGTCATATTTATCTTCATTTTTTTATCCTGTAATGATTCCTTACAGTACCAGAAGAAAAGATTTTGCCCACTTCAAAATATGTATCCATTATTAATAAATGGTTTTGCAATATATTTTTTTAATTCCGCTTTGAGCTGGATGGTGGCAGCACCTCTGGAATTCCTGCCATATTCTACACTTCTGAATGGCGCTTCTGACCCTCTGACCTCCCAGCTGGAGTTGGCAGCTTGGAGCAGCAGCCACGTGCACTTGGCAATACATCTTCCTAAAAATGACTCTCGGAGTTCTGCCTGTGGTTTGCACAACCCCCTCTGGTGAGCATACTAATTACAATGTGTTACCAACTGCTATTATTTACTGAATGCATTACACCATGGATCACTTTCTTTCGTAATTGTTTCCAATCCTTCTCTAAGGTTTTTCTAGCAGACAATACTCATGAGAGTACCATCCATCTCCCATTTTTGTCACCCAGTAGATGAAGACTATTCCTGAATAGTGAGACATAAGTAGGTGTAGAACAATAAAAGTTTACCCTTTATTTTAGACATGGAAGGATTTCACCATACCAGAAAAATCAGCTCATACATCTATTGTATTACAATTCTGTACATCAAGATATGGAGATGTAACATGGCACCTTTGGAAGTCTTTTAGCTGTAACGTGGCATGGGTCAGTATCCGTGGGCAAGGTACCGGTACTCGTCTCTTGTGCTCCGGCATGCTACATGAAAGTTGGGGTCCTTAGTGAGTGTGTGGACTTGTGCCATGGGGGCGCTACATCCTTGCAGGCCACATGATGCTGGTGACTTTGGTTGACCAGGACCAGATGTTGAACAGTTCATTGAGGAGAGAGATCACCACTCAAAAATAAAATTTTTACTTAACAGTAAGCTGGTGGGGATTATGTATAGTAGATAGCAGATACACAGCTATCCTTCATAATATGGAGCATTTCCACACAGTCTCAATTCCTTTCTTTTCACTCACTTGAAATCTGTTTCCAATGGTTTGGCAGCCTTCACCACAATCTAGCTCGGTGTAACAGTCCAGATAGTGAGAGTGTCAAGGTAGAAAATACGCTTTTCCACTGATTTCTTTATATACTTTTATATTATATATTTTTATTAATGCTCTAGGTGAGAAACAATAAGTTTTTCCTTTAACCCAGTATCCAATAGATATATCTGCCTGCTGAAAAGAAGATACTGTTGTGTTGGGATGGATGAGAACTGAGAAGATAAGCTGTCCTTGGATGTCTGTGTCAAGGAGTACCAGGAAAAACCTGAGATGTCCCACATACCAGGAGCCCAGAGATGGCACCGTGTCAAGAAGAAGGATGGACTAAGCAGGAGGAAGGATGAATTTAACAGAAGAACGAAGATCTAATCACTAACGCTAGATTTAGATATATTAGCCTAACCCCACCTAACCCCCATCTAATCCTACCTTGTCCTGGCCAATTCACGCCTATTCCCTAGAGTATAAAATGCTGTGTAACCGGAAATAAAAGTGAGTTGCTGTGACCGTGGCTGAGCATGCAATGAGATTGAACCAGAATACCTTGTCTGACTCATTCTTACTTGGGTACCCCATGCTCTTAGTTTAATTTGGAGTGACTGGTGAAGGAGTGTATTGTCGCAACGACCCCGACAAGAGTCCTATTCTCAACCCTCAATTCCAGGTCTTCTTCCCTCTTAAAGGAACTAGTTTGCCAATATGGAACTCCCAACTGGAGCACTCACTTTATCTCACATTCTTTGTCCCGTATAGGCCCAGTACCTCTCTAAGTTGTAAACTCGGGGTTGTACTGCTAGTCGTCTTGTCCCAGCCTCTGGTTGACCACTCTCTTCCTCTGTCCATTTTCCTTCCACCTTATTCAGGATCATGCCATCCACTGTCCCAGTTTCCACTAATGTCATGGACATCTAGGTGATGTGGTTCTGCTCACCAGTCAGACCATAGGTCTGCTTCTGCTGCTCGCTGGTCATTATGCAACAGGGGCTGGCTGGCAAATTTTAGCCTGGGTGGCAAGCACAATGCAGTGGCCCATTATGACGTGGGCCGCAGCCCATCTCAAGCAGGGGTGCATTAAGCCTTTCTGCCACCTGAGGCCAAGTGAGGAGCGGGGGTGGGTATGAGTGCAGCCGCGGGTGAGGAGCGGGGTGTGGGGTGCTACCGCTGCAGCCGCAGGTGAGGGGCGGGGGGTGCTACGATCGCTTATGGTTTCAGATACCTTCCAGCAGCCAGCATAAGGAGAGGAAGCTGCAGATGCTGTGTGTGGTGGTGCCGCACCCTACATCTCTGCCGCTCCCCCTGCCTCCTTGCCGCCTGAGCCTGGAGGCTCACACTGTTCAATGGACGGTGCGGCACTGATTTAAGGCTTGGGTCTCCACATGTGCAACAGAGGTACACCTTGTACACCTTAGAGGTATACCGTCACACACAACAATATTGCCGCCATATCGCTGGCGATTTGACGTGAGCGTGCATGTTGCGGGCACTTTTTTTCACACCACTGTGGAGCTGTTACACATAGCGATTTCGCGGGCGATCTCCGGAAATCGCCTGCAGAAGACCAGAAGCGATCTTCCCTTCACACATCGCCACGTCACACGCCAACATCGTACCAGTGAGCATACTGTGTTGATAGGAGAGTGCTACAGTGTGTTTCACCGCGCCCCTATCACTGAGATTGGTGGATGACACTGCATTCCCATTGGTCAGCCTTGCGTAAACGCATGGGTCATCAAATATGGGGCTTCGAACACGGGCAGCCAATCGGAACGCAATATCACCCACCAACCGCCACAGATGTGGTAGGAAAAAAAAATAACAAGCACGCCTACGGGATGTACTTCAGGATCGCTGTGTACATCACTATTGCCCTGACACAAGGCACAAAGCGCAGAAATTGCCAGGTGGATATCACTTGATTTCCCTGCAGGGCGATTAGGCGACGTTCCACCGGCGATTTTTCGCCGTGAAATTGCCCTGTCACAAGCCACTACGCACAGGCGATGTGGCTTCCACATCGGCAAAAAAGCCAAATCACGGCGATATCTCCACGTGTGACAGTACCTTAATGGACACTAAGCAGTTACAGAACAGCACTAAGCAACAGGCAGGGAGTGGGGGAGTCAGACTGGCCTTCTCAGTCACAGTCACTGCACAGCAGCTAGGATATCATGCCATGATATGGAATTATCTGGACACTAAACAAGCACTTAGGCTGGTTTCACACTTGCGCTCCCCGCCGCTGCGTATTGTGGTGGGGGGGCGCAAGCTGAACGCAGACATCTGCATGCGTACAAATCAGACAGGGAACTGAATGGGTGCACACGGTCATGGGGGCGCACAGTGTCTGTGCTCTGCTTGCTCTCCCCCGCCGCAATATGCAGCGGCAGGGAGCACAAGTGTGAAACCAGCCTTACATTACAGAACAGCACTTTGCAGCAGGCAGGGAGTGGGGGAGTTGCACACTGCACAGCAGCTAGGATATCATGGGCAAGGCCAGCCATGTGGAATTATCTGGACTGGACTGGACAGTGGACACTAAGCATTAAGCAAGCACTTACATTACAAGGAGCACTTTGCAGCAGCAGTAGGCAGGAAGTGGGGGACTCAGTCTGGCCTTCTCAGTTACTTGGCGGCCGCCAGCCTCCAGTCTCACAATCACAGAAGAAGCACTGCATGTTCCAACTTCCAACACACAAGGTCAGGAAGGCAAGGCAGACAGTATGGCACCGCGGCCTACGCCTGCCCAGCCCTGTCTTCACTGTGTGCGCTCCGCTCTGGAGGGTTCATACAAGGTTCAGTCAGGGCGTGCTGACATAGCATGAACGCTACATGACACCGCCTCTGAACCCTCCCTGTCTGAACCTTACTGGCTGTGCTCAGGCTGGCTCATCCAATCCCGCCTGGCGGCGTCCCGCCGGGTGCCATAACAACAACGCTGCTGCGCTGCCTCCAGTCCCGAGTGTCGGACCCTCCCTGTCAGCCGCCCGCTGACACCCGCGGCCTGCCTGCTGCGTCCAGGTGGGTCCCGCGGCGCCGCTGTCAGTGGGAGTCAGTGAGTGCGGCGGCTGCTCTCCTGAGCTCTCTGCCTGCATGAATGATTATTTCACAGTGTCAGGGCGGCTGCCGGCAGTGCCGGGCGGCCCTGAACTGTGACTAAACCACCGGCCCGGGGGGCAAATGCCTCCCTGGCACCTGGGCCAGTCCACCCCTGCTATGCAACCTCCTGGCAGGAAACTGTCTCCAACCCTTCACTTTAGCCCCTCCCACTCTGGCCCATCCCAAACATTAACCCTAGCTCTCCCTACTGTCAGGCAAAATACAATCTATCACTAATAAATTCACAATTCACGTTTTACATCATGACGTACTCAAGGGGGAACGTGGTCAGTATGTCCATCTCCTTAAGGTACCTTTACACGCCACCACAGGAAGGTAGCAACTGCCGGGCACTGGGGATAATTGTGCCTGTTGCTATGAAATTGCTACGAAATGGCGGCGTGTAAATAGGGCAGTTCCTCCCGGTGTCCTGCAGTTGACTCAGATACCTGTTGCTGAGCCATGCTCAAAAACCGAAGGCAGCAGAAAGGCACAATTGCCATGGTAGAGTCGTCTAAACGGGGCACAGGCATGGATGTTGCGTCGCCTAGTGAACTCCCAGGGGCGTACCACGGCGTCATGGATACCACGCCCCATTAGCAATCATTGGTGGGGGCTACTGTGTAACCATTGGCTGTCCCTTCACAGGGCGCCATATTTAAAGAGCTATCCATTCACAGTCCACAATTGCAAAGGCATCATGTATTAGCCAGCCTTCCTGCGCATGCTGGCCAATCATGACGCTATTGCGTTGTCCAATCAACACTTTTGCATCACGGAATACACAACTCTGTCACACCTATGTACTTATGGCGCGAAATATGTACGCCCATATTCCTTTCTGGTAGCGGCGTGTGAAGTAGCGAAGGTATTCAACAGGAAGTAAACCGCAGGATCTGTCGAAACTTCCGGGGAACAAAGATACCTTAAGTTGACAACGCAATGGCGGCGTCTATATGCGGCATCAGCGATCGGTATCCACCGTTAAAAACATGCGCGTGCACGTGCCGTGGATACCTGTTGCTAGGCACAGTGGTGGCGTGTAAAGGTACCTTTACGTGGCTTTTATAGAAGTTTTTTTAATGTAAAGATATAAAGTAAAGTAGTCACCTTTCTTCTTCAACATGATTTCCCATGGAAACTAATATTACTGCAGAGCAGACATATCATTGGTGGAACCTATGCAGCCACACAGGGTCCCAAGTTGTAAAGGGGGCCACTTCTACATTCAAAGCAGCTGGAATTGTTATGATGAGATACTAAGTTGCTGTGCTTACACTGGGGCCCTCCTCTGTCTGTGTGAGCCCCGATAATACTGCCAACCTGGTAGTATTTAATAAAAATGTAAGGGAAAAGATTTCCGTAATATTAGAAGCAATGTTGTTGTCCCCCTGAAGGTCCATATTTCAAGCAATACTGTATTTGTGTAAATCATTTTAAATGTTCTTGAAAATGTGGTATATGAGTGACTTATAATGTCTTGTAAGCATTTGCACCATTAAACAGATCTGGTGTGCAGCTGTCTCTATGTGTAGAAAAAAATATTCTCATAAAATGTGAATGAGGGGAATAGAAGTGGCTCAGAGCCATCAGCTAGTCCATTGTAGCAGTGGTCGTATTATTAATCTATTAAGGCGTGACCTTAACCAAACAAGCCAATGACACTGCTATGAGCCCTAAGGCTTAAGGGAACCATTAAAATCCATTACAACACAAAGTAGTGCAGAGTGTGGAGGAGGATTTCCCCCATGAAGCAGCACTAGTTTACTCATGCATGGCTGGTAAAGGATTGTCCAGTTTTTCTATGATTACACAGATCACTGGGACTAGGAAAGCACATATCCTTATATTCTACACTAGCATGCTTGCGCTTTCCCAGAGCTACAGTATGTTGAGAGTCGAGCAGAACTTTTAGACATCAAGTTGTTATGTATATACACCATGACAAGGGTGGATGAAAATAAATTGCACTACAAACATAGTCCGAAGACAAGGGAAACATGTATGATTTGGAAAGATTAATACCTCCATCAAGCAGCTGGAGGATATTTTGACTCTGGGCTTCTTGCTATGTAAGAGGATGATCTTTGCTTGACTATATGTAGGGGGTTAAGGGTTTTGCCCCATCCTCTGCTCTGGAGAGCACTGTGTTGAAATGGTTTACATCTGTATGTAGAGTTGATATTTGAAATGATGTGTAAGTGGCACCTAGTGGTCAAGGTTAAGACTGCTCCCCAGTTTTACTGAGATTGGGAAGTAGTTAAGACTAAGTACTGCACCCCCTTATGGGTGGGACCTAGATAACAAAATGGGCCTGTGGTGTAGGCTTTAGCAGGAGAGTCCCCAAAGAGAAAAAGAGGAAGTATGCTGCAGAACTCAGTAGTGAAAAGCACAGTATTTAATTTTGCTGGACACTCTGGGTTACCCCGCAATTGGAGTACGAGAATTGGGACATAGGTTCAGGACGTGCATGAGTGAAACACTCTCTGCTTTAGTGCACTTCCCCTGCCTTTAGTGGCCCCCTGGGGTGCAACTGACTCCTCCGGTACCTATTGCAGTGGAATACAACATAGTCTCAGACGAACAGGTCATCTTAGTGCTAGCGGTTAATGAACATTGTCTAAAGGTTACCTTGGTTGTTCTCTGAACTTTTCCATGTGAGCGGGACAAGGCTGCAGTCATAAGAAACTCTATAGTGTTGGAAAGAGAGGATGAGGAGAACGAAACAATCAGTCCACTTCAAATGATATTTAAGTAAACCATCATGTGTAAGTAATGCTGATGATGTGTGCTTGTGGTATTCAGTAAAAGGCTGTTTGCAAAGCTTATAGACTTCGTGTCTGCATTGTCTCTAGAAGAACGAGATTGTATAAAGGACTGTTGTACTGGGGAGCTGGCCTGGGTCAAGGGTCGGCCTCACCCGCGACTACTACCAGAGCCCCACACCAGTCCCTCAACACATCGAGTTAGCAATATACTCCAAGAACTTTCCCGATTCTCACGTTTTGTAGCTTGCCATCAATTCTTTTCAAATGCACAATTCTTCTTGATAGTTATTTTGTCAGAACTATAGGAGATTGAACTTCCTTGCCTTCACTTCCCAGAAGGATATGCACCTTCCATTGTCCAACATTTTGCCTGCCGCATTCTGAATGGCCTCCTCTTTGTTAGACTGCTTCCATCCGTATTTTTCCTGTAGCTAAATGAAATGTCCTCTCAAAAATTTACCCACCATGATTACCGTAATATATAATAACTCGCACAGCACACTAATGTTGGGTTGCAAATTCCCGCAGCTTTATTAAACTCCACAGTATTTTGGACCATGTTTAACACCAAAATTTGCTCATGCACCTATGTGATCTTCTGACCATTGCCACCCAACAAAACCATGGCACGCTCAAAACTATCTTGCAAACTGAACAAGAAAATATCGTAACCAATGGGATTAAGATGAACTCCATCTGCCAGTATTAAATCATGGTTATTGCCCTCTAGCATCCGATGCCGCCTGACTAACCCCCTACTCACTCTAATGAAATGAGAATCTCTTATTTTCAAAAACCTGCAGGTTTTCTCTAAGTCTGTTAAGTGACCACACCAAAAAACACCTACCCTGAAACAAACACCTGAATCTTGACTAGACATCTTTTATTATACTTATCAGAACCGCTAGCTTAATCTTACCCAAGTCGTTACCATCTGCGTGGACCACCAAAATATCCAGACTCCAACAAGGTTTACTAATGACCATTATCTGAGGTAATACCTGCACTTTCCCCAAGCCTCTGTATCCATGACAATTTATCTCTATCTGACATTGACCCAGACTCACACCCACAGGACGAATTTCTGCTCTCTTGTTTGTCAAAAATATATAGAAATGGCCAACGATCCGAATTCACGAAATGGGCAGTTCTACAAAGATATACTTGGGAACAAAAACCTGTAAGAAACAAAAACATATTGATATGCATCTATGTCTATTTACAGTATATATCCTTCACTTACATGAGGACATAACTGACATATCACCTGAAACAAGAAGACTTCCACCTGCCAAACTGCTTAACCCTAGAACGCATGACATTAAAAATATATACATTGGCCCATGCAAATAATATAGAAAAACACACTTAAATAACTTTCACAAGTTTTATTTCAAAATTGCTAAATTAAATATGAATAGTGGACAAAATTTTAATTATAATTTTTCACAGAAAACACCAAAAAATCTTTATTTTCCAAACTTCACACAAACATATGAAAAAACACACAAAAACGCATAGAAATCTACATCAAACTAGCTGCAGCTACATTTGTATTCTAACTTTCTTTTCTATTATATTGTTCTTCCAAACAATTCTGACATGTTATTTTTTCAGAAGAATGTTCTTTGCAAACATTTTCCTTACAAGTGGAACAATATCGCTTGTGTGTGGCACACTGTAAGTGTAAAGTCCCCCCTTCTTCCTCTCACCCTCAGCAGCTCTTACCTTTTATACTCTTAGGTGGTGTACAATTCTCTGGATTTTTGTGGCTCACAAGCTCTACCCTTTGCAAGCTTCTTAGAAACAGAAACTGAAAATGAATCAGACTTCCTCTCAACAGTTTATCTTATCACATGTCCTTCAGCAATTAGCTCACAGTGTATACTGTCCTCAGTACTCTATACACAGCTCATTACTGTGTACAGAAGGACCTGAGATGATGTCATGCCTTATCACTCCCTCCAAAAATCACATGACATCCTCACATGTTATTATCCACACCCTGGCCCCTCCAACAGCATTACTGAGTACAAATAAAGTAACTTGAGACACCAACATTACTGAAAACATGATAAAAGATAGCGGGGGCCTAAAAGTCCCCCAATACGTACAGATGTAGTTTTCACCAAACAAGCATTGTAACACCAAAATACCTATGAAAAAAATTATATGAACAACTGGATATTATCAACAACGACATACTTGAGGAATACCTGGAGATTCAAAATTCTAATTAAAGTAATTTTGCAGATAATAGCAAAAATATAAGCCTGGGGGCCTAAAAGGCCCCCAATATGCGTTCTAGGGTTAATCACCTCATCTTTGAAGCATAAACTGTTGGCCTCTGCGGAATAAGTGTGCACCAAATTGTGACGCATTCACTGAAATATTACTCAGCAGTGACTTAAAGACGGCTTTAAATTGATAACGCATTAAAAACCCACCTGATTAAGGTACAAGAAATTCATAAAGAGAAGGACGTGATGCCTTAAATTCCTTGATCAACTGATCGGAGCAATGTTGACATCCGAAAGCTTTAAGTGTTAACCAAAAACCATCACCCCTTTGCTCTGTGTAAGACTTACGTATACAAACGTATATCCCTTTGTCCACCTCTATCACATTATTTACTTCTAAACCTCCTGCAATATTTATAAATGATGCCAATACTTCCAATAAATCCAGCAAATTTTATTTAGAACCATAGAATACAAAAAATGCTGACAGACAAAAATAGAACCTTCAAAGAAGAGGTTGTGGTGATTTGGAACACTTAAACGGGGACAAGATCACAAAGACTATGTCTCAGCACAGCAACTATAAATGCAGACAAGGTGGACATACAAAAAATCTCTTCTGGACACTAAACGCCCCACTACACGTAGCGATATCACTAACGAAATCGTTGCAACATCATCGGTTTTGTGACGTTGCAGCGACCTCGTAGCTATGCCGCTGCGTGTGACTTTTACCAACGACCAGCGATGACCTCGCTGATCGCTGGTAAATGGCCAAGACCATTTTTGGATCGTTGGTCTCCCACTGGGCGACCAGCATTGGTGTGTGTGACAGCGGGAGACCAACGATCAACAACCTCCCGGCCAATGCCCAGCGCCGCACAGTATGCGCTGGGACATGGTAACCAGGGAAAACATCGGGTAACTAAGCCCAGCGCTATGCTTAGTTACCCGATGTTTACCCTGGTTACCAGCGTTCTCACTGGTCCTGATTACTGGTAAGTCTGCCGGTGTGACAGCTCACCAGCGATCACATAGCGATGTCTGAGGGATCCCGATCGTCGGTGGGATTGCTGGGACTTTGCAGCGTGTAACAAGACCTTTAACCCCTTAACGACATAGGACGTTGTGCAACGTCCTGTGTTTCTGCCCGTTCCCGACACAGGACGTTGCACAACGTCCTGGCAGATTTGAGCTGCTGCAGCTCCTGTGAGTGGGATCGCTCAGGTGTCACAGATGCTGCTGCTCTGTGACAACCTGGAGATGACCCCACAGGGGGTGGATTAACCCCCCCGTGCCCAGGACCCCTCCGATCGGCAGTTTAAAAGTGAAACTGCCGATCGGAGGGAATCACAGGGATTCACCCCTCCAGATCTGATTGAAGCTCTCCAATCAGATCTGGAGGGGCTGATCGGCATGTGCCTACCCCTCCACAGCCCCTCCAGCACCAGGACCTACAGGGGCCCCCCCAGAACCGCCCGCCCCCCTCTATTGTTATGTATATGCCGGCGGGCTGCAGCCGCGGCTGCGCCCGCCGACCACAGTGCCTGGTCCCCTCCTACGGCCCCCCCCTAGGCAGCCCCCCTCCAGGCAGCCCCCACCCCTCACCTCCTGCGGCGGGCTGCACACATCGGTGCACCCGCCGCTGCGTCCGGCTGTGCAGCTCCTCGGCCGGCCGGTCGGTGGCCCCGCCTCCTCTCCCCGCCTCCTCTCCCGGCCTCCTCCTGCTGATCGGTCTATCGAGAGGGAGGTAAGTATGTATGTTTGTATGTATGTATGTATCTATGTATCTATGTATGTATGCATGTATGTATGTATGCATGTATCTATGTATGTATGCATGCATGCATGTATGTATGTATGCATGTATGTATGCATGTATCTATGTATGTATGCATGTATGTATGCATGTATCTATGTATGTATGTATGCATGTATCTATGTATGTATGTATGCATGTATCTATGTATGTATGTATGCATGTATGTATGTATCTATGTATGTATGCATGTATGTATGTATCTATGTATGTATGTATGCATGTATCTATGTATGTATGAATGAATTGATGGATGGATGATGGGTGAATGGATAGATGGATGGGGGGTGCATGCGTGTGCGTGCGTGGACGTGAGTGTACATGAGCGTGCGTGGACGCGTGCGTGCGTGGACGTGTGCATAGATGGATGTGTGCATGGATGTGCGTGCGTGGATGTCAGCATGCGTGAATGTCAGCATGCCTGCGTGGATGTGTGCTTGCGTGGGTGTGCGTGCGTGGATGTGTGTGTGGATGCGCGTGGATGTGGATGTGCGTGTGTGGATGTGCGTGCGTGGATGTGTGCGTGCATGGATGTGCGTGCGTGGATGTGTGTGTGGATGTGCGTGGATGTGGATGTGCGTGCGTGCGTGGATGTCCGCGTGCATGCGTGGATGTGGATGTGCGTGGTTGTGTGCGTGCGTGGATGATGGGTGCATAGGTGGATGGATGGGTGCAACAAGGGATCAAGTGTCCTCTTGTTGTAGTCTCTGGGATCATAGTCATGGTGCACTGTATGACAGATCATTGTCATACAGTGCACCATAACTCTGACCCCAGAGGCTGTAGGAAGAGGACACTTGATCCCTTGCTGCAGTCTCTGGATTGAGCCGAGGCGATCGAGCGTCGTGGGACCTTCGTTGTGGACTACGTCGGAGGCAATCGAGCGTCGTGGGACCTTCGTTGTGGACTACGTCGGATCTTTATAATAAAGATGGAGTCCGAATTTTGTTTGTGTTTTTTTTTCAAATAAAAAGATTTTTCTCTGTGTGTATTTTCTGACTATTTACCAGAGATTCCTAATGGCGGGTCTAACATTGGCCCTATATTATGAATCTCGGGCTTAGTGCCAGCTGCCAATAAAAAGCTGGCATTAACCCCTTTATTACCCAGTTTGCCACCGGCACCAGGGCAACTGGAAGAGTCTGGGTACAGCGCCAGAAAATGGCGCTTCAATGAATGCGCCATTTTCTGGAGCGCCTGCGGGCTGCAATTCGCAGCCTGGGGGGCCCAGAACGCTTGGGCCTCTCCATGCTGCGGATTCCAGCCCCCAGCTGCCTAGTTGTACCTGGCTGGACCAAAAATATGGCGGAGCCCCACGTAATTTTTTTTTCTAGAATTAGTTCTAGAAAAAAAAAAAAGGGCTTTGCTGTATTTTTGGAAGCCAGCCAGGTACAACGAGGCAGCTGGGGGTTGGTGGCAATCCGTAGCTGCCAAGTTGTACCTGGCTGGACCAAAAATGTGGTGGAGCCCCACGCCATTTTTTTTCTAGAATTTAGTCCTAGAAAAAAAATAAAAATGGGCTTCGCTGTATTTTTGGTTGCCAGCCAGGTACAATGAGGCAGCTGGGGGTTGCTGGCAGTCCGTAGCTGCCAAGTTGTACCTGGCTGGACCAAAAATATGGCGGAGCCTCACGCCATTTTTTTTCTAGAATTAGTCCTAGAAAAAAAATAAAAATGGGCTTCGCTATATTTAGATGCATAGTGAACACTTTGAACCCCCAGGTGCTTCACAAATTGATCCGAAAAAAGAAAATTTGTGTGAAAAAAAGTACTTTTTCCTTATTACGGATCAATTTGTGAAGCACGTGGGGGTTGAAAGTGCTCACTATGCATCTAGATGCATTCCTTGGGGGGTCTAGTTTCAAAAATGAGGTCACTTGTGGGGGAGTTCCAATGTTTAGGCACACATTGGCTCTCCATATGCGACATGGTGTCCGCTAATAATTCCAATTGTTAGCGGACACCATGTCGCGTATGGAGAGCCCCTGTGTGCCTAAACATTGGAGCTCCCCCACAAGTGACCCCATTTTGGAAACTAGACCCCCCAAGGAACATATCTAGATGCATAGTGACCACTTTGAACCCCCAGGTGCTTCACAAATTGATCTGTAAAAATTAAAAAAGAAAATTTGTGTGAAAAGAAAAGTACTTTTTCCTTCTTACGGATCAATTTGTGAAGCCCATGGGGGTTCAAAGTGCTCACTATGCATCTAGATGCATTCCTTGGGGGGTCTAGTTTCCAAAATGAGGTCAATTGTGGGGGAGCTCCAATGTTTAGGCACACATGGGCTCTCCATATGCAACATGGTGTCCGCTAATAATTCCAATTGTTAGCGGACACCATGTCGCGTATGGAGAGCCCCTGTGTGCCTAAACATTGGAGCTCCCCCACAAGTGACCCCATTTTGGAAACTAGACCCCCAAGGAACATATCTAGATGCATAGTGAGCACTTTGAACCCCCAGGTGCTTCACAAATTGATCCGTAAAAATTAAAAAAGAAAATTTGTGTGAAAAGAAATGTACTTTTTCCTTCTTACGGATCAATTTGTGAAGCCCATGGGGGTTCAAAGTGCTCACTATGCATCTAGATGCATTCCTTGTGGGGTCTAGTTTCCAAAATGAGGTCAATTGTGGGGGAGCTCCAATGTTTAGGCACACATGGGCTCTCCATATGCGACATGGTGTCCGCTAATAATTCCAATTGTTAGCGGACACCATGTTGGGTATGGAGAGCCCCTGTGTGCCTAAACATCGGAGCTCCCCCACAGTGACCCCATTTTGGAAACTAGAGCCCCCAGGGAACATATCTAGATGGGTTGTGAACATTTTGAACCCCCAGGTGCTTCACAAATTCATCTGTAAAATTGAATAAGTACTTTTTTTTCCACAAAAAATTTCTATTTTCATTCCTACAGATTATGTTGTGAAGCACCGGCGTGTTCAAAATGCTCACCACCCATCTAGATAAGTTCCCTGGGGGGTCTAGTTTCCAAAATGGGGTCACTTGTGGGGGAGCTCCAATGTTTAGGCACACAGGGGCTCTCCAAACGCAACATGGTGTCCGCTAACAATTTGACTGAAAAATCAGCTCAAATTGTTAGCGGACACCATGTCGCGTTTGGAGAGCCCCTGTGTGCCTATACATTGGAGCTCCCCCACAAGTGACCCCATTTTGGAAACTAGACCCCCCAGGGAACATATCTAGATGGGTGGTGAGCATTTTGAACCCCCAGGTGCTTCATAAATTAATCCGTAAAAATTAAAAAGTACTTTTTTTTCCATAAAAATGTTCTTTTTTCATTTTTACAGATTAATTTGTGAAGCACTGGGGTGTTCAAAATGCTCACCACCCATCTAGATATGTTCCCTGGGGTGTCTAGTTTCCAAAATGGGGTCACTTGTGGGGGAGCTCCAATGTTTAGGCACACAGGGGCTCTCCAAACGCGACATGGTGTCCGCTAACAATTTGACTGAAAAATCAGCTCAAATTGTTAGCGGACACCATGTCGCGTTTGGAGAGCCCCTGTGTGCCTATACATTGGAGCTCCCCCACAAGTGACCCCATTTTGGAAACTAGACCCCCCAGGGAACATATCTAGATGGGTGGTGAGCATTTTGAATCCCCTGGTGCGTCATAAATTAATTCGTAAAAATTAAAAAGTACTTTTTTTTCCATAAAAATTTTCTTTTTTCATTTTTACAGATTAATTTGTGAAGCACTGGGGTGTTCAAAATGCTCACCACCCATCTAGATATGTTCCCTGGGGTGTCTAGTTTCCAAAATGGGGTCACTTGTGGGGGAGCTCCAATGTTTAGGCACACAGGGGCTCTCAAAACGCAACATGGTGTCCGCTAACAATTTGACTGAAAAATCAGCTCAAATTTTTAGCGACACCATGTTGCATTTGGAGAGCCCCTGTGTGCCTACACATTGGAGCTCCCCCACAAGTGACCCCATTTTGGAAACTAGTCCCCCCAGGGAACATATCTAGATGGGTGGTGAGCTTTTTGAACCCCCACGTGCTTCACAAATTAATCTGTAAAAATGAAAAAGTACTTTTTTTTCCACACAAATTTTCTTTTAGCCTAAATTTTTTCATTTTCACATGGGGAACAGGATAAAATGGATCCTAAAATTTGTTGGGCAATTTCTCCTGAGTACATTGATACTCCATATGTGGTCATAAACCACTGTTTGGGCGCACGGCAGGGCTCAGAAGAGAAGGAGCGCCATTTGACTTTTTGAATGGAAAATTAGCTCCAAAAGTCAAATGGCGCTCCTTCCCTTCTGAGCCCTGCCGTGCGCCCAAACAGTGGTTTATGACCACATATGAGGTATCGCTGTACTCAGGAGAAATTGCCCAACAATTTTTAGGATCCATTTTATCCTGTTGCCCATGTGAAAATGAAAGAATTGAGGCTAAAAGAACATTTTTATTAGAAAAATTAAAATGACCATTTTTTCCTTCCACTTTGCTTTAGTTCCCGTGAAGCACCTGAAGGGTTAATAATCTTCTTGAATGTAGTTTTGAGTAGCTTGAGGGGTGCAGTTTTTGGAATGGTGTCACTTTTGGGTGTTTTCTGTCATGTACACCCCTCAAAGGGACTTCAAATGTGATGTGGTCAAAAAAAAAATGGTTTTGTAAATTTTGCTGGAAAAATGACAAATTGCTTATGAACTTTGAACCCTTATAACGTCCGAACAAAAATGTTTTTTTTTTCCAAAATTGTGCTGATGTAAAGTAGACAAGTGGGAAATGTTATTTATTAACTATATTGTGTCACATACCTCTCTGGTTTAGCAGAATAAAAATTCATAATTTGAAAATTGCAAAATTTTCAAAATTTTTGCCATATTTTTGATTTTTTCACAAATAATCGCAAAAATTATCGACCTAAATTTAATACTAACATGAAGCCCAATATGTCACGAAAAAACAATCTCAGAATCGCTAGGATCCGTTGAAGCGTTCCAGAGATATAATCTCATTAAGGGACACTGGTCAGAATTGACAAAAATGGCCTGGTCATTAAGGTCAAAATAGGCCCGGGGGTGAAGGGGTTAAACAACACAAGAGAACGAATAACAGTGCAATTATAATTCCAGTAAGACCTTGCCCCTAAGTGCGTACACAGCTGCTAAACGCAATATTAACACATTAACTACACCTACAAAAGTTGTGAGTTAAATCAGACATTTACATCTAATGAGAATCTCATAGCAGCTTACAACAATATATTGCACTCTAGCCCATACACAGAACATGACCAGAAAGAGACAGGATAAACCCACACAACTGTCTGCAGTAGTACAGCACAAGTAGATAACAGGCTTGGATAATAAGGCAAAATATCATCACTACACTGAGGCTGGGGTCACACTTGTTAATGTAATTGCGTTGACCGCATCCAGATCCGGATGCGGTAAGCGCAATTGCCTTCACACACATTTTTTTTCAAAAATGTGTTGTGTAAACAGCAATGTGGTAACCGGATTGATGTGTAATCCTGAGCAATGCAGTTACTGTCTACTTTGTTCTGCAGCAGCGGTGGCCACTAATAGCCACATACCACAGGTGGCATCACAAATAACTCCCTTAGTCATCATCCCCGTTCCCTACCATGCCAGCGATTTTCCCTCCTTTTAATCTGCACCCAGGGACGCGGAACGGGTCTCGACCCCTGTGACTCCCCAGAATGGCTTAACCGCCTGGTTCCGACGATCCCATACCCTGGGGTGGGTCAAATGCCAGGCCACACGGCAGGTTAACTCGCTCCCAGCAGGTGTCGTGGAACATTGGACTGAGTAGTAGTAGTGTGGCTGGTATCACCAAGTGCTGAAAAGATGGCGGCGATGGGCTGAAACGGGCTTTGATGTAGGCTTGTCATTCTCTTGGATTCTGTTGATGAGGCATCGGTTTTCCATTGCAATGTCTGAGTCTTAGGGCATGACTGGACAAGTATGAAAGTCCTGATGAAGATCACGTACGTCTTGGAAACCTTTGCCTGATGATGTTCTCTGCCCGATCCCATTGCTCGGACCATCTGCTAATGGGCGTGTTCCTTCTGGCATGACAGCAACGATGATGACGATGATGATAGTGACAGTGATTGGTTTCCCAGAAGTCCCCATCTGAAAAGGAAAACAGAGAGTGAGCCTGCTATTGCTATGTATACTGCTTTGGCTTTGCTCTATCATACCTTAGAACCCTGCCCATGGCAGCCCCAGGGGACATAAGGGTGGCTTTGATGTCATAAGTGTCAGATTGGCTGCAAGACCTAGGCAGAGGCCCAAAGGCCTGCCATGTAGCTGACTCCCTCCTTTCTAACCTAGCTATAGAGGTACTGTCCATTGTTGGCCAAAAAGGAGCTGCTATTACCCCTTCCTCTTCTGCGTAAATCCTGGTATGCTGCAGGTGCTGCGTGCATCTGCTTACCTGCCTGGCTGAGCAACTGGATCCCAGCTGCAGCCTCTTCACTCGTCAGAGCAGCAAAGTTGTGTGAAGGCCCACTTCTTCCTCTGGCACACGCTTGGATGGCTATCACTGGGTCCTGCCAAAGACCCCAGGGGAAGTCTTTTGCTGATTTCCAAGGGTGCATGAAGGGGCTAGGGTGCAGATGCTGTGGTAGGCGCACTCTGGCTCAGCCTGCCACGCTGCAGTGGGGCTTTGTTGCAATCACTGGGAATCTGTTCTCTTTTTCCCAGGCATTGGGCAAGCATCTCTATCAGCCACTTGGATCCTTCCTGCTGCACACCCTCCATTCACTATGTGCTTCAGGGTCTCGGACATCAGGGTTGAAACATGGGTGATGATAATCCATGATGAAAAAGGGGTAAAAGGGAGAGGAAACCATACCCACAATCCTTTATAACTCCTTTATATCCCTCTCTCTCCTGCTTGATCCAATCAGAGCCCCTGATTGGATCAAGCCCCAAGTCCACACCAAGTAGCCCCTGAGTATTGCTGCAACCTCGTCGCTCCCGGAGTATATGGCATTAGGAAAGGCATGATTAGGTACACGGCTTGCCCTGCAACTCCAGCGGGTGCTTTGTTTGCTCCTAGTGCTGCGGGGCCAGTGGCGCCTGTTCCCCGTGCAGGCTCTCTTGGCTCTGACATATTCCTCCCCCATAGTGAACGTTAACCCTTCCAGTCTTTCACTTCCGTAGGGATGTACAACTTTAGTTCCATCAGTGGGACAGGATTTCTCCTCCCCACCGGATGTTGTCAGCGCGCAGGTTGGGCCTCGCTTCACGCTCTTGGGAGGGTGCTGCCCACGATGACACGCCCCCTCAGCTTCCCGCACCTTGCGGCGCAGTAATGGACAGTCAAAAACACATATTTTACACAGTTCACGGCACACACCACCCGGTGATACCGGGCTACGGGATCCTGTCCATGGCGCCAGAAGCTGACGTGCCCCAAGGTTGTGGGGTATTCAGAACCGGGCTATACTGTCACAGGAAGTCACAGGGGTCGAGACCCGGTTCCATAGCCTTGGGTACAACTGTAAAGGGGGTTTTCTGGCTTGGTAGGGAAAGGGGGATGGTGAACGGGGAGATTGTTTGTGACGCCATCCATGCTTTTTGGCTGTAAGTGGCCACCACTGCTGCAGAACCTACGGGGATGGTGGATGGCAGCTATGATAGAATGGCTCTCCAGGGGCACAGCAGTTCCCCGGGGCAGTGAAGGTAGTTTAGGTGTATGATGCATGACGACGGGTACGAAGCAATAAGCAGACTCACTGTTTGTTGGTCACTCAGCCTTTTACTGGAATAGGCAGTTGTCTGTGGAGTCTTAGCCGGGACAACTCAGGGGTCCTTCTCACCCAGCTGGGCCTTTGGCTCCCTTACTGAGCTCTGTGTGTTGGCTCCTGCTGCATCAGCTAAGCTGCCGGCCCTGTCTCTTCATGTGAGATGCCGGTATGACAGGCAACTCGAGTCCTTTCTAACACTCGTCTCGGGTGTCAGTTCCTGAACTCTCTCCATTGCTGTGTCTCCGGGCATGATGTGACTGAGGAGCCTAGAATTTCCCCCCTTCTGCTATTGACTGCTGGGACGTTAGACCCTGCACAGTCTCGGACTCCGGTGTCCATTCTCTGCGCTTTGCTCTGGGGTGAGCACGGAGTCTCTGAGCTCCCCAGGTGTTCCCGCGACTCTCCTCAGACCCTACCCTTAGGCCAGGCACCGAGTCAGTGATCCTGGGACGAGCTCTACAGCCTCAGACCACCAGAATGTCTCCCTCAGTTCTCCTAGGAACTGAACTGCTGTACCTAGGATGAGCTTAGCACAGCTCGATCCTCCAGGTACTCTTCATAGTCCTCTCGGGAACTGAACTCACTGGCTCCGCCCCAGATCAGAATTTATAGGGGAGCTCATCCTGAACCCGGGCTTGGTCTCCCTCTTCTGGCCTTGAGGCAGAAGGTGTTGTGTGTGGTTTTCCTGCCTGATGAAAAGACCCTTTTGTTGGTCTCAGCGTGACACCACCACTCAGGGGCAGTAATGACACAGTGACACTAAGACCCTGGGGTGCCACACCTACACCATTATGTGTTCATAGGGGGTCATTGACACCAATCTTAATCTGGCCCTGAAATATAAACAGACTTTAGTAGGACCAAGGTGGATAAGAAAAAAAGAGCTGTGGTGATAATAGGTGTTAGTGTCATTCCCTAAGTGAATTAGACAAGATGAGAACCTCTGGGGATGGAGTGAGGAACTTGGAACATGAAGACAAACCAGGAAAATGTTACTATGTATCAGGAAACGGGATTTTACACAAGAAAAGCTGATAGCACAAGAAGTTGCTCTGCAGCTGGCTGCTCTCAGACTCCAGGGAAATCTAACGTCAGCCTCTGTGTTCTTAAGTTAAGGAGAGATATAGAAGAAGAGGGAAGGATGTAGGGTAGAGGTCTGAAAATAGACTGCAAAGTGACAGGGAGAAGAGAAATGAAGTAGAGGGTAAGTGAAGGAGACAGAAAGTCAATGGATGGATGCGGCAAGGTACGTGAGTGCTAGACGTGTAAAATAAACCACTAAAGCACCTTGTTTTATTGGAAATGTAAAATAACATTACTGAAGCAAACACCAGCGGAAAACCAATGAAATAATATATGGAACCTCTGCTAAGTCTACATGGTGACGTTCTTGGTACACAGGCGCCATATAATATTGTAGTCACAGTGACAGTAATTTGGGTACATGAAGGGTAGTCTTCATAGTGATGATAAAAATGAAGCCTCCATTACACTCATAATATAAATGCTAACAGTTGTTTCAACAAACTTTGCATACATCAATTGCACAAGTGAGTAACATAAACTTTGTAATATATCCTCACGGAGGAAAATGTTTCTGGTTTTTATTTTCTTTCTACTTTCAACATTTATGAACCCGTTTCTTCTCTTCTGCCTTTTGAACTCATTATTCATCCTGAATTAGAGTGAGGAATAGAGTGATAGAGAAAGGGCCAATCACAACATTGATATGGTGAAGGGTTTTGTCATAATTCGGCCACTCACAAAGTCTTAGACACACAGTGAGTGACAGCTCAGCCGTCCTATATAATGCAGGGGCATGCTGGGCGGTCAGTTTTTGTGAGTGACAGTCCGGTCGCCCACTTAAGTCAGGCAGGCTGGGTTTTTGTGATTATCTGGCCATATTACTGGATGATGGTGCTTTGATGATTGCCATTTGTTGCTTTGGCTCGGTGGTGTGTGTGCCTTATTCTTTTTTGCACTACTATTCTAATCTATTGTCACTCATCTTTGGACTTTGTTTTTGACTACCAATTTACATAGCCCCTTTGTCTTGGTCCGCTACCTTCCCAGAATTCTGACCAGAGACTATGACCTGTTTTCCCCTTGGTCTTGCTCCTCTGTTTATGCATTTCTGGTATTTGACTTCGACCACTTGACTTCTTTGCCTCATGGCTTGTTAATAAGAAATGACGCAAGCAAGTATCACAGCTACAAATCTTAGTACCGCTATATGTCCTCCGTAAAGCTGCTGCTTCTGAATATGAACTACATAGAGACATAGGAGAGAAGTAATGACTTATGTTGTCTCCTGTATATTGCACACACAATCATAACAGTTTGTCTCCATCCATCCAGAGTTGAATGTAAACTAATGCTTTCACCTACGTAACTTGGGTTTTGACGGGAATATTTGAATAATTCAAATGCAGAAATAATCCTTAGAACGCACCCTTTAATTACCGATATTCACTTTTCCAGATACTCACCAGACAATTGAATATACTTCTGCCAACGATGGACACATTTTCTGACGCCGTCACAGAAGAAGGCAACACTGTTTCCGCAACCAGCCTCTCACAGTTCTCTCAACTTCTTCATCAGATGCATAGTGATGTCCCCGCAGATCTTCCTTCATTATCGGCAACAGATGGAAGACAGCACCAAATCTGGACTGTATAGAGGATATCGTATGGTGGTGAGCTTCAGTCTCTGAAGTTTTGCTGTGGTGGCATGGGAAGGGTATGGTCTGGCATTGTCATGCCTTTTCACTTTGGCCCTTGTTAGTCATTATTTCAAAGTTTGCAGTGTTGTGATGTAACGCTCTGAATTGTTTGTTGTTTCACATTCAAGGAAATCAACATGGATAACACCATCTGCATCCCAATACACTGATGCCATGATTTTTCCAGCTGAGGACTGTGTTGAATTTCTTTTTCTGGGGCAAGCCTTTGTGTTGATATTCCATAAACGGACATTTTGTCTCTGGTTCATAGTGGTGTATCAAAGTTTTGTCTACTGTCACAATTAAATGCAGAAAGGTGTCATCTTGTCGTAATGTGAGAGAAGTTCCTGGCAAATTTCAAGTCTGTGCGCTTTCATTTCAGACATCGGCATCCGGGATACCCATCATGGGCTGATCTTCTGATAACCAAGCATAACAATAATGTGACTTACACGTTCTTGTGAAATGCCGATGCTTGTGATTTCTCTCGGAGTGATACGATGACCATCCTGAATCAGTCAACGTTTTGCATGTATAAGGCTAGGGTCACACATAAGCCCTTAGTCCGTTTTTGGCTTCATTTTTGCCATTTTTTTTTTCTAAGTCCAAAAACTGACAGAAAAACGGATTGGATGTAATAAACACCCTGTCCGTTTTTTTCTGGACCTCAAAACATTGCTCTGTTTGTTTTTGAGCAACGTTTTTGGCAGCAGTTAAAAAACACATGCGTTTTTTTAACATGGAGCCCTATGGGAAACGCATGCGTTAACGCATGGCACATATAGGGACTTGCGTTAACGCACATGCGTTTTTAATGAAAAAATGACTAAGTCCAAAAACGTTCAGGGGTGCAGGAGGCTCAAAAAGCACCCTATAAAAAACGGATTGGTGATGAAAATCACTTCCAAAAAAGAACTTCTATGTGTGACCTCAGCCTTACTCAGTGGTTGCTGTCACAGGACGTCCAACTCTTTGTTTGTCATGCAAGTCAGCCGTTCCCGCCTCACCATCTTTAAACTTTCAGGCCCAACAATGCACATCAACACAATCACCATAAACAGCTTGCATTCTCTGGTGAATTTCTTTTTGCTGTCAAGAATGCAATGACAGCACGTTGCTTAAATCGCATTGACTGACCATCTGCGCAAAGTTCCATTTTCACACTGTAACAACACAACCGTTCATTGCTATGGCTTCCCGCACATCCACATTATCATCACTGACCCCACTGGGGCTCTCAATCTATATTCTCTATCAATATGTTTTCAGAAAGTGGAAGGAAACTGGAGTACTTGTAGGAAACCCTTGGAAACATAGTGAAAGCATACAAACTCCTTGCAGATGTTGTTCTTGGTGGAATTTGAAACTAGGAACCCAGGACTGCAAGGTGTCAGTGTTAACCATTTATCCACAGTGTTATGCAAATCCTAGAAATCATCTTTTACATCTTCACACATAGCTTTTTAAAGCACAACTCTAATGTTTTTTTCAGAACTGGAGTGACACTTTAAATTTAAGGCCCCCGCTCCATGATATGCTCACCGTCTGGTAGTTTCATCATTTTTCGGCTCCAATCTTGTGGAGTCATCATGTGACCATAACATCTGACTGGACAGAAGTCAGAACTTACGTCACAAGCAGTCAGTACAACTCTTTGAGAGCCAGAATTAGTATCCCTTAGGGTACCTTTACACACGGCTACATTTGTAGCTTGTCACCAGGTAACTTACTGGTTGCAGTGAAATCATGGAGAGATGATTCCATTTGTACACAGCAACAAGATAGAACCATGTATCCATGATTTCACTGCAACCAGTAAGTTACCTGGTGACAAGCTACAAATGTAGCCGTGTGTAAAGGTACCCTTAAGGTAACTTTACACGCTGCCACTGTGCCTAGCAACAGGTTTCCACCGCACATGCACGTTTTTAACGGTGGATACCGTTCGCTGATGCCACATGTACCCGCCGCCATTGTGTTGTCAACTGAAGGTATCTTTGTTCCCCGGAAGTTCCTGCGGCTAACTTCCTGTTGAATACCTTCGCTGCTTCACACGCCGCTACCACAAAGGAATATAGGCGTACATCTTTCGCGCCACTAGTACATAGGGCGTGACAGAGTTGTGTATTCCGTGACGCTAATACGCTGATTGGACAACGCAATAGCGTCATGATAGGCCAGCCTGCGCAGGAAAGCTGGCTAATACATGACTCCATTGCAATTGTGTAGTGTGAATTGACAACTCTTTAAATATGGCGCCCTGGGAAGGGACAGCCAATGGAAACACAGTAGCCCCCACCAATGATCGCTGATGGGGCGTGGTATCCATGACGCTGTGGCACACCCCTGTGAAATCACTAGGCGACGCAACATCCATGCCTGTGCCCCATTTAGATGCCACTACCATGGTAATTGTGCCTTTGTGTTACCTTCGGTTTTTGAGCACGGCTCAGCAACAGGTATCTGAGTCAACTGCAGGACACCGGGAGGAATTTCCCTATTTACACGCTGCCATTTCGTAGCAATTTCATGGCAACAGGCACAAATATCCCCAATGCCAGGCAGTTGCTACCTTGCAGTGGTGGAGTGTAAAGGGGCCCTTGCAGTTGTATTGATTTCGGACCTTCGCAGCATTCCATGAAACATTAGAGCTGCTGACAGGTCCCAAATCGCCAGAGACCACCAGGAGGAAACTGGAAAAAGATAAAGACTGTGGCAGGTGAGCATAAGACAGTGGGCAAGAGACTTACATTTAAAGCATCACTCCAGTAGTGCAATGAAAAAAATTGTTGGATGGATGGATGAGTTAAAGCATATTCAGTAAGCAAATCTCTCAGCTATTACGTATTATCAAGAAGTGTAACCCATCATTACACAAAACACACCATTTATAACCACGTATCTTTTGTAGTGCTATGCACCACTGGTCTGTTCCATGATATGGAAAATACTTGTTACCAGACACTATCATCTTGTGAACAGATGGTCATACAAAAGGGCACCATGGACTACATGTGGCCTCCATGCTGCTGGCTGTGTACCCTTTCTCTAGAATCTATTTAATAAGATAAATAGGATGTGGCATTCCTATTCCAAACAATACAGATCTTCCCATTATTTCAAAATGCTTACAGTCTACACAGGATAATAGGGAGAAGGCAATAGGATGAGGGGGGTGGGTTTTGGCAGCGTTGATGGTGAAGCAGTAGGGTCATTGCAGGCTGTAACCTTTTTTGAAGGGTTTTCAAGTGAGGCAACAGAGCGCACTTTATTAATATTCTTATCTAACTTATCTACTAGCAAATTAAAGACAGAGAGCATTGTGGTGGAAAACATGCTGGGTTTTATTAAGGGTTACCGCGTACCTTTCATTACAGAAAATTGATCGTTCCACATTTTCCATATTCCAATTCCTGTTTCATAACTTTGGAACGTAAACCATATAAATTCCTGTTTCATAACTTTGAAACGTAAACCATACAACTTCAAGTAGTATTGATATAATTCCTAACCGATCCACCCAGCGTAGCTGGGCGACCACACAGGACGTTACCCTTGCGGTAGCGCCCCCCCCCAACCATTCCTCCACAATGCTCTGTGCCCCGACATTAAAAATGTCGAGGCCAACTTCCGAGAGATGCACAAGATCCCGCCTATATAATCCGTCCACAAAGCCTTCCAGGTCAAGATGCCTGTAAGAAAAACTGCCAATGGAAGGAAGGAACTTCTGCATCTCCCTATTAACCTTTTTTCTGATTTTATCTAAATACATGGATCCGTGCACTTTCCACGCTAAGCGAGGAATGACCTCGGAAAAAACGAAAGTGGTTCCAGGAATTTCCTGGTTCAACATACAAAAATCGGAGTTCATCCTCCATAAAAGGTCCATAGTTGGGCATTTTCCGAGGTCGTTTCCCGCTGCGTGGCAGACAACCAGGTCCGGCCGGGGCAGATTCTCCATTAAGTCTAAGACAGTTGGAACCATATTATGCCATCTTAGGCCTCTCACTCCATGCCAAAACACTTGTACTTGTTCGCTATCAAAGGATAAATTCTCGGTGCACCTCCTTTTCTTTGCTCTCTTGTGAGCCCAGAATATAAATGAGTGTCCGATAATCCATATAATTTTACTGCCTGGGGGACAAAGTATAAATAATTACTGAGAAGCCTTATCAAGGCGGATGTAACTTTTGTACGCATTGGATTTCCACCGCCCAATGCCCTTGATTACTTCTTCTTGCAATCCCAACTGGGAGGCAAGAGTCGCTGCCCCAATTCTAAAAGAGTGTGAGGTGATTTTTGTCTCGCCCATACTAGCTGATGAGAGGCACTTCTTTAGAACAGCTCTGAATTGAAAAATAGTCGTTGGAGAGCCATCCGCATGTGTGAACAGCGGACCCGAAGAGGTTCCGCGGACCGCTACCCAACGCTTGATTGCCTCTAACGGGCAGAGTGTGTCACCCGGGATTGCGTTAAGAGTGATGACCTGGCCCTTCCCTAACTGATCGGTCTTCGACTTCCGAATAAAGATAACCACCGCAGAAGGGAAGATGGAGACGTCACTCATACGCAGGCCCGATGGGCATGCCTTATTCGCAGCTACTGTTTCGCTTATCCTCATCCTTAAATAATGCAGCTTCGTAACTGCTGGAGCATACCTGGGTCAGGCATGAGCACAATCGAGACAGGTTTGCTAAAGAAATAGGCTGTCTTTTATCTGATTCGATGAACGATTTCTGATAACCTTTCAAAATTTGCCTTATTACAAAAAGGTTGCTAATCGGAGGGGCCCCATAAAGCTTTCTAAAAAAGGATATCCCTGCGAGGGTTTTCTTTATTGAGGAATGGGCCATTTTCTGTCTAACTAGTGACTCCACGAAGGGGACTGCGGTTTTCACCGGAGCTTTTTGTGGGCAAGTTTTATATGTGTTACAAAATTGCACCAACGACCACCAGGCGGCGCTGTAAGCTGCCCAAGTCCGTGGTGCAACTGATTGCTTGATGTAGAGCTCCATCACTGATAAAGATTCTCCCATACTTCGGCCGGGAATTTGACACCCTGTTGAGCTGCTACAGGCCAATGATCTTGAAGCTGTGACATGTCGTTACAAGGATTGAAATTAAACAAATTATTAGTACCGGTCAAAGCGACTTGTGATTTCAACCAAATATACCTTTGAAATAAGGAAAGGGTTAAATTCCTCATGCAAGCTGACATTAATTTCCCCTTAGCAGAAAGTGAGTTGATTATAAAAGCTAGCCCTGGGTCCTGAAATTTAAATAAGATCCAATGGTTGGCAAGTTGGGAACCCCAGCATAATATAATGGACGATATTGACAGCAAGAGTTCAAGAGTTGAGGTCCTCAGAGGATTATCCACTAAGTTCAGGGGCCACTGGGAAAACGACCATTGCGGCCCAAAACGGATCCACATACCCGAGTTGGATGTGAAGAATTCCAGCTCCAGGATGGATGCCTCCAAAAAGTCTTGCTGCCAATACGCTGAGCCATTAAAGCTGGACAAAAACGAATCCCAGCTCTCCAGATCTGACCTAATCGACTGAGAGACTCGGATGGGGCCCGACTCCGACCCTCCAGCCATGCTCTCATAGAGTCGCCTAAGAAACGGGCGACCGGATGGGATGACCCGGAGGGCAAAGTTCAGGCTCCCTGCCAGTCTCTGACCATCCCTTAGGGTATAGTCAGGCTTGGAAAGAAAATCTTTAATTAGCTTTCTTAAAGCTACCAATTTATCTTGAGGGAGGCGACATTCCATTCTGTCGGAATCTATTAAAATGCCTAGAAATTCAATAACGGGCGCTGGGGAGGTGGTTTTTTCCGAAGCAATTGGAACCCCAAATTCGGACGTTAGTGTCAAAAAGTTGTTAAGCACTCTCATGCACGAGTCCGAATCTGGGGGACCAATAAAGAGAAAGTCGTCCAAATAATGCGTCACAGCGCCCATGTTAGAGCTCGCTGTGACGCACCACTGGAGAAAAGTTGAAAATGATTCAAAATAATTGCACGACAACGAGTATCCCATAGGAAGGCACTTGTCGAAATAAAATTTACCCTCAAATTGAAAGCCTAATGAAGGGAAACCCTTGGGATCTACTGGGAGTAAGCGAAATGCGGGCTGAATGTCTGATTTCGCAAGTAATGCTCCCCTGACAAACTTTTTAACGATATCTATTGCAGAATCAAAGGATGCGTAAGAGACTGAAGACACGCTCGGGTCTACCTGATCGTTCAGAGATGCACCTTCAGGGAATGAGAGATGGTGTATTAATCTGAACGAGCCAGGCACTTTTTTGGGAACTACTCCTAATGGAGAAATCCTAAAATTCTTAAATGGGGGTGTAGCAAACGGGCCATCGCACCTGCCTGCTCTTAATTCTTTATTGATCTTATCCCGGACCACCCACGGGAATCTTCTTGCCGAAGGGAGGTTCTTGATTGTAGTGCATCCGGAGCCAAGAAAAGGCGGAACATAAAAGCCTCTTTCGAAACCCCTGTGCAACAAATCCGCCTTTTCTCGGTCAGGATATTGTTTTAGCCACGGGAGCATTTTTTGAAGATTCACTGGAGTCTCCGCTTTTGAGAAAGGATTCTCTGTTGTTTGCTTGGCTAGGTTTTTTAAAGCATTTGGATGCAGGATGAGCGCCCGAACATGTCGAACACTCGTGCTTGTATCTACAATTTTGTAACCAACGACAAGAAGACTCGTTATAAGCAAAGCAGGTGCCTTTTCTTGACGACTGAGTTGGAGCCTGCTTCGTTACTGCTTGTCTCTGAGGGACCATCATGTGGAGCCAAAGACCGACGTCTTTGAGTCCCCATTTAAGCGATGGGTGGATGGCCAGCTTTTGCCGGAAAGCTTCATCATACGCTAGCCACGCCACCCCGCCAAAGTGACGGTACACCTCAAGGATGATATCGATGTGTTGAAAAAGCCCAGGACAAGGTGCCTGAGATTTCTCAACCAACACAGCAGAGTAAATTAGTAAACCTTGTAGCCAATTCGTAAATGATTTGTAGACCTTCTTCTTTTCCTCGCCGTCTTTCTCATCCCGCCGATCGAATTTGAACGGCTCACAGGACGGCAAGAGAGAGAACAGGTCCACAAATTCTCCACCCCATATCTTTTCTTTAATTGTAAAAGACAAATGGAAACCTAAAGGGGAGATTTCCCATGGCAGAGCCTCCTTAAAGGACGACTCTGGTATCCCTACTCTATTAAGCGCCTGAGGTCCGCTCAAGGGTACCCCACCTTTGCGGGTATCCTGCCTCAATGCTGTTGATACAGCTTGCTGCACTATACCCGTAATAGATGACAACAACTGGGGGGGTAAAAAGTCACAAACAGACATAGATGTGCTCTCACCTGTCCCCGTCGCTGCTGACGAACCAATCGTGGCTAGCTGGCCCCGGGCACTGACATAGTCGTCTCGGTGTCCAGGCTCCGACAAATTCTCTCCTGAACTCCCGCTGGGCTGCGGAGCAGTGTAGCCCCATGCCTGGAGCGCTGCTACCCCGCTTGTGTAGCTCTTTTGCTGCGGGGTATGCAAGCTCTTGGCTAAGGGCTGGGAGAAAATAAGATTGGCCTCTTCTGGCCTGTTGTTGGATGTCAATGGGCTGCTAGGAGTTGTTTATAAGAGGGAGGAGGCCCAGACAAGGACAACTCGTTTTGTGACCCAAAGGGTTGTGTGTCCATCTCTTGGATCGCCGGACTGGCGGTGGCATTGGCATTGCCTTGCTGTGGGTTAATTGTCCAGCCACTGTGAGCAGAGCACCCCAAGATATCAGTGGTGCTGCTGCCCACACTGCCCCTTCTGAGGTCAACCTGGGATTCCTCCATAGACTGACACCCATTAATAGTACCGACCTGAGTTACCAAGCTGTCCATAGGGCAGGCCGGCTCGCATTAACCTGAGACGCGGGAAGTCCCGCCCCGGTGGGGGCCGAGTCATCTGGGACTTCCGGGTGCACCTCGGATCTGTGTCCCTGCGGCCGATGCTGATTCGTTCCGGACTTCCTTTTCAGTTTTCCAGTTGCCCGACGGGGACCTGGTGGTGAGTAGGTCTCGCGCCTCCCCCGCTTCTGCCGCGCACTTCTTCTCTGCCCGGACTGGGCGCCGCTGTGTGAAGACATGGTCCTGGTTGCAGGATCATTGTCGGTATTCTCGCGACCGCTGACACTGGCTAGGCAGTTCCTAAGCCAAGCCTCGCCGCCGCTGCTCTGTGCCCTCCTAATGAGCTGATCCAAGAGGGAATCCATTATTGCAGGGAGCTCTTATGCACTTCAGCAGTTGTGTGCTGCAATGGCCCCCGTGTTACTCGCCCCCCCTTATATAGCCCCTTCTGGGGGGCGAGGGCCAATCGAATCACAGAGGTTTTTGGCGGGCGCCTTCCCGCTCTTGAGCGTCTGCCCGGTGACGTCACCACCGTGGCAACGCATTATAGGCTATTTACTGGCTGTATTAACCCTCCCAGTGCCGCACGTTTCCTCAGGGCTTCATCCATCTTATGTATGGATGACGCTTGTTCCATTTGAAGCTTGCGAATGTAGCGGATAATCGGGCATGTTGGGGCACAGAATTCCAGAGGATGGGAGAATTCTTGGAAGCTATAGAAAAAAGAGAAGGCGGTTCAAGCATCCATATCTTCATAAAACTATATTTATTGATGAAATATTAAAAGGTCACCAAAGGATAACTGTTAAAATAAACATGCATGTGGACAGTACTTCAAACTAGTGAAGACTATGGATTATGCCTATAAAATTGAGACTCCAGTCAAAACTTGAGACTGAGCATGTCAGTTAGATTAAGGATAGGAAAATACCGGTCTGGTAAGTAATCATGAACCTTCAGGAATAATATCCATAATGAGTCACAAACAAGATGGAAGAATTGGGGGGGGGCAAGTGTCTGGTCTTCTGGGTCACACAAATCATCCGTTCTTCCAGGAACACCTGCAGAGTATCTCCTTCTGCTCGGGACACCTGCAGATCATCTCTGCACGAACCATTTCCTTCCCTTCCTTTTGCAAAGTAGAATGTAACCTCTTCTTGCAACCTTACATAATGCATGATGCAGCACAGACTGAATCATTATTACTAATGCTCATGTCCAGTAGATCATCATGTGGACGTCTTTTTTATGTCATCAATGCCAGATGTTTTCCATAAAGTCAGCAACTAACTAATTTAAGGCAGTCTTTACTTATTTTCCTGGGATACAACTGTGTGAATCACGTTGCCTTAGAGTTGACACGTCACATGTTGGATATTCTGAATGTTTCACCCAAGTAATGTTTTCCTCGAAGAAATGGTGCTAAACTGGGCAACCTCAATGGATCCTAGACTCAAAGTCTGCTGCTCACAAAAGTTTAACCTCGTACGACAAGCTGCCAATATTATGCTCGGATATGCACGTAAATGTTTCTGGAAATTCTCAAACAGTCGAGCATAGAGTAGAGAAGGAAACACATAGAAAATATCAATTAACCTCTTTTCCTCAGTGTGGTGCAGAGCTTTTCCAACTTAGTCATTTGTTTCCCATTTCTTCAAACAAGACAGTACGGTCATTGATGTGTGTGTAAATGTTTCTGCAGGTTCTCAGACAGCGATGTATATAGAAGATGTAGGTCCTAATAGCAAACATTAATTTGACCCCCTTTCGTATGGTGAGGGGAGTTCGACACTGGTTATTGTCAACAGCAGCAATATGGATAGGGATAACCAATGTTGGGCTGTCTCCTCTCTTCACCAGCCCCATAACGGTTGTCTGCTATGCTTATATGGTAGTGATAATGTGTTGGTCGCAAGGGCTGGGATACTCAGCAGCTGGGCCAGGGTCTACGTTCACGGTAGCAGTGCCCAGCAGGTTTGATCCAAACCGCACATGTAAAAAGAGGTTGAAAGATGGAGAAATAAATACAAATAAAACATGCAAATTGTACTTCAGCGAGAAAGTGAAAAACTCTAATGCCACCTAATAAAGGTAGCAATCCTAAAAGTCATAATTGACTCTTTAACAAGCCTTTTAATATGACTTAGGATTTGTGCCAGATCAGAACCCCTAATTGCAGATGCTGTGTTTCGGGGTGATTGCCCCTCATCAGTGCAGTGTGTGGGAATTTTGATCTGGCTGTATAAGAGGCTAAGACATGGTCTAGGGGAACAGCTATTCTCCTTGTGGAGAATTTTCTGCCAGCCGGCAGCGAGACTTAATGCCGCAATGCTCCTCTGGAGAATAGCTGTTCCCCCAGACCTCGTCTCAGCCTCTCATACAGCCAGATCAGAATTTCCACACACTGCACTGATGAGTGGCAATCACCCCAAAACGCAGCATCTGCATTTTGGGTTTTTGATCTGGCACAAATCCTGAGTCATATTAAAAGGCTCGTTAAAGAGTCAATTATGACTTTTAGAAAAATATAAAGGGATGGGGGACAAGAGGCACAATAGTGCCCTATCACTAGTGACACTGTGAAGAGGGGTGGTAATATGAAACCACTCACCTGTTTCAGTGATCCCCACAACTGGTTTGTAAGCGTGAAGCGTGAATTATGACTTTTAGAATTGCTACCCTTATTGGATGCCATTAGAGTTTTTCACTTCCTCACTGAAGTGACAATTTGCATATGCAATTTCCCAGAGAAGCATTGTGGCTTTAAGTCTCCTCACTGCCAGCTAGCAGAAATGTCTACACAAGGAGAATAGGTGTTCCCCCAGACCTCTACAAATAAAATTTACATTTGTGAAACCAGTAGGGATGATCAGCCAAATATGGAATGACACTGCAGATGATCCCTGGAAAATACGTGGTAGTAAGAAGTGCAGATATTAAACCCTTCCCAACCAGTCCTTGTTCCCAGGGGGATGACAAGGGTGATGCAGGTGAGGTATAGTGGAGGAAGGAGACACAGGGAGTCAGTCTTTGCTTTACCTTTTACTGCTGGTTGCTGAAGCAGGTCCAGGGAATGCAACCACCACCAGGCATGTGGTCCAGATAGTCTGATGAGAACTGTGGTCCACTCTGCAGGGTGAATAATATGGCCTTCCTGCTGACTTCCTTTGTTTGTAGGTTTCCTGATGTCTTTAGCCCTTCAGTAGTTCCTCTTAGTTCCTGTTGGTTACCTCATGCCAGGCTGGTATTGCGGATCCAGTGGGTATCCGTGCTCAGAACAGTTCCCTGATCCTCTATGCTACTGTTGCCCTGGAAAATTCCACTTGAGATGCTAGATGGCATAAAACCCACCAGCCACCAGTTTTGCCTCCAGGCCCTGTAAGCCTGGATGACCTAGGTGCTGGTACCCTGCTTGCAGCTTTTCCCTTTGGTGCACCTCCTGCTGCCTCCTCACTGGACCTCCCCTTTGCCTACTCTGTCCTACCACACCTTAATTAACCCCTCCCTCCAACCAGTGGCTGAGTCCCAACCCAATCCAGGCCTTCAGTGCTCAGCTTCTACATTAGAGATCAGGCAGTGTGTGTGTGTGGTCCAACTGATGGACCCCAATTTCAATAAGACATGGCATTGGATAAATGTTAAAGGAATACCATTTGTGGCAACCAGATGCAAGGACGCCACAATAAGGGCACAGATTTCTATAAATTTCCTGTATTGTGATTTGTTAACAAATTGCTGATAATTCTAATCTGATTATATAGACAATGTTAAAGAAGGGAAGAATGGGCCCAAAAGCTGATGGCACTCACACCGATGTAGAGCATGGCAAATTGATTAATGGCATTAAACTTGAGTGTTTATGGGAATCTGGTTAAAAAATGTGAATGAAAGGCAAGATAAATGAACATGTCACCTCAGGATATGTATGACCTCAAGATCCATTGGGGAAAGCACGAGAAGCAGAATTAAATGAGAAAAACAAGTGGCTGTCAATTGAGACGGGAAAATTGATGAAAGAAGATTTATTGATAGTTAGAAAAATACAAAGTAAAGCCCATATCACTCAGTTTCCTAACCATTATCCAGCTTCCTAAACTGCTCTGACACCTTTGTGTCATATTGAAGTGTCCTGGTGGCAGAACAAGTCATTTTGAGGCAAAGCAATTTATGACATATATTGTTTTTAGACCTCCCTTGGCTTCTCTTACTTCTTACCTTTCTGCATATATGCTAGTCTGTATGTGCCTGACCTCTACAGGAAGGAGGACATTAGCTTCTATGATATGTCTACCACCAGGGGGACATGCTAATGATAACCTCACACTCAGCATTTCACACAGAAAGCAAACTTAGCTTATTAACACTTCATGCTTCGCATTCAGTAATTCAGACCCCACTACTACTCCATGTAACCCTGTAGGCATATTTAGAATCAGACATTTTGCCATACAATGAGGTTCACTCACCATCACTATTTTCTTGGATCATTATATGCTTCGCTTTACTATATCAGTTGCACTTTCACAGAAACTCATCAACCAGTGGCATACAGCCAATGGTAGCAGATCACGTGGATAGTATTGGACCCATGACTTAGAGGGGCATGGTGCCAGCACCAGCACCCGGCCATCCGCCACTACTTTCATCTATATTAGTATCACAGGTGCCTATACATTTGAAAGCAATGAAGAAAAAAGGGGCACTCCACTCCATGCTCCATCATTGTGGCGCCCCTAGGGTCCGGTTGCCACAGTGATATTGCCTCTTTCACCTGGGGTGATGTCATGCTTGGAAGCAGTGGGAGGTCCCCACATGAGGTAAACCACAGCATACACATACATCAGTCCTGACTCTGGCCAGAAGGGGGAGCTCTGTACCCGAGTTAAGGGGATTTGCCCTGTTTCCGGCACAGAGGAAAGTCTGAGAAGAGGGAGAGGAGGAGACATAGGAGAAAGAGCTCTGGGGAGTGGAGCTGCCGAAAGCTTACCCCACAGAGGCGCGATAGAGGATGTCAGAGTCCTGGGTCAGATGGGAACTGCATGCCCCACTGATCGAATCTGGAGGGCAGGAAACTGTTTCCTGGCCTCAAGAGAAACCCGGCTGCACAACAGCATAACTAGAGTCTGGGGCTGCATCCATGAGGCAGTGCTTGTTATAGGCTCATGCTTTCTGCCATACAGGAGCAAGGCAAGAAGAGAGCAGGAAGAGGGGCTGCAGAGTAGCTCACAGGCAGCTGGGACGGAAACTGTGAAGCGCATCAGGCAGGTCTCTAAACCCACCTGGCGAGTTGGACTCCGAATGCTTCCAGGCTGACCAGACACTCCTGAACCTGGTAACCAGTGCCCCCAGACTGTACCACGTTTCTTCAGTAAAAGGTAAAAGAACTGTAACTTTTGTGTCCTCCTGCTTATTTCCCGTGCTCTCCTTTCTGCACACCAACTGCAACTACCATCATCTCTAAATACTCTCATACCAACTCAGGGGCCCCGCTCCCCCTGTGGGGGTTGTTACCATCCCGGCTGCAGCACCATCTGCCCAAGAGACCCAAAAACAGCATCGCTTGTCAACCCATGACCAGGTACCACAGGTGGCATCAAGTATAAACTCATTATCCCCTGTAAATAACCCCCATCACTGTACGGCCAGGGCCATGGAGCTGGGCCACAGCCACCGTAACCTCCCTAAAGTATCGCCGGCCCACCTATCAAGTAACCCAGGCCCTTGCGGCCTTTGCATTCTGGTGTCACAAACAGGATTTGCGGACCCCGGCATCACCGAGTCCTGTGTGCCAATAGAATGTGTGACTGTATGAAATGCTGTCATTACTACACCACGCGGCATTGGGAGCAGATTGGTTGTGTCATCGTGGGCGGAGCTTCAGAAGGAGCGCAAATGGAAACACTGCCCCGCGCTCTGATGCCAGCCAGCAGGAAGCAGGAGGTCCCACCCGGAACCCCTCTGTGGATAATCGATCCTGCCTGTTAGTCCAGTGGTGCTGCTGTACACTGACCAACTGTGTGAAGGATCCACAACCAGCGGTAGCCGAAACAGCAATTCAGAACCTGGCTAAGGTTAACTAGGGGAGAAGAAAGATGCCCAACCTTGGTGAAGCTCCAGCAGTGGGCGCAGCTCTCCTAATGCTCTACATCCCAGGAGTGGTCTGGCTACCATAATACTCAGGGGAGTCACGTACCCTCAGTGACTTCAAAGAGAGACTGCATAGCTTGTTTGATGTATACCCCTTGTCCGAGGGGTAGGAGGTCAGCATCCTCATCGGTCAGTTAACTGGTGCAGCCCAGAGAGAGGTTAAAGGCCCTGTCACACATAAAGAGATCGCTAACGAGATCGCTGTTGCGTCATGGATTTCGTGACGCAAACAGTGATCCAAATAGCGATGTCTTCTGTTTGACACGCACCAACGATCTGGCCCATGCCGTGAGATCGTTGATAATTACACACTGCTCTGGGTCATTCCTGCGTCGTTGGTCTCCCGCTAGGAACGCTACATTGTTGTGTTTGACAGAGATAATGAGCAACAATCTCAATGCTACGCTATGGAGAGAAAATTCGCAACGACCTTGGAATAATTCTGGATCGCTAGTGCATCGTTTTGCACATCGTTGGTAAGATGCCTGTTTGATATCTTACCAGCGATGTGTAAACGACGCACCAGCGATCTCTGCACATTGTGATCGGGATCGGGATCGCTGATGCGTCATTATGTGAGACTGTATAGATAAAAAAGGGAAGGGGAACAAGAGGCGCAATAGTGCCCTATCACTCAGACACTATGACACAGTGGTATATAGGTAAACCACTCACCTATGTCAGTTGTGAGACCCATGCAGGCATGTAGTATAAAATCCTGTCGGCTGCCGCTAAACCTCCTCCAACTACTCGCACGTGGAATCTCAGGAAGATAGGGGAAAACAGAGGTGTGTGATGGTCAGTGATGTTCAAGCAAAGTTCCTTTATTGAATCCTACGCGTTTCAGTGCCTTCCTGGCACGTTCCTCAGGGATCCCTGAGGAAGGTGCCAGGAAGGCACTGAAACGCGTAGGATTCAATAAAGGAACTTTGCTTGAACAATTATGTGAGACTGGGCCTTTAATGGGGATTGCAGCGATATTGACGCGTGTAAAAGGGCGCATCAACCAGAGATAAATTGCTGGTTGATGATCACCAGGTTTTAGAACCTGCTCTAAAACCTGGCGATGGTCGCCTGGTGGACACGCAGCATCGCTGCGTGTGACACTGGGAGATGCGATCAGCCAGCTCCCAGCGCCTCTCAGCAAGCGCTGGAAGCTGGTATACAGGGTAAACCCGATGTATTCCTTACTTACCAGTCTTCTCCGCTCACCGGCTGGTTACTAAGGTACACAGCGGGTAACTAGGGACCCGAGTTACCCGCTGTGTACCTTAGATACCAGTCGGTGAGCGGAGAAGGCTGGTAAATAAGGTATACATTGGGTATCTAGGCAGCGCGTGCTGCCTAGTTACCCGCGGTTTACACTGGATACCAGCCTGCAGACATTGTGGAAACGATATTGAAATCATTTCCACAATGTTGCTGGTAAAGTGATCGCTGGTGAGTCTGTCTGTGTGACAGCTCACCAGCGATCATCCGTCAATGTCGTAAGCGATCAGATCGTTGACGACATTGACGCGTGTGACGGCCCCATAAGACCTGGCTGGACGCTGATAAATGGGCAGTCAAGCAAATATTGGCAAAGTTGAAGGACACTTTGACACTTGCACTGCAGTGGAAATCAAAATGAGATTCTTTGGCTGCAAAACAAAGGCTGCAGGACAGTGTAAGAGACTACATCCTCAACCTCCAGGAGGTGCTGCAAGCCATCAAGCAAATTGACCCTGAGAGCGTGCAGGAGGAAGACAAACTTAATAAAGCAGTTTATAGAGGGAGTCCTGTCCAACACGCATCGGACGCAGCTGCGTATCATGGAACCCCGACATAAACTTTGCGCAATTCAAGGATTGGGCAATTGGCGTGATGCGAGAAACGACCCCCAGAGGCACAGTGCCCCCCAAGCGTCCAGCAATAATATACCACCAAGAGGCAGTATCCTCGCCTCAAAAACCTGTTGGGGCTGAGGCACAGACACTGAGTAACGAACCCTCTGCAGATTTACCCCTCCAGGTCCAAGAGCTAACTAAAGCCCCCGTCACACATAGCAAGATCGCTAGCGAGATCGCTGTTGCATCACAGGTTTTGTGACGCAACAGCAACCTCACCATCGATCTCGCTATGTTTAATACGTAGCAGCGACCGGGTCCCCGCTGTGACATCGTCGATCATGTCGGAATGGCCTGGACCATTTTTTGATCGTCGGGTTTCCACTGGGCAGCATGCATTGATATATTTGACACCTTAATAACGACCTCATAGGCGACTCAGAACTCATCCACGTAGGTCTGAGTCGTCAGACTAGCTGCTATGTGATAGGGTCCCAATGACCACCGAGGTTGTTATATAGGTCGCCATAATGTTGCTGCATCATTGAGTAGATCTGACTTTTTGACATGTCACCAGCAACCACGTAGCGACATTCCAGTGATCTTTACCAGGTCGTATCGTTGTCGGGATCGCTGGAACGTCACCAAGTGTGATGAGGCCCTAAGAGTGTGACTGCGTTGGCAAAAACAGTGCAGTTGACTCACCGTTGCCGGGTTCTCAGGTCTCAGGGGATGCTTCACTTGTCACGCTTCCGCGCCTGAGGCTGTGGGGCCCAGTGGTCAAATGGAAGGAATCAGGGATTGGGATGAAGTTTTGATTGTCTCGTGACGCCACCTGTGGGATGGCACCGGTGCTGCTTGGGCCTCCGGGGGATGTGTGGCAGCTAGATGGAATGCTCTCCACAGGATGAGCAGTAGTCCCCGGGGCCAGGAGCTGCACTGGATGGAATACGGCAGCTCGGTTGTTTTTAGTGAAGGCAAGGGTTAATAACAGTTCTGGAAAGAATGCACTGACACGGTGCTCCTCTGTAACGGGTCTTTACTGGAGTGATACACGGTACACGGTAACACAGTTCCTTAAGGTAACGGACCGAGTGGTCCCAGTGATGAACAGTCTCTGTCCAGAGCTCTACAATGTTCCCTCTTTTACTATCTGTCCATTCCTGTTGCCGTCGCTGCTTTGTTGTACCAGGTAGGATACAGGGGCTTCTTTAGTGGATTTTCCTGTTCCAGGTTATTCAACCGCCTACAAAGGGTCCTAAACTCCCAGGGTGGGTACCCCCCTGGTAAGGCTGCGGAATTCGAGGCTGTAGTGAGGCACTCCTATAAAGCTACTCCGTCACTCTGGTTTTGCAGGACAGCGATAGACGACTAACTGCCTCGGAACGGTGTTCGGTAGGACTGGGCATGGGTGTTTTTGGACCCGTTGCTTTTTGCTGTTTGCCCACTTTTTTGTCTGGGTCACCGCTTGTCGGTGCCCTCCCACTTAGACTTGTCTGGACGTCCGTCCTTGTTCCTGTCTCTCCCACGTTCTAACTTTCTTCTTCATATTCTTCCCCCACACTACACCTACACTCCTCCCACCAGGACCTGATTGGTCCTCTACCTCTGAGTGGTGCATGTGGTATATGGAGCTCTGGATTTAACCATTTCATCACTGAGACGGAAGATATTACATCTTCAGTCAGAGATGCAATACCTTCCTGTGACGCACTCGTTGCGGGGCGCCACACAGTCCCTGCAAGTGTCATCACTAGCCAAAAATATCCAGCTGGCCTCTAGCCCAGATGACCTCCTGTGGTGAAGACAGAAGTGGATCCCATTGACCCACACCAAGGGAAGAGACAACAACCGCTGCGACCAGAATGGACAGTCCATCTGCCGTCGCTGCATCAAAGTGGGACACATCACTAGGTGCTGTTATTTAAACAAGCAACTCCTGGGGCAGAGGATCAACCCCCAGGAGTAAGGCGACCTGTTCCAAACAACTGGCAGGACAAATACGTCGGGGGATGACCGATCCTGCCCTTCGTGGTAGACAGTATACCAATAAACGCTCTCCTGGACACCGGTTCCCAGGTGACTATAATGCCTCATATCCTTTACAAATGGTACTGGGCTGACTGACTTCACCTGTAGTCTTGATGATGGCATGACCATCTTAGCCAGTAATGGTCAGCCCTTGCCTCAGGTGGGCTATATAGAGGTGACAATTAAGGTTGGGAGAGTAGAGCTTAAATCCCAGGGGTTTGATAATTGTGGATATTGATAGACAAGAATGTAATCCCATGATCACCCTAGGTACCAATGTTATTGAAAACTGTCTCGGTGAAGTTATTGTATTGTTACTGCAGGTAGCCAAAACCACCAGTTCCAGACAACAACAAGTCCTGCACAAGTAGATTAAAGCATTAATGCAGAGCCAGCAGGTGGAATTGTCCAGTGGGAAAGTCGGCAGTGTAAGGCGGAGTGATCCATTCCCCATTGTGATTTCCCCCAAAAGTGAAATGCTGATATGATGTTGAGCTGCTATGGGTTTCAGAGGTCGAGACTACCAGGCCTAGGTAGAACCCATGGAGTCTGACAGTAGGCCCACTATCCTGACAGCCAGAGTGGTAGTAGATGTCCACAAGGGGAGAGTACCTATACGCATCTTAAATTCTGGGGAGAAAGGTCAACTTGCCTAGGTATGTCACAGTAGCCAAGCTATTTACTGTTACAACGCAATCTGGGCAGTAGAACCCTAGAACCCATCTGAAACGGCAAAGGGCAATGGCTCTTCAGGACAGCTGGAGGACTGGTGTCAGAAGCTGCACATTGGCACTGACTCCACCACTTCACATAAAAAAGTTGGGGTCTACCGGGTGGTCCAGGAATATGAACGAGTATTCACTAAAAAAAAAACCCTGGACTTTGGGTAAGTAAAAGGGGTCCAACATCATATCCCCACTGGAGACCATCCACCCATTAAAGAGAGATTCTGACCCGTTCTCCCATCTCACTACCAGTATGCCAAGAGCATGTTAAGGGAAATTAAATAGGCAGGGGTAATCAGAGATAGTTGTAGCCTCTAGGTAGCTCCTCTAGTCCTCGTCAAAAAGAAAGACAGTACAATGAGAATGGGTGTTGACTATAGGCAGATTAAAGGGAGCCTGACCCCTAAAAATCAGCCTCCAGCCTTTTAAGACCTGTCCCTGAACCATCATAATCGATTTCTAGCCATCCCTTTGTCTCAAAAATGGCAATTTCTAAAGTTTATAAAAGTTAGTTTTGTACCTGCAGAACTGCGGCTTCTCAGTTCTTCAGAAGTCACACAGGGCGTTCCCTGTGGCGTCTCATCGCCACCTGCAATGCAATTATTCACGCCCCGATGGGCATGCTAAACAATACAGAGCCTCCTCATCACGGTAGATGAGCGGTATAGCCGCTATGACTCTAATCGTGTCATATCCGGCTATGCTGACGTCAGTACACCCATTTGGGTGTATTGCTGACTTCGCGATGCACATTGTGAAGTCAGCAATACACCCAAATGGGTGTACTGACGTCAGTATAGCCAGATATGACGCGATTAGCGTTATATCGGCTATACCGCTCATCTACCGTGACGAGGAGGCTCTGGATTGTTTAGCATGCCCATCAGATGACTTGGACATTACATTTATCGATGAACTGTGTTAGTTTGTAACATTTGCCAATTTATTCACAGATGAGGAGCCAAAAGATATCAGCACTGAACTTTTAATGTACAAGCTTATCATGGAAAAGGTTGTGCAGGACACTTCCACAAATATTGAGATAGCACTAAGGATATATCTAATTTTGATGGTAACAAACTGCAGTGGTGAGCGTTCCTTCTCAAAACTCAAATTAATTGAAAACTGATTAAGGACATCCATGAAGCAGGAATGACTTGTAAATTGGCTATCATGAGCATTGAGTCAGATATACTGCGTGAATTGGACTTTAGTGACATCATTACTGATTTTGCAGCACGAAAATCAACCTGGATTGTAAAAAAAGAATGATTTTACCTGAATTATTCCGCATAAATGATTTTTGTAAATAAACTTGCGTTTGTTTCATTTTGTGTTTTTGCATTACATATTGAAACATCTTCAAAAATGGGCCTCCCTCCAAAACGGGCCACGGGCCACCCACCTCTTAATTCCGTCCCTGGAGGACAATGAGGAGTGCATTTTAGTATATGAAGGACAATGGAGTGCATTATATTATATGAGTACTATGGAGTGCATTATATTATATGAAGTACTATGGAGTGCATTATATAATATGAATAACTATTGGGTGCATTACAATATATAGAGGAATATGAGAAGTGCATTATCATATACTAGATGGTGGCCCGATTCTAACGCATCGGGTATTCTAGAATATGTGGATGTGCGGCGGTGCAGGTGTACAGCAGTGCGGGAGTACGGCGGTGCGGTTGTGCGAGTGTGCAACGGTGGCCCCCTCAGTTCTTACCCAGCTCCAGGCTTCTGTACAGCCGCCTCTCACCCTGCCATGTCTTCTTCTTCTTCCTCCAGCATAGACGTCAACAATTCCAAGGCCTCAGGAGGCGGAGTTAACAGGGGGTATTATAGTAGGTGTGTCCAAGCGCATAGCCCTGATGTGGTGGGCGTGCCCTTGTTCACGGCCATTATGACGGCCCTTTGGTAGCTCCACCCCCACCCCTTGCGTCTTTTGAATTTCGGGTAATCTATGTCACGAAAAGAAGAAGAAGAATGGCGGGGTGAGCAGATGGAGCATGGAGTGGCGGCTGTGAGGGAGCGTGGAGCGGGTGAGCAGCGGGCAGGAGACCGAGCTGAGGGGGGGGCCGGAAGACCAGGCGGACTGTGCCTGTTTTGCTGTAATGGAAATTCCGCGTCGCTGATTGATCGTGCCTAGCCAGCCGCGAACAATCAGCGAAGTGGTTTTTGCGTTAGTGACAGTATGACGTGAGTGCAAGGTGAGTGCAGGGCTAAGTGTGGAGTGAGTGCAAGGTGAGTGTAGGGATAAGTGTGAGGTGAGTGCAAGGTGAGTGTGACTTGAGTGCAGGGCCAAGTGTGACGTGAGTACAGGACAGAGTGTGACGTGAGTGCAGGGCAGAGTGTGATGTGAGTGCAGGGCAGAGTGTGACGTGAGTGCAGGACAGAGTGTGACGTGAGTGCAGGACAGAGTGTGACATGAGTGCAGGACAGAGTGTGACGTGAGAGCAGGGCAGAGTGTGACATGAGTGCAGGGCAGAGTGTGACATGAGTGCAGGGCAGAGTGTGACGTGAGTGCAGGACAGAGTGTGACGTGAGTGCAGGACAGAGTGTGACATGAGTGCAGGGCAGAGTGTGACGTGAGTGCAGGACAGAGTGTGACGTGAGTGCCGGACAGAGTGTGACGTGAGTGCAGGGCAGAGTGTGACGTGAGTGCAGGGCAGAGTGTGACGTGAGTGCAGGACAGAGTGTGACGTGAGTGCAGGACAGAGTGTGACGTGAGTGCCGGACAGAGTGTGACGTGAGTGCAGGGCAGAGTGTGACGTGAGTGCAGGGCAGAGTGTGACGTGAGTGCAGGACAGAGTGTGACGTGAGTGCAGGACAGAGTGTGACATAAGTGCAGGACAGAGTGTGACGTGAGAGCAGGGCAGAGTGTGACATGAGTGCAGGGCAGAGTGTGACATGAGTGCAGGGCAGAGTGTGACGTGAGTGCAGGACAGAGTGTGACACAGGTATTTGTTCTAGAGGTGTCACCATTATATTAAAATTCTGTCGAGACATTTATTACTCAAGCACAATAAGAATTTTAATATAATGGTGACACCTCTAGAACAAATACCTGTGGAAACAATCAATAGAAATTCTCTGCTTAATGGCAAAGAGACATATTGGATTTACCGCCTTCAAACATTGCATCCCAATGGTCTCAATGATATTGTGGAAAGAATTTAGTATTTAGTATTCAGTATATGAATATGATCCCTTTTAAAACAAAAAACAGAACAAAGAAGGAAAGAGGGGGGAAAAAAAAAAAAAAAAAAAGGCACTTTTTAAAAACATTGCAATTTTAATTTTTTTTTTTCTTGTTTTTTGTTAACTTTTATGTAATTTAAGATTTTTGTGACTAGTAATTTTATTGATAAATGTTCTTAGTGGTTTTTTAGCGTAGTGATTGCTGTTTGTGGGTGTTTGTTTTTACTATGTAATGAAGCACTATAGTTGAAGCGGACAATGAGACTGATTGGACAGGTGTGGTTATACCCACACCCTCATGTCATTACCTAGCAAGCTGTAATTATCTTTTACCTATAAAGCAAAGTGTCAGATGTATTTTTATTTAGATACCTGAGGAAGGCGGTTGTCTCCGCCGAAATGCGTTGTATCCGTTTTTTATATTCTCGCATGTTTTGAGGAATAAAATTTTTTGTGGACAAGAAGTTCTTAAAATCATTACCACGGGGAGCGCGGCCACTATAGAATTGGATCACTTCCTATTGAACCTTTATGCATGTGGGAATCCGTGGCAGGACCCAATACAGGATCAATTCAAGGCGAGCAGCAGACCCGGATAAATATCCAAAGCGTGAGGAGGCTTTGGAAAAACCATATGCTTGAAGTTTTATGGCAAGAGGTGAGTGCATATAACTTCATTAAAAGGGCACCAGAGAGTTACATTGGTAACGCGCTGAGATTGGCGCCGCATGTTTGTTTTTTATATATACCCTACAGGGAATCACCTTACTTCATATGAGTGATGTGAGTGCAGGGCAGAGTGTGAGGTGAGTGCAGGACAGAGTGTGATGTGAGTGCAGGACAGGGTGTGATGTGAGTGCAGGGCAGAGTGTGACGTGAGTGCAGGACAGAGTGTGATGTGAGTGCAGGACAGGGTGTGATGTGAGTGCAGGGCAGAGTGTGACGTGAGTGCAGGGCAGAGTGTGACATGAATGCAGGACAGAATGTGACATGAGTGCAGGGCAGAGTGTGATGTGAGTGCAGGACAGAGTGTGACGTGAGTGCAGGGCAGAGTGTGATGTGAGTGCAGGGTAAGTGTGAATGGTGGGTGAGTGTGAGTGCAATGTGAGTGTGGGGTGTGTGGGTGTAAGTGGTCTGCAGTACCTGGCTCCTGGTGCTGTGTGTGTTTAGCTTAAGGACCTCTGGTGATGTCACAGTCATGTGATCTTGCTCCGACCATGATTGTGACATCATCAGAGGTTCTGTAAGTATAGAGGCCCAGTCACACATAACGATGCACCAGCAATACCGATAACGATACGACCTGGCCGGGATCGCCGGTGCGTCGTTTTCACATTACTGTTCATTTCAAATAGCGGGATGGGAAAGCTGACAGTTAAGTCAGCTTTCCCGCCTGCTATGTGAGTGTGGCACTGTCGTCTCTGTCACGGCAATCCCGCGTCGCTGATGCATCGCCAGTGCTTTTTTTGTAAAAAACATATTTGCCGGTACGCATTTCAGATTGATTTCCCCTATGCACAGGGGTGCAGAAAGGCTCTCTGCCGCATGAGCCTAGGTGAGGACCGGGGGGTATGGTAGCTGTCAGCGGCCGCAAGTGAGGAGCGGGTGTGAGATTGCTGTTGGTGGCCGCGGGTGGGTGGGGTGGGGTTGCTGTCGGCCACGGAGCGGGGAGGGGGGTGCTGGCACACGTCCACTATGCATGACACACGTCCATTATGCATGGCACACGTCCATTATGCATGGCACATGTCCCCTATGTTTGGCACATGTCCCCTATGCATGGCACATGTCCCCTATGCGTGGCACATGTCCCCTATGCTTGACACATGTCCCCTATGCTTGGCACATGTCCCCTATGCATGTGTCTGTGCAGTATCTATTAGTGTGTCGCCCCAGGGTGTGTGGTACTTGGGTATCAGGTGGCGAGGGGTTAACGTTGTCACAGGGAACGGTGGCCGCACCTTATCCCATGTCCTGGGGGACTATTCTTTTGAAAACGGGGTTATGTACAGAGGAGTATTTACAAAGTTTGTCATCGTGACGCCACCTGCAGTTTCTGGTGAGTAGCACCAGCGCCTCCACAGTCCGCCGGAGGACGGTGGTATTGCGGCTCAGATGGTGATATCCTCCGCAGGCAGGACTGGACCTCCGGGGCAGCGTGTCTGTGAAAGAACAAGTTCATGCAAGGAAGATGCAGCAGAGTCGGATTCACTTCACTCCGGGTACTTTACTGGAAACTTTAGCAGCATTGGTTACAGTTCTCAGGTCAGCATTTAGATGTTACAGCAGGTAGCTAACAGGTGGCTGCAAGCGATCCCAGGTGGTATGGTGGAACCCTTAGTGTGTGCCTTCCTTCCCGTCTATTCCTTCTTGTTTCCCAGTAGTGGTGAAGTCGGGTCCCATAAAGCTAACCTGACCTCCTGTGTCCTCTCTCCTTTGCTCCTGTTTGGTTACCCTCTGCTGGCTGGCCGCTTGCTCCTTCAGCGGGACCTGGTTCCCTCTTTAGGCTGCTCAGGATTCCGGGAGGAGTATATCCCCCTCGGTCCTCTGGATTTTCTGTGGTCCTTATAGGATCCCACAGTTGCGGGCTCCGTGCCCGGTAACGTTCTGCACCTGGAAAAGATTTCCTTTCCCGGTCCTCACTTGGAGGTAAGGACCTGAAAGCCCAAAAGGCCTCCGGCAAAAGACCTCCTTTTTCCCCCCTGGAAGTGGTTTTATTCCCTCTCGGGTACCTCCCACTGTGTGACCTAGTATGGAGTGCTGGTGTATGGGTCTCACCCACCATCCTAGAATACGCTTGTAGCTGGAGTATCTGCACCGCTTTTATGGATGCAGTACCCATGGTGACGCCTGCATAGCGGGGCGCCACACATGGCACACGTCCCCTATGCAGGGCACACATTCCCTATGCATGGCACATGTCCATTATGCATGGTACACGTCCACTATGCATGGCACACATCCCCTTTGCGTGGCAGACGTCCCCTATGCGTGGCACACGTCCCTTATGCGTGACACACGTCCGCTATGTGTGGCACATGTCCCCTATGCGTGGCACACGTCCCTATGCAGGGCACACAACCCATATGCATGGCACACGTCCCTTATGCAGGGCACACGTCCCCTATGCGTGGCACACTTCCCCTATGCAGGGCACACAACCCATATGCATGGCACACGTCCCTTATGCAGGGCACACGTCGCCTATGCGTGGCACACGTCCCCTATGCAGAGCACACTTTCCCTATGCATGGTCACACGTCCCCTATGCAGGGCACACATCCCCTATGAAAGGGCACACATCCCCTATGTGTGGCACATGCCCCCCCTGTGTTAGATATTGCCCCCATGTTGCTCTATTCCTCCCTCCTCCTGCGCTGATCTCCCGGTCTCTCTCTGTGCAGCTGTGATCGGGCAAAGATAATGCTGCAGAGCTCCTCCACTTCCTGGTTCTCAGTGCCGGTCATGTGAGCGGCACAGTAGAGAGTGACATCATCTCTGCGTGCGATCATAGCAGCAGTCGGGAGACCGGAGAGGCATCGGGAATCTGTGCTGGAGGAGGAGCCAGGAGGTAAGCATAGAGTTTATTATTTTACTATGGCAGCAGCATGGGGCCATATCTAACATAGGGGGGCATGTGCCATCACTGGGTGGCGCAGGACCATATAATATGCGCTGCTCCCCCAGCCCATCACCGTGGTGTGGTTTCAGCACCATGGTAATGGAGAGCGGCTATGCATATTATATGAACGGGAGCAGGAGATCTCCCGATTCCTCCTGCAGCCTCCACCAGCCTCCCCCAGCTCACATTTTCCGGTACACCGTAGCCGCGGCTGAGCTCTGGTCAGCGGCTCGCCAGCTGGAGATGACCGGCTGACACCGGTCATCTCCGGCTGGCTCGCGCGCGCTGTGGCCACCGTCGGACGGACCCGTGTATCCCGGCGACAGTGGCCTAACGCGCTGCTGTCACCAGACTGCAAATTGTCGCGGAATTCGAACTTTGAATTTGGTGCCTATTTGCATAGGCGGCCACCAATGAGCAGCCTCTGTCTGGCGCACAATTTCGGCTTCAGACAGACGACGTAGACAATGATATAGTAGATGGAGGACTAAGGGATGCTTATACTATATACTGTAGAGGACTGTGTGAGGTGCATTATATTATATGCAGAACTATGCAGGTTACATTATGCTCCATGGAGGAATATAGGGGTGATTTCTACTATATGGAGAACTATTGGGGTGCATTATAATGTATGGAAGTCAATATGAGACCCATTATACTACTGTATATACTATGAGGAGGACATTATATTATATAGAGGACTATTGAGGGTACATTATAATACAGTGGCATAAAAATGTTTGGGCACCCCTTGTCAAAATTACTGTATTGTGAAGATTTAAGCAACATTAAAGATTAAATTATTTCTAAAATGCATAATGTTAAAAATGACACATTTCCTTTGTATTTTACTCAAAAAAATATTTTCCCTTTTTAGATTTTGGTACTGGAAATCTCCAACATTCAAGGTCTCCCCCCATGGCATCTCTGTGGATCTATGGCACATCTCTGTCTTCTACCTTGGAACCTCAGTACCCCACAGTCTCCAGAAGCTGTTGGGTTATGGTCAGGAATTCAACTGCCCAGAATATTACTAGATGAAGTGAGCAAACTATTACAATCAACTTGGAGTCCAACACACAGGCCACTCTCTCGTCACTCACCTTGGCCCTACTCAAGCACGCCACCATATGTGTTGAGCCATCCCTCATAGTATATTCTTAAATCTGCCTCTCACTTAGCCTTCAGCTGGGAGTTGCTATAAATTTAATAGTGGAGCATTCCTTTTTCTAGCTTTAGCTGGGTAATCGCTGTCCTGTTAAGGTTTACCGAAGTCCCAAAAACATTGTCCACGGAGGAAATATGGCTGCATACACTCACAAAGGTCTTCAAGCTGAGCTCCACTGATCTCTATGTGGTGCTTTGAGTACACTGCACTTGCACCCATGTGTTCTCTCTGACCTAAGTCTGGTATTTAATAGCTTTCTTGACAGTAACATGCATAATCTAATCAAGCTCCTTGGTTTTATGTGCATGGCTTCTCTTATCCTCCAGCAGTAAAAAAGGGTCACTGAAAAATATTGGACCATTTTCTCCTTGAACTAACACTAGGCATAAAACATCTTTGTAGGCTAGCAATAGTAGCTGTGTCACCAAACAGACTTCTAGCATGCTTACAATTTTCTCCAATGTTTCTATTTGTTTGTATGGCAGCACCAGTACAGTCTGTCAGGCCCCTGTATTCATTACACTTAAGCCATCCATACATCTTATATGGCTGTCAGCCAATTGATAGTTAGGCTCGTCATGTTTCTGAGCACCCATTCAGCGAAGCGCTCAGGGTTCTCCATATTTCATATATTTTTGGCACAAACTCCTCTACAGGAGGATTGGCAGTCCAAAATTAGACACAATATTTCTCCCAATAAATAATTGTCCGGACCTTCCATACACATTAGGGTGATTTCACACTGCGATGTTTTCCTGTCCGTGGGATCCTACTTTTTGCAGGACCCCACGGACAGGAAAGGAAAGCATCGGAGGTGACCTCCGGATGCCATTTCTGTGTTCGAGTCTGTGATTTTCATGGGTCCGAACACAAAAAGCCCCAACCTGCAAAGTGCAGGCAAGCCGGGTACTTTCACTCCCGCAATGCATATATATACAGTTAGGGCCAGAAATATTTGGACAGTGAAAGTTTTGTTATTTTAGCTGTTTACAAAAACATGTTCAGAAATACAATTATTATATATAATATGGGCTGAATGTGCACACTCCCAGCTGCAATATGAGAGTTTCCACATCCAAATCGGAGAAAGGGTTTAGGAATCATAGCTCTGTAATGCATAGCCTCCTCTTTTTCAAGGGACCAAAAGTAATTGGACAATGGACTCTAAGGGCTGCAATTAACTCTGAAGGCATCTCCCTCGTTAACCTGTAATCAATGAAGTAGTTAAAAGGTCAGGGGTGGATTCCAGGTGTGTGGTTTTGCATTTGGAAGCTGTTGCTGTGACCAGACAACATGCGGTCAAAGGAACTCTCAATTGAGGTGAAGCAGAACATCCTGAGGCTGAAAAAAAAGAAAAAATCCATCAGAGAGATAGCAGACATGCTTGGAGTAGCAAAATCAACAGTTGGGTACATTCTGAGAAAAAAGGAATTGACTGGTGAGCTTGGGAACTCTAAAAGGCCTGGGCGTCCACGGATGACAACAGTGGTGGATGATCGCCGCATACTTTATTTGGTGAAGAAGAACCCGTTCACAACATCAACTGAAGTCCAGAACACTCTCAGTGAAGTAGGTGTATCTGTCTCTAAGTCAACAGTAAAGAGAAGACTCCATGACAGTAAATACAAAGGGTTCACATCTAGATGCAAACCATTCATCAATTCCAAAAATAGACAGGCCAGAGTTAAATTTGCTGAAAAACACCTCAAGAAGCCAGCTCAGTTCTGGAAAAGTATTTTATGGACAGATGAGACAAAGATCAACCTGTACCAGAATGATGGGAAGAAAAAAGTTTGGAGAAGAAAGGGAACGGCACATGATCCAAGGCACACCACATCCTCTGTAAAACATGGTGGAGGCAACGTGATGACATGGGCATGCATGGCTTTCAATGGCACTGGGTCACTTGTGTTTATTGATGACATAACAGCAGACAAGAGTAGCAGGATGAATTCTGAAGGGTACCGGGATATACTTTCAGCCCAGATTCAGCCAAATGCTGCAAAGTTGATTGGACGGCGCTTCATAGTACAGATGGACAATGACCCCAAGCATACAGCCAAAGCTACCCAGGAGTTCATGAGTGCAAAAAAGTGGAACATTCTGCAATGGCCAAGTCAATCACCAGATCTTAACCCAATTGAGCATGTATTTCACTTGCTGAAATCCAGACTTAAGACGGAAAGACCCACAAACAAGCAAAACCTGAAGGCTGCGGCTGTAAAGGCCTGGCAAAGCATTAAGAAGGAGGAAACCCAGCATTTGGTGATGTCCATGGGTTCCAGACTTAAGGCAGTGATTGCCTCCAAAGGATTCGCAACAAAATATTGAAAATAAAAATATTTTGTTTGGGTTATGTTTATTTGTCCAATTACTTTTGACCTCCTAAAATGTGGAGTGTTTGTAAAGAAATGTGTACAATTCCTACATTTTCTATCAGATATTTTTGTTCAACCCTTCAAATTAAACGTTACAATCTGCACTTGAATTCTGTTGTAGAGGTTTCATTTCAAATCCAATGTGGTGGCATGCAGAGCCCAACTCGCGAAAATTGTGTCACTGTCCAAACATTTCTGGCCCTAACTGTACATTGCGGGAGTGAACAAAGGGTTAAAAATAAAAAATTAAACATCCTCACTTCTCCGGCATGTGTCCCGCGCTGTCTCGCTCCTAGGGCTTATGGATCTGGCGTTGCCTGGCAACCCGATCAGCTGAGCGGTCATGTGACCGATCAGCTGATCCAGTTGTCACATGACCGTGCGGTTTAAATCTCCCGCCCGCCAATCAATTTTGGAGGGCGCGGAATTTAAACCGCCCAGCTGATCGGTCGGTCAGGTGGCAAGGTCCTGGCAGAACCATCAGAGCTGCAGATGGTCGCATCGGGAGCCAGCAGAGGGTGAGGAATCCTCACGGAGGACTTTTTTTTTCATACCGGAGAAGAGGGGAAAAGAGGGAGAGACCAAGGAGACAGAGAGAGGAAGGGGGAGAGAAAAAGACAGGAGGGAGAGAGGAGCGGGGACCGACGTGACAGCCGGGACCAAGGAGACAGGAGGGAGAGAGCAGTTATGTACTGAGCACAGCTTCTGAGCATGCTCAGTACATAACAATGGAGCCGACATCAGATCCGATGTTTTGTGGGACATAGACTCCAATGTTAAAGGGCAGCGGACCGCGACGGTCCGATTGTGTCTGATTTTTCTGACGGACACCAAAATCGCTGCAGGGCACGATTTTGATACCATCAGAAAATCGGACAACAACGGATGGTGCACAAATCGTATGGCAATAGGCACAAATCCGAGCACATCCATTGTCCATAGACATACATGGGGGCCAAATCTGATCCGTTGCTGTCTGTTTGACAACGGACAGCAACGCATGTACAAAAATCGCAATATGAAAGCAACCTTAGGCTGTATGGCTGAGGTAGTCTTGGATTCTTCCTAAAGAAGAATGGTGAAAGCTTTGGACACGGTTGCCCAATTCCCACCCCCCCAACCCCATTCTCCTGTTTATTGCGCAGTCTTGAACTGGATATTCCCCAACCCTCTTACATATTGATAAACTGTCCTCCCCAAATGAAAACCTACAATGAAGATGTAGCAGAGTCTTTTGTTTGCTATGAAAGTCTTGCTGAGATCAAGACAATACAGAATAGATACTGGTAATCGTAGGTATATATGGTGCTTTCACATTGCGATTTTGGAGGATCCATGGCTGTCCGTTGTAAAACGGACAGCCACGGATCCGATTCGGCCCTCATGTATCCCTATGGGCGACGGATTGGATTCGGCCAAATTGCCATCCGATTTTTGTCGGATCCGATTCAATCCTATTTTTTCCTGTGCCCAAAATCGGAGACTGCTCTGATTTTGGGCACAGCGGACCAAATCGGACCGAATCAGATCCGACCCGATCCGCGGCAATTAACATGGGGGCCTATGGAGCACGGGTCTGAGAAAAAAATCGGATAGTTTCCTAGACCCGATTTTAGTGTACTGAGCATGCTCAGTACACTAAAACCGCTCTGTTCCTCTTTAATTTCACTTCCGCAATGTATATACATACATTGCAGAAGTGAAATTAAGTAAATGAAGGGTTAAGAATAAAAAAAAACATCCTCACCTCTCTGGCGGTGTCCCGTGCTGTCTCGCTCCTTAAGGACCTGGTGTTGCCTGGCAACCCGATCAGTTGAGCGGTCATGTGACCTATCAGCTGATCGGGGTGTCACATTACCGCGCGGTATAAATCTGCCGCGCGCCGATCAATTTTGGCAGGCGCAGGATTTAAACCGCTCAGCTGATGCCAGTCATGTGACCGATCAGCTGAGCAGTTTAAATCTTGCGCCCGCCAAAATTGATCAGCGTGCGGCAGATTTAAACCACTGGTCATGTGACAACCCGATCAGCTGATTGGTCACATGACTGCTCAGCTGATTGGGTTGGTAGACAACGCCAGGCCCTTAAGGATCGAGACAGCGCGGGACTCCGCCGGAGAGGTGTGGATGTTTTTTTTTTTTTTTAACTCTTTGTTTACTCCCACAATGTATATATATTTACATTGCGGGAGTGAAAGTGCCCGGCTTGCCTGCGCTTTGCAGGTTTGGGCCTTCTGTGTCGGGTTCTGTAACAATCACAGACCCGGACACAGAAATAGCATCTGGAGGTCACCTCCGATGCCGTCCGTTCCTGTCCGTGGGATCCTACAAAAAAACGTGATGTGAAAGCAGCTATAGATGTATCTTGATCATAATGAACAAAGAAACAATTAAATCCCATTACCCTTGACATAGAGTGTTACAGGAGCCTGATGTTTATGATAAAGAACTTCAATGTAATTTGAAATTTCACTGGTACTAGATGCTAGACCAAAACACCCAACCAAGGAGTCAACTCTCGAAATTAGATCTGTGTCTTCTGCTTCATTAACATCATTCTCTGGGTCTTTTCAACCACATATATGCTCCATAATGTTACTTGGATTCTTTCCTTATCCAACAAGAACCTTTGAAGATCCAAGCACAGCAGGCTGTATCTTAAATCATAAGAAATAGACTATAGTGGTAAATGATTGGTTGCAAACTCAACTGCAAAAGATCTTGTATTTATTTGAACGTCAGTTGCTCATTATTGTGTCAGAACCTGAAGAATCCGGAGAATGCTATGGCACTCTGCTTATGGGCAGGCATATCATTTGTGCAGTCTGCAGCCACTCAGGGTCACAAGAAGTAAGGAGGTCCATTTCTACCTCCAGTGTTGGTGAAATTGTGCATTTTTATGAGCTATTGGACTGTAATAGGCCTATATTAGTTTTGCACAGGGGTCTTAATCTGTCTGTGCCGGGCTGTGGAGTCGGTCGTGTAGTCAGAGTTAGTGTACATTTTTGTGGAATCAGATTTAGATTCAGGGAAGTTGAAGAGTCAAAGTCGGATGTTTAGCTTACTGACTTCACAGCTATAGTTGTGGAGTCAGAGCTGTGGAGTCAGTGTCTATTTTGGTGGCGTTGGAGTCGAATTCAGGGAAATTGAGGAGTTGAAATTGGATGCTTGACTTAGACTAGCATCACATTTAAATATGGAATTGCGTTCACCGCATCCAGATCCGGATGCGGTGAACGCAATTGGCTTCAGACAACCAGCAATCCGGGAACCGGATTGCTGAAGCCACAATCCAGTAACCAGATTGCTCAGGGATGAGCAAACTGTTCTATGTGTGTTAAAACTTTTAATTTTATTATTAAATGTTGCTATAATGTCTCTAGGGGTTCCCACTCCCCCTAGAGACCTACCACTCACTCAGGTGGGCATATAATGCTTTAATCACTTATGTACAGTAGCTGGCTCCTGGCTGCTCAGTACATTTTTATCAATGAAGGCGCCGGGCTCCTCTGAGCAGCGCGCATACTATAGCTATTTTAGCTATAGTATGTGCGCTGTCCGAGGTTCTGAAGCCATTTACAGTAGGTCTATGGGCAGCGCTGCCCATAGATCTTACTGTATAAGCCTTCAGGACCTCAGACAGCGCACATACTATACCTCCAATAGGTATAGTATGCGCGCTGCTCTCAGAGCAGACCTTCATTGATAAAAATGTACAGAGCCGCCCGGAGCCAGCTACTGTACATAAGTGATTAAAGCATTGTATGACCACCTGAGTGGGTGGAAGGTCTCTAGGGGGAGTGGGCACCCCTAGAGACATTATAGCAACATTTAATAATAAAATTAAAAGTTTTAACACACACAGAACACTTTGCTTATCCCGGCCGCAGCCAGGATAAGCAAAGTATATGCGGTAACCGCATTGCTCAGGATTACACATCCTGAGCAATCCATTTCCCGCATTGCGGATGTTACAACCGCTCCGAAAATTGCAGCCTGCATGATTTTTCACGCAGGCTGCAGAGCCGGAGGCGGTAACCGGATTGCTTGTGAAGCAATCCGATTTTTATAATAGGCTCCTATGAGGAGCGTTTCCTGATCCGGTTTTGAGCTTTTTAAAAGCTCAAAACCTGATCAGGTTTTTTAAAAAAAAACAGAAATGTGACCCTAGCCTTACTAACGTCACAGCCCTGGTTGTAGAGTCAGAGTTGGGTGGTCGGAGTCAGAGTTGGATTCAGGGAAATTGAGGAGTTGGAGGTTTTGGCTTAGGCTAGGGTCACATTTGCGTCATGACCCTAGCCTGACGGATGTGCTGCAAACTTAGAAATTTCTGCCTCAGAGCATTGCCTTTGAGATTGTGGCTTGTGAAGTGGCGATGGAATTAGGCAAGATTGGTTCCACTGTAGGTGAGGCGATTTCCAGAGCGACTCTTCGCCTTAGGTTCAGGGCGCAATTGTGGCATCTGATGCCGCCATCGGCGATCTGAGGCAGGCACGAAAAATGTGAGCGCGCACGTCATATTGCCTCAGATCTCCAGACGAGATTGCGGTTGTGACGATACCTTAAGGCACATAAGACCGAATGATACTGGGTCTGCAGATCCTTTTCGTGATGCTAGAAAAGCTGACTCGCCCCGGCGGGGACCGTGGGGTACTCGGAATTGGGCTATCTCGAAGTCGTCACGGCTGCAGGATGTCATGGTAGCGTGACCTGGTCGACCAAAGTAAGACCTTAACGGTGCCGATGGTTGTGGAAAAAAATCAAGCGACTGCGCACCGTCTTCACAAAAGAGCATAAAATGGTGTTGATGGCTCGGTCCGGCGCTGGAGCTGAGGAGGTCCCTAAGCCACGTCTGTGGTATTATGACCCTGGCCAGGAGGCTTATCGGTAAGGATGAGCGAGTATACTCGCTACTATTCGGAACTCGCCGAATAGTAGCGGTATTCGGTTAGTTGCTACTCCCCAAGTATCTTATGAGTACTCGGGAGTAGCGAGTAGGCCGATTACTTTCGCACTGCGAAAGTACCCTAAAAGTGAATAAAAGTTGCTACATACTTACCTATCTGATGCCTGTACCGGGACCGTCACAGAAGACCTGCGATCACCGGACAAGGACCTGTGATTTCCAGCCAATCAGATGGTCGGTAGCAATCTGGCCAATCAGATGGCGACACATCACAACCACGTGATCGCTAGCGGCCACCTGATTGGCCAGATTGCAAAGTCCTAGGTGTACTTCCAGGACCTTGCAATCTGGCCAATCAGGCGGCCGCTAACGATCACGTGGTTGTGACGTGTCGCCATCTGATTGGCCAGATTTCTACTGGCCATCTCTGATTGGCTGGAAATCACAGGTCCTTGTCCGGTGATCGCAGGTCTTCTGGGATGGTCCCGGTGCAGGTGTCGGATAGGTGAGTATGTAATTTTATTATTTTTAACAACTTTTATTCACTTTTAGGGTACTTTCGCAATGTATCTATAGATACACTGCGAAAGTAATCGGACTCGCTATACTCGCAACGAGTACCGAGTACCGGTACCTACTCGTTGCGAGTATAGCGAGTTCGAATATTAATGCACTCGCTCATCCCTACTTATCGGCCAACATGGTGTAGCAGCCGCCTTACCCAACCATCTTCGGCCACAAGTTAAGAGCCTGCCCTGTCACAGGAGGTGCTTAATTGTTGTTTGGCTACCTATGTCCACACCTTGGTGGTTGCACTGATGTGTGGGTTGGTGGACATGTAGAAGGCACAATCGTCACCATTCTTCTGTGTGTTCTGCTGTGTGTTGTCTCGTGGCTGTTGGCACAGATTGTGCTGTGTTATATTGGGGAACTTGGCATATCAATTTGGAGCCTCAGGTGAGTATAGAGCACTGGTCTACTTCTTTCTTCATCTCTGTTTCCAACCCTGCTACTGTTGATTTTGGTCTTTGGCATTCTCAGACATGCGCCATCTGGTGTTGGATGGTTGGTTGTGGTAATTGATGTTAATTTGTGTATTTATTGGAACGTCCAGCTTGTCATTATTGTCTGTCAGAACAATGAAGGAATCCGGAGAAGTCGGAGAGAGGAGAATGCTTTGCACTCTGCATAGGGGCCAGAAGGCATATAATTTGCTGTGCCAGTCCTGACAATGAACACTCGGGGTCACAAGAAGATAAGGAATGCGTCCATTTCTCAACATCCACAGTGTTGGTGAATTTGTGAAATTGTGCATTTTTATGAGCTATTGGACTGTAATAGCCTATATTAGTTTTGCACAGGGGTCTTAATCTGTCTGTGCCGGGCTGTGGAGTCGGTCGTGTAGTCAGAGTTAGTGTACATTTTTGTGGAATCAGATTTAGATTCAGGAAGTTGAGAGAGTCAAAGTCGGATGTTTAGCTTACTGACTTCACAGCTATAGTTGTGGAGTCAGAGCTGTGGAGTCAGTGTGTATTTTGGTGGAGTTGGAGTCGAATTCAGGGAAATTGAGGAGTTGAAAATGATGTTTGACTTAGACTAGCATCACATTTAAATATGGAATTGCGTTCACCGCATCCAGATCCGGATGCGTGAACGCAATTGGCTTCAGACAACCAGCAATCCGGGAACCGGATTGCTGAAGCCACAATCCAGTAACCAGATTGCTCAGGATGAGCAAACTGTTCTATGTGTGTGTTAAAACTTTTAATTTTATTATTAAATGTTGCTATAAATGTCTCTAGGGTTCCCACTCCCCCTAGAGACCTACCACTCACTCAGGTGGGCATATAATGCTTTAATCACTTATGTACAGTAGCTGGCTCCTGGCGCTCAGTACATTTTTATCAATGAAGGCGCCGGGCTCCTCTGAGCAGCGCGCATACTATAGCTATTTTAGGCTATAGTATGTGCGCTGTCCGAGGTTCTGAAGCCATTTACAGTAGGTCTATGGGCAGCGCTGCCCATAGATCTTACTGTATAAGCTTCAGGACCTCAGACAGCGCACATACTATACCTCCAATAGGTATAGTATGCGCGCTGCTCTCAGAGCAGACCTTCATTGATAAAATGTACAGAGCCGCCCGAGCCAGCTACTGTACATAAGTGATTAAAGCATTGTATGACCACCTGAGTGGGTGGAAGGTCTCTAGGGGGAGTGGGCACCCCTAGAGACATTATAGCAACATTTAATAATAAAATTAAAATTTTTTAACACACACCAGAACACTTTGCTTATCCCGGCCGCAGCCAGGATAAGCAAAGTATATGCGGTAACCGCATTGCTCAGGATTACACATCCTGAGCAATCCATTTCCCGCATTGCGGATGTTACAACCGCTCCGAAAATTTGCAGCCTGCATGATTTTTCACGCAGGCTGCAGAGCCGGAGGCGGTAACCGGATTGCTTGTGAAGCAATCCGATTTTTATAATAGGCTCCTATTGAGGAGCGTTTCCTGATCCGTTTTGAGCTTTTTAAAAGCTCAAAACCTGATCAGGTTTTTTAAAAAAAAACAGAAATGTGACCCTAGCCTTACTAACGTCACAGCCTGGTTGTAGAGTCAGAGTTGGGTGGTCGGAGTCAGAGTTGGATTCAGGGAAATTGAGGAGTTGGAGGTTTTGGCTTAGGCTAGGGTCACATTTGCGTCATGACCCTAGCCTGACGGATGTGCTGCAAACTTAGAAATTTCTGCCTCAAGCATTGCCTTTGAGATTGTGGCTTGTGAAGTGGCGATGGAATTAGGCAAGATTGGTTCCACTGTAGGTGAGGCGATTTCCAGAGCGACTCTTCGCCTTAGGTTCAGGGCGCAATTGTGGCATCTGATGCCGCCATCGGCGATCTGAGGCAGGCACGAAAAATGTGAGCGCGCACGTCATATTGCCTCAGATCTCCAGACGAGATTGCGGTTGTGACGATACCTTAAGGCACATAAGACCGAATGATACTGGGTCTGCAGATCCTTTTCGTGATGCTAGAAAAGCTGACTCGCCCCGGCGGGGACCGTGGGGTACTCGGAATTGGGCTATCTCGAAGTCGTCACGGCTGCAGGATGTCATGGTAGCGTGACCTGGTCGACCAAAGTAAGACCTTAACGGTGCCGATGGTTGTGGAAAAAAATCAAGCGACTGCGCACCGTCTTCACAAAAGAGCATAAAATGGTGTTGATGGCTCGGTCCGGCGCTGGAGCTGAGGAGGTCCCTAAGCCACGTCTGTGGTATTATGACCCTGGCCAGGAGGCTTATCGGTAAGGATGAGCGAGTATACTCGCTACTATTCGGAACTCGCCGAATAGACGGTATTCGGTTAGTTGCTACTCCCCAGTATCTTATGAGTACTCGGGAGTAGCGAGTAGGCCGATTACTTTCGCACTGCGAAAGTACCCTAAAAGTGAATAAAAGTTGCTACATACTTACCTATCTGATGCCTGTACCGGGACCGTCACAGAAGACCTGCGATCACCGGACAAGGACCTGTGATTTCCAGCCAATCAGATGGTCGGTAGCAATCTGGCCAATCAGATGGCGACACATCACAACCACGTGATCGCTAGCGGCCACCTGATTGGCCAGATTGCAAAGTCCTAGGTGTACTTCCAGGACCTTGCAATCTGGCCAATCAGGCGGCCGCTAACGATCACGTGGTTGTGACGTGTCGCCATCTGATTGGCCAGATTTCTACTGGCCATCTCTGATTGGCTGGAAATCACAGGTCCTTGTCCGGTGATCGCAGGTCTTCTGGGATGGTCCCGGTGCAGGTGTCGGATAGGTGAGTATGTAATTTTATTATTTTTAACAACTTTTATTCACTTTTAGGGTACTTTCGCAATGTATCTATAGATACACTGCGAAAGTAATCGGACTCGCTATACTCGCAACGAGTACCGAGTACCGGTACCTACTCGTTGCGAGTATAGCGAGTTCGAATATTAATGCACTCGCTCATCCCTACTTATCGGCCAACATGGTGTAGCAGCCGCCTTACCCAACCATCTTCGGCCACAAGTTAAGAGCCTGCCCTGTCACAGGAGGTGCTTAATTGTTGTTTGGCTACCTATGTCCACACCTTGGTGGTTGCACTGATGTGTGGGTTGGTGGACATGTAGAAGGCACAATCGTCACCATTCTTCTGTGTGTTCTGCTGTGTGTTGTCTCGTGGCTGTTGGCACAGATTGTGCTGTGTTATATTGGGGAACTTGGCATATCAATTTGGAGCCTCAGGTGAGTATAGAGCACTGGTCTACTTCTTTCTTCATCTCTGTTTCCAACCCTGCTACTGTTGATTTTGGTCTTTGGCATTCTCAGACATGCGCCATCTGGTGTTGGATGGTTGGTTGTGGTAATTGATGTTAATTTGTGTATTTTCTATGTTTGATTTACAGGCCCCTCGTGAGTCTGGCTCCAGTGCAGAGGACCCAGCCACTGGCCAGGCTCCACCCTCAACATCTTTGGTGGAGCAGGTGCCTGATCCCAGTGGTGGGGGGCCGTGCCCAGGGCCCAGCTCAGGCATACAAAGGTGGTGAACACCTGACCCATCCAACACTGAGTTGGTTACTTGGGCAAAATGAGTCCTATTGGACCGAGAGAGGACCCCCGCCACTCCAATCGGGCACATGGCCAGTGAGTCGGTTTGTCGCGTGGAGACGGAACAACGTGCCATCGCCGAGAGGGCCATCATTTGGGTCCTGGAAGCAGGCGTTGATGGGGCACTGAGATGGGGTGGTTACATTGCTATTCCCAAGAAAACACCCCCAGTGCCCCCTGTGCCCCAACAACCCATGGCTAGAGGTCAACAAAATCAGAATCCCCAACGTCCCCCATGAAGACTCCAGCACAGAAGGGCCCCCAATGTGTGGGAGTACGAGGATGAGGGGGAGGAGCCATTGTCTGATGCAGTAGAGGACGAACAAGCAAGACGCTGCTAGGCAATGCACTACATTGCGTAATGGACTTTTTTTTGTAATTTTTAAACTAAAACCAAGTGTGCTTTGTTTTTTTTTGGTTGTGGGAATAAACCAGACTTTGATTTCACATACCTACGTCCACATATGTGTCAGGTTCAGCAGTATGGTTGTGTGTGTAGTGTGTTGTGGGTGTAATGGTGATGTTTGTGTGGCATAAGGAGAGGCCTCATGTCCACAATAACATAGTTGTGTCATTGTAGCTGACACGCGGCTATCCCTAGAAGACATGTGGGAGTATTGAGAGATTGCGAGTCGCGAGTATGTTTGGGTCTGTGTGTTTGTTAATGTGGGTGTGATCTAGGAGACATTGATATAAAATCGAGCTTCATCCGTGTAGAAATGGTACTGCATGGTCAGATCTTTATCATGTCAGACTGCACACCTACGCAAATTCTTTAGCCATGTGTTGTGTTTTCAAATTTCACCTCCCAAACGTGTACCTGTGTGTGTTGAGAAAAGGGATCAGACAGTATGTTGGTTTGCACTCACAATTATTGTTTGCAAAAGTTGTTTTGTCAATGATGTTTTTGGCGATGAGTTGTAGGCAAACCATACTACCCTCTTTCCCAATGTGGGATACTATAAGAAAAGAGGCCAACGGGGCCTAAAAAACAAGGGTGCCAACATGGCATAAGTAGCAAACAACAGCAGGTCCAACATGGACAACAAGATACAAGGGCCATTGGCCACATTATTGGGGGGGATATGGTGGAGTAGGGGCAATGGCGGACTGGGCTGCCTGGAGGCACATGATCATTGCAGCCAACCGGTCAAGATATGTATGTTCAAATATGGCGCGATGTCAACTGACAGCCAATGGGAACACAGTAGCCCAGACCAATCATCTCAGACGGGGCGCAGACTACAGCACGCTGAGGCACGCCTATGGGAAATCATAGAAAGCGCTCTTTCCATCACTATCGCCCTGTCACACGCCACAACACTAAAATATCGCCTTGCTGATTGCGCCTGATTTCTAAACACTGTTCAGGAATCAGGCGACGGCCGATGGGCGATTTATTACCGCGAAATTGCCCAATCACACGACGCAACCGTGAGGCAATTTCACCAGGGTGACATATCGCCTTTTAGATCTCCAGAGATTGCGGCGTCTGACAGTATCTTTAGACTGTATTGAACTGTGAACAATCGCCATTTTTCTTTTCACCCCACGTGGTGCAAGGGAAAGTGAGGGGGCATACCATTGTGGGTGGGGCCACAGAAAGGGTGTGAACGCAGACCACGTCCCCACTCTCTGACCTCAGCCTATGCGACACCGGAAATCCTGCGCCAAAATGACCTTGCAGAGAGGCCCCCGTCAAAAACCCGAGACTTGTGTCGAACTCTGTGCCTGCCGAAAGCGAAGGCAGGGGCTGCGGTTCACCAAGGGGGATAACTATGTCCACCCCAGTTGAGGAGCAGCCCGCGGGGGAGCGACCCGCAGCACCAGGCGTTGCCGCCACCGGGCAGGAGGCTGCAGCACCTCCGGCCGCAGCCATCTTGCCATTCACCATGCCGTACCTTCAGGGCGCAGCATGGCTCCCGCAGTACTCAGGGGTGCCCGACACCCTTAGTGACTTCCGTGAGCGGATGAAAAGTGTATTCGTAGTGTACCCTATAACGGAAGAACAGCGCGTGACTATGTTAATGAGACAGCTGACTGGTGAGGCCCGGCGCGAGGTGAAGGCCTGATCAACCACTGACAAAAAGACTGTGAAACAAATTTTTTGCTAAACCAAAAGAGGCCTTCGAGACACAGACGGCTGCTGAGCTAAAGGTCCGGTTCTTCGGGTGTAAGCAAGGGGTGCATGACAGTGTTCGCAGCTATGCTTTGACTTTGCAAGAGGTGCTGAGGACAATGAAGCAGGCTGACCCTGAGAGTGCGCCAAACAAAAGCAAACTGTTGACTGACCAATTCATCGAGGGCCTGCGGGACTCAGCTGACCATGCAGCACCCAGGGATAGACTTTACAGACTTCAAAGATTGGACCCTACAACTGTTGAGAGATACCACCGTCAGCGGCCCTGCGCCCTCACAGCAGCTGGCCCTAACCTATCATACGGAGGCAGAGCCCTATACTGTGATGCTTACTCACTTTGACCCTCAGAAGGTCTGCCTGATCAGCAAAGATGGGGGGAACCTCCGCCACTATCTCTAGAGATCACCTGAAACAATGCTCTGAGCAGCTGAAAAGCCAAGAAAAGTCCCTGACAATACCTAAACCCTAACCAGCAAAGGAAAAGATGATCTGCACAGTGCTGGGAGACTTCCCCAAGACTTGGACCCAGATCAATGGAGCTATCGTGGTCCCCATACTGACCTTTCCCCTAGTGGCAGCGCAACCGCCTGTACGGACTCTAAGAAGAGCTGAAAAGCCAGCACCAAGACCAGAACCAGAGAGTCAACCCCTCGCTATAGATGAGCCTGTCAGTCCCATGGTGAGTCAGAGTCAACATGCTGCTATACCAGAACCACTAAATCAGCAAGTAGTGCACACACTATACCAGTAAAAGACACTACAGACCAGATTACCCAAACAGAAACACCTGTGTTACATAGGTCTACACGTAGTAATATAGGTCAGGCTCCAGCCTGTTACAAGGATAGTTAGCCAGATAAGCGGACAAGTGTAACAAGGTTCACAATGTAAATATGTTTTTATTTTTATTATGTACTGTGTGAATATGTGTGTTTTTACAAGTAGCTAAGCAGCAGTGCAACCACTAAGCATACTATGCCTACAGGACTTTCTGTATGAACGTTTGAAAATTCTCGAACTTTTAATTAACTATGGACCATTAATCACAGGACTGGTCATGGCAAAGACATTAGTAAATAACCTTTCTTTGGCCATTGTGGAAGGACTAAGCACCATAGTGACTGCTTTTCTCAATTTTTCTTGCTTTTTGTACTTTTTCTTTTGAGACTCTGTTCATTATCTACAGTATTGTCAATGTTATGTTTTTGTATGTACAAAAAGTGTTTCCTCAGTCCAGGAGTACTGAATTTAACCAGGGGGAATGTGGCGCCCTAGGGTCCGATTGCCACAATACTGTGCTTGGAAGAAAGGGAAGGTACCCAGATCGGGTCAAACACACACACACAACAGATTCCCAACTTCAGGCCAGAAGGGGGAGCTCTAAAACCCAAGTTCGGGGAGGTCCCCTATAAATTGTGGTCTGGGAGAAGGGTTAGGCAGTTCAGTTCCTAGGAGGACCGTAGAAGACAACCTGCGGACTGGAACTGTGTCAAGCTGGAGTGCGGGTGATTCCAAGGTGCTCCCCCATCAAAAGGCCAGGAGACACAGCAGCACCAAAAAGCTCAGAGAGACGCAGTCAGAAGAGAGTAACGTAAAAAGGGCTCAAGCCACCTGTTACACAGGGGAGGGACGGAACAAGAGAGGAGAGGGCCGCAGTATAGCTTCAAGCAGCCAGGGCCCACCAAGAGTAGCGCCGTAGGGAGGCCTCAGAACTCGCCAGTTGTGGAGAACATTGACTTGCACCGAACCTCCTAACACCCCTTCACCCCTGGATAAACCTGCTACTTTCTTCAGTAAAGGTAAAGGAGACTGTCACCCCTGTGTCTGTCGGTTATTTCATACACCTGCACCCCCCAATGGAACTATCAGCTCTATAGACTATTTAGTTGCCCTGGGGACCCGCTCTTCCTGTGGAGAGCCAAACCATCACAGCTGCTACTCCCATCATCCCCAGAGGTCCCGACTGCAGCACCAGCCCCACCGGCCACCTTCCATGGGTGGCATCACAACATAAACTCTTCTATTTTATTTTGTTTTTAATCCCTTTATCAACTTCCCCTTTTTACTGGCTGCCCAACAAGGACACCACGGACCAGGTAACACCACCATGACATCCCGCAGCCTTGACGACGTCGAGAGGGCCCAGTTCCGAGTACCCCACGGTCCCCACCGGGTGAATCACATTATATTGAGATTGCAGGTTTTTTACATCTGTATGCTATAAATATCAAAATATATTCATTATCGTTCATCAACGGAGTGTGTCCTTCAGAAGTAGTCCAAGTGAAATACCTTGGGTCCCATAACAAGTTATTCCAGGCCTTGTTATAGTATGCACCTGCTTCATGGAGACCTACAACAGAGTGATCCGTGATAAACCTTTGGAACGTCGATGGGTAAAGAATGAGTTCCTTCCTAGGGAATTTAGGAAGATCAATCATACATCTGAAGACGTTATTGAGATCAATAAGGCCTAAACTTGGACTGGAGATCAACACAAGTTCAGCTGTGCACAATCCCTTGGATAGAATGAACATCGTCACACTCTTGAAGGCCACAAGACTTGATCTCCAACACCACCTTCGGTGCTGAACCCTATGTCTGTGCGTCGATGTGCGGAAATATCCACCTCCTGGGTGAAATTCAGGAATGTAATTAATACATTCAGACTCATTCCTGTAGCCACCTTGGGGATGAAATAAATTCTCTGTATTCCACTGATGTTGTCAGATCTGTAACCGCATCGCTTCTAAATCCAACTCTTTGAATAACAATATAACATCTGCTGTTCTCTCATCCTCTGAGAGAGAAGATTTGGCAGACGAATTCTGAATAATATCTCGCACCAAACCCCTCCCCAGCCCCCACAGCTCCCATCCATCTGGAGCCAAAGGCTTTATTTATCTCAAGACCCCCCTCCCCAGGTAAATTTTTTTTTTATCGCTGCTTCTGTTGTTGTACAAATATTTTCAGAGTGAATTTTGGTTCCAATTTTGTGTTTTTCGCAAGGCTCATATGCTAATATCATGAATTTATTCCACTCAGCTTCCAGATTGCATACTAAACAGATTTGTTTTTAGCTACCAGTGAAGCCGTGTCAAGGCAATAGTCTCTCTAGATTTCATATTCACACATTTAATTAGCTCCAGAACATTGCCGCCAGACAAACGCAGTAGCCCTGGTGACTGTCATTAGAAAGCAAAAGAGAGACACTTTATAACAGTAGAGATTTGCAGAGCCATTTGTTAAGAAGAATTCCTTACAAAATGGAATTGTCACATTTTTTTCTAGATATAACCTCAATGTGTGAAGATTGTGGGATAGTTCTGGATTGCCTCTGGGGGGCAAAATGCTGTTTGTACCAGTAGGGTTTTACCGACTGATGGTAATAACAAGAGAATTACACTAGAGGGCAGCAAATCCACACAGTGTAGAATACAATACTGTAGGGACTCCTGAGCAAATAGTATTAGCGCAGATGAAAATAAGGGGGCATGGATGTCACAGCTGGCCGAAGTAGCCTGTAAGCCTATGATCAACACTGTACTTCTGTTGCAATTATTATTAGGGTCTGTGTGATCAATGCTGTTGCTCATGGTGCCTTAGCTGTCACTACTAAAGGTGGCAACATTGGTCCTTATTTAATAGGTGGAATGTCAGTAGAGTGGACTGTATAGACAGTGGTGTGGCACCCCTCTGGTCGGGACGCCAAATAGGGGTACTGCACCCAGACCAGATCCCTGTGACCAGGGACTGGGATGTCAATATGGGACCCTCACCACAACCACTTAGGTCAGGGGACCAATAGGTTAATCCATTACTAGGGAACTGATCCCGCGGGAGGAGCTTAGGTGGTAAAGTGGAGAGCGGGAAGTCAGTCAGGAGGAGTTGGAGAAAGTTGTTGCAGGGGAAACCTGCAAGTAGTGCAGTGGAGGACACCTCAGGAGAGGGGATCCTAGGGTGTTAGCTAAACACCGAATCCGTGCCGGTACGTCTACCGGATGGAGGATCCAGTCCGACACCAGGGACCCCGGCTTCAGGGCGGTGCGAGTGTTCATCCTCAAGCCGTAGAAACTGACACACACACCTCTTCAGAAGGGCGCGACAACCCCGGCATAATTCCCGTGTAGGATCGTGGAGGCCCGGAGAGCGATAGACTCCAGGAGGGAGCCCAAAGGCAAAGACTCCAAGAGGAAGCCCAGAGGTGACAGACTCCACACCGAAGGCACCGAGGGCGTTAAACTCCATAAGGATCCGTGGGGATCGGCGGTGGGCTCTGTGCGTGGGAATGTAGGACAGATGAAAGGCAAAGCAGGCACATCACGGAGGGTCTCTTGTGAAACATTCTAATCCTCTGGTGACTACCTAGGCCAGCTGCACCTGTGAACTGTGTGTGTAAAGACTGTTTTGCTGCCTGAGTCACCAGTAAAACCTGGTTCAGAGACAAAGACCAGCTCCACCTGATGAGCCACCTCCCTGTGTGAATTCTCCATTCTCCCATTACTGTCCCATGGATCCCGCTCCCCCAAGCATTACCAACTAGCTTCCCCATCACCATCCCCAGAGGTCTGCAGCAGTCATTACCAGATACTTTTTACTTTTAAACCCCTTTTTCAGCGACCGACAGGGCCACGAGACCGGGCACAGGCCGCCCATGACTATCCTTTTCATTTACGCCCGGGACCGGGTACCCCATGGCCCTAGCCTGGGTCAGCTTTTGGCATCACGAACAGGATCCCGTGCCCGGTAAAACCGGGAACTGTGTGCCTTGAACTTTATTTAACAAACTGAACTACTAGGCCTCAAAATGATGGGGCCAAAGACTTGACAAAATGGGCTCACCCAGGGGCGTACCTCAGCCCCTCATCGTGGGAGGGCCAAGCCTGAGGCACGAAAATGCCTGCCCGCCCCAATTGCCACCGAAAAACCAAGGGAGCTGGCAAAGATCAAAGTACCCTTGCCGGAAGATATAAAAAGCGGCAGGAAGGGTGCAGTAGACAGACAAAGACGGAGGGGTGCAGTCTATGGGTAAGTGAAGATGGCAGCAACGAGGCTCAGAGACTTGTTGCAGGAAGGGGAGGACGAGTTTCGTGCTGAGGCTGCAGGCCCGGGGGCAGCTTCCCTGTTGACTTACAGGGGACAATGCCTTTTGGGAGACCGCGTTTCGGGACTTGAGGGTCAAGTTGCACAAAACACGGGACTGGACCTTCAGGCGGTGGTGTGCCAACACCTGGTCCGAGCTGTCCCGGATGGCGGAGCAGCAGGGAGCTAACGGGCTTGAACCAGAGGTGCAGGCAAGAGCCCTAACCCCGGGTGAGCCTGAGACCACCGAGGAGGTCCCGAGACCAAACCTGCAGCCTGTTCTCCTGGAGGAGAGACTGGAACCCATGGTCAACACAGAAGTTGGGGCATCTGGGCCCCGCACAGTACCAGACGATCTCGAGCCAGCTGCCGATGATGAGGACCCGGAGGAGCCAGCCAAACTTGATGTTCCGGAGGTGCCCGAGGGAGAACCCGACATGGTTTTGGAGGCAGTCCTAGAGAAGCCATCCAGCCAAGCGGACTCCGAGGAGGAGGGACCCAGAGAGGACGACCAGGACGGCAGCGACCAGCAGCGACGAAGTCGGGGCATCTGAGCCCCACCTCTTCTGGTGGGACAGTCATCAACACCGGCAGGTCGGGAGAGTCGGACCAACCAGGGAGACCAACAGCGCCGCTGTGAGGAATGGTGGGCCTGGTAACAAGAAAACTTGCTGGAGAGAGCCCGAGCCCGAGGGTTACCGCCAAGACCACCTGAGGAGAGAAAATCAGGTACAGTAACGGCGTTTAACCTGGACAGTGGGTGGGGGTTTATCCGGGAACGGGAGAAAGTATTTGTGGTTCTTGTATATGTGAATAGTTATGTTGAGGCTCACCTCCCCAAGGGTCACCCAGACCGGGATCTTTACCGGCACATCCCAGTGGACTACGAGAGACATGTAGAGCCTAAAGGCTGGTATGCCCTACGTGTATATAAGAGCAAAGACTAATTGTCCAACCCGGCTTGTAAATAGTTAAAATGTGTGCTGCATAGTTAAAACGTCTAGACAAAAAACTAATGAGCCATGCACACAGTGAACGTGTCTGTAGGACAGCGTTCACACCCCAAAAGACTGAAACACAAAAAACAGTCAAACAAATGTGTAAAATACTCTGTTGTAAAGAAAAACAGTAAAAAGCAAGTTTTACTAAAAAAGTAGTAAAACAGGGTATTTAGTTGATACATTTTTTGCAAAAAATGTATACTAAGCCTCTTTACCTCTTCACGGTAACCCTTTTCAGAGCAGTCCCTATCTGTTGTATTCAAAAACCTGGCCATGTGTATTGGTACCTATATGAGCAGGGTCCAGACAAGTTCAAGGTCTGACATGGACTGAATGCAGAAGACGGCTTTTTATGCGCAGGGCTCATGGGGGAAGGGCAGGAGGTTCCCCTATCTTGCAAAGAGGTAGAGCGGCTTAGCATACCTTTTTTGCAAAAATCGTATCAACTAAATACCCTGTTTTTACTACTTTTTTAGCAGCACTTGCTTTTTACTGTTTTTCTTTACAACAGAGTATTTTACACGTTTGACTCTTTTTTGTGTTTCAGTCTTTTGATGGTGTGAACGCTGCCCCACAGACACGTTCACTGTGTGCATGGCTCATTCCCCCATGAGTCGCCCGTGACTAAACCTTTAATTAATGCCTGAGACCGGGTAGCCCACGACCCTGGGGTGGGTCAGTGGCTTAACTTGAAATTCATGGGCCCCGATGCAAAGGCTCCAATGGGGCACCCAATTATTGCAAATCTTTAACAGCATTAGTCTTTTTCTACAGGTCAAAGGGACTTTTGGGGTCCCTAGGCTCCAGGGACCTAGTGCATTTGCAGCCCCTGAACGTATTGTAGTGATGCCCCATAGGGTATCAACCCAACTAAGACTCATTTTTCCATACAAGGTAGAACGCAGTTCAGGGTAAAGGGGTTGTCATGTCTAAATCCCCACTTTATATGACTGTAAACTTGTGAATCCTCATATCACATGTGTGGAGCCCACTGAGACTGGGTACTCGGTACCGGACTGAGGTACTGCTGGGGATATCACGGCGGTCGTGGTCCGGACCGTGTCCCGGGTTCTCACAAGTGAAAGGGGATATTTACAAGGGAGATTGTTTGTCATGATGCCACCCACGGGTTGTGGTCAGTAAGGGGACCACTGCTGCAGTGTGCTTCTGTCAGGAGGATGGATGGATGCTGCAGCAAGGTGGATGAGCCCGCCGAGGGTCGGGCTGCTCCTAACAGGGTAAAAGATGTAATCAAAGTTCTGTATACCTGGAATCAGACACGGGAGACTGACGCAGAGTTCACCGGGTTTACTTGCAAGTTCTTCCAAGTCAAACAGTTTACAACTCAGTTCAGTTCTTAATATAGATAACTCCGGACACTTTGAACCCACTGCAGCCAGGCTGTCACTCTGAGAACCCTCACTCTTTCTGCAACCTTTACGGCTTTTTCTTTCACTACTCTTCCGTGTGAGTTGTATGACGGCAACTCGGTCCCTTAGTGTGACTTCTCCCTAGGTGTATGGGCAGTAAATCTGGGTCCTCTAAGGTGTTGCTGAGCCTCCAACCCTTGTGATAGGAACACTGATCTGGAATCTGTATTCCCTGTTGCTTTGTCTGGGGAGCTGGCGTGTAGCAGCAGTCCCCCTCAGAGCCGACACTCAGGTTTCAACCTAGCTTGGGTGTGCCTGTCTTTCAAGGGATTACCGACTCTTTCCCACCCGTGTGGCTATCCAGATACTTCCACTGAAACCTTTCCCTCCTGCAGCCAGTCAATGCTGCCGTAATCCTCAGACCCGGTGGTATTGGTCCGGTCTCTCTCCTCACTCCTCCATGGGCTACAGGCTATGGACCAGCTTTCTCTCCATGGATCTGTGTCGCTGTGGATTATGCGTCTCCAGGGAGCCCTATCCCACCAGGAAGTGTCTTTCAGTCTTTACTTCTCAGCCTATCTCGGCCTACTGGCTAACTCCTCCCACTGTTCCTCCTTTTGTTCTGGTCTCATGGGTGAATATATTTCCCATACAATCAGAGTCACCAGGCCTAGTATGACAACTGTGTTCTTAGATCATGGTGGAAATTTAGGCTGCAGTACATAAAGTTTCTGCTCCCCACCAGTGTGTCTCGTGATAGCTTCTGGAAATCCCGGTCACTTCTTCAGAGCCAGTTCTCTGGTGTTGGCCTAGCCCTCCAGTATTCCAGGTTCAGATATTTGGGAAAACCAGGCTCCTTCTGTCAGTCACTGTTTCTAAGGGTGCCTCTGGCCAGCTAAGGCTGGTCTCACATTAGAATTTTCTTCAGTCCGTGGCTGTCCGATGTAAATCAGACAGCCACGGGTCCGATTTGACCCCCATGTTAACCTATAGGGGTCAGATTGGATCGGATTTGGCCTAATTGCCATCCGATTTTGTGGGATCCGATTTGTATCCGATTTTTTGCTGTACTCAAAATCGGAGACTGCTCCGATTTTGGGCACAGAAAAAAAACCGGATCCCATAAAATTGGATGGCAATTAGGCCAAATCCGATCCGTTCCATGGCCTTTAACATGGGGGCCTCTGAGCGCGGGTCCGAGGAAACAGCTGATCGTTCCTCTGACCCAATTTTAGTGTACTGAGTATGCTCAGTGCACTAAAATTGCTCATAACCTTCTAATTTCACTTCTGCAATGTATAATATACATTGTAGAAGTAAAATTAAGTAAAAGAAAGACTTAAAAATAAAAATTCAGTATTCCACCGCTGCCTCCAGCAAGGTCCAGGTGCTTACAGGACCTGCGGTGATGTCACAACCCCGGCAGCGTCATCAGGTCATGTGACTGCAGTTACCACGGTAACTGCTGTCATGTGACCCGATCACCTTATAGGCTTGTGACGTCACTGCAGGTCCTATAAGCACCCGGACCTTGCTGGAGGCAGCGGTGGATCGCGGATAGGTGAAAATACTGATTTTATATTTTTATCTCTTTCTTTTATAGTATATTTCACTTCCGCAATGTATATTATACATTGCAGAAGTGAAAGTGCCTCGCTGTGTCCGGATCCGTGCTAATCACGGACCCGGACACAGAATAGGTCACCCCCTGTGGTGTCCTTTCCTGTCCATGGGGTCCTACAAAAAGTAGGATCCCATGGACAGGAAAAAATATGCAATGTGAACCTAGCCTAAGATGTGTGCGGCTGCCGGGCCCTTGTCCTCCCACCTTCTCAGCTGTGGGGTGTCTTTCAGTCTCTTTCTCCTTCCCATCACCTCCAGGCTATGGAGTGGGCTTTCTCTCCTAGGGTCTGTGCCTCTCAGGATTCTGCACCTCCAGGGAACCCGAAAACTCCTGGGAAGACTCTATCTTTGCTTCTGTTCTCATGTTCACTCCCACTGTTCTGCTGTCCTTTGTCTGCTCTAACTGTGTGTTCCTGGGTTTTTATTGTGTTGGTCTCTCCACCCACTTTGTCAGTGTCCAACCACGTTCCACCCACTTTGCTACACCCGCCACCCCTTGCCCAACCTAGATTCCTAGGTGTACGGTCGGTGTTTATGCGGTGTGGGTGTGTTTTCAACCACCTTGCTAACCTGGCTGCACTTCCCTCTTGTGGCCACCTGGTCTCAGGGGTGCCACAATGTAACACCTTCTAAAAAGCCACATCCCCCAAATCGAGTCGAGGGAAACAACCTGGGTGTATTAATTTTCTCCACATATTAGTCTCAGTTCACGATCCTGCCGATCTGGTTTTTGGCACACATACTGAAACAATCTCTGTCCTGGTGGACAGTGGAGCAGGAGCCAATGTGGCACCCCAGAGTCCGGTTGCCACGATAGCCTTGCTTCCTTATCCACACCAAGTAACCCACAGCACACAACACCTTCCTGGCTCCAGATCAGAAGGGGGAGCTCTAACCCGGGTTTAGGGGAGTCTCCCTATAAATTCTGGCTGGAGGCGGGGATAGGCAGTTCGATTCCTAGGAGGACTGTAAAAGACATCCGGCGGACTGGAGCAGTGTCAGGCTTTCCTGAGGATACTCATTAGCCAGCTTGTGGGACCCATAAGCGAGGGTCTGAGGAGAGGAGTAGGCCTGGGGAGCAGAGACTGTTAACAGTTCACCACAGAGCAAAACACCAGGACCAGACACCGGGGTGTGCTCTACGCCAGCAGCTGAAACCGGAGTACGGGAGATTCCAAATCTCCCGGCCATCACAGCACTTGGGGGCACAACAGCATAGAAGAGCCCAGGGACAATGGTCAGAGAAGTGAAACCCAGGAAGGGTTTCGAGCTGCCTGCCATACCAGTGAAAGACTGTCCAGCAGGAGTAAATGGTCACAGCTTAGCTACAGGCAGCCAGTACCAGCAGGCAGAGGCGCAGCAAGGATGGCTCAGAACTAGCCGGGTGCGGAGATCCCTAACTTGCTTCCAGGCTACCCAGAGTCCTAATATCGACTGTGGACTGTACCCTGACATTTGCTCCTACAGTAAGGGTTAAGGAAACAACCCCTGTGTGTCTGTCAGTTCTTCAGCGCCCTGAATCCTGCACCCCAATGGCCTACCATCGCCATAGACTGTTATGGTTGCTCCGGAGAACCGCTCTACCTGTGGGAACCGATAACACCACAGCTGCTCGTCCATCATCCCCAGAGTTCCCACACAGCAGCACCAGCCCAATAGCCGAATACCACAGGCGGCATTGATGCACCCCAGGGTATTGGGGCCCTCTGATGCAGTAGGGATGTCACTGGTGGCCTGCCCAGACCTGTGGCCCTGGTGGTCAGCTTTCAAAAAGGGGAAAATTTGAAAATAATAAAGTATAAAGTTCACGTGATGCCACCTGCAGATTCTGGTGACTGGACACTAGTGCCGCTGCCACTTCAGACCTCCGGAGATGATGGTACTGCAGCTTTGATGGAACAGGTCTTTCTCAAGAGTTAACCGGCCGGGTAGTCAAAGTGGGCTGCAAGGTCTCTCGGAGACTCCTGTGGTATGCCTTCTTTAGTCGATCCCGTGTCCTGCTGCTGATCCCTGTCCTTGCACTACCCCTTACTACCAGGCCTGTTGGGGTGCTATTGAGTTCACGTGCTTCCCAGCTCTTGTGAAGGGGGCTTGACCTTGGTGGGTGATTCTGGTGTGGCAGTGCTGTTTGGACAGTGTGCCGAGGCTGAAGGACTGACCCGCAATGGCTGGTATTGGCGGCTCAGGGGCTAGACTCCCTGCACCGTGTCCTCAGAGCCGGCTCCCCGTGGTGGACTAGGGTTCCCCTCAGAGTATAGGTGCTCCGGTATGGGGGTTCCCTCTCTCTGTTCCTGGGCTACCTGTTCCTCTCTCAGGCCCCTCTCTTGATGCCCCCTTTTCTCACTCAGGGCTCCCTTTCCTTCTTCTTCTCGGGGCAAACTAGAACTCCCCATTTTGCTACCTCCCCAGGAGGCAGGGATGCAAACGGACAAACTTGTGGACCCGCCTGAAGGCCTTACCAGCGTTCCACAGACCCAGGACTCTGGAGAACTTGACCAGGAGGCAGACGTCGTAGTCGAAGCCTAAGAATGGGACGACAACGACCAGACCGATTACGTGGAGGAGGACTCTGATCTGGATGACCCAGACTATGCCCCAGGAGCAACAAGAGGCGACACTCCAAAAGCAGCATGATGGAGTGCCTGGGAGTATCGGCGTGAAACCATGCTCTGGGGTTCTTGGTCCATATAGAGTAATGGCCATGATTAGCCCTATGACCTTTCAGTTGAAGCTACCCCCAGTAATGAAAGTTCATATCATGTTTCACAAGTCGTCGCTCAGGAGCCTATTATATTACTGTCACATCCAGCTTGTGTTCTAACTCCCTCACACCTCTCCAGTCTATCCTCAACTCCGCTGCCCGACTCATCTATATGTCCTCCCGCTACTCCCCTGTCTCCCCTCTCTGCCAAGCCCTTCACTGGCTCCCCGTCTCCAAGAGATCCCAATTCAAAACACTAACCATGGCGTACAAAGCCATACACAACCTGGCTCCACCATACATCTCCGACCTGGTCTCCCGATACCTACCCTCACGCAACCTCCGCTCCTCCCAAGAACTCCTCCTCTGCTCCCCCCTCATCACCTCTTCGCACAACCGAGTCCAGGACTTCTCCCGGGCATCTGCCTTACTCTGGAACTCCCTACCCGAACACGTCAGACACTCTCCTACCCTGAGTAGCTTCAAGTGTCACCTGAAGACTCACTTGTTCCGTCAAGCCTACAACCTGCCATGAGACCCAGGCGAACGCCCCATACCTGACATTCCCCCATCCTACTGTATCCTAACCCACCCCTCATAGACTGTGAGCCCTTGTGGACAGGGTCCCTGCCCCTCCTGTACCTGTACGTCCTGATCGCCTAGATTTAGTGTACTTGTTCTTGTCTCCCTCACCCTCATGTAAAGCGCCATGGAACCTAATGGCGCTATATAAATAAATAATAATAATAATAATAGTGTTCATGGTAACCTCAAAGGTCAGGTAACAACAGAAGTGAGCACAAGAAAGTTGGGGCATTTCTTCTCTAGGTCTTATCTGGACAAGTCTAGTCTTGATGGTCCTGAGGTCCCTTGTAGAAAGGGGGTATGGTCAGGAGGGTCTCCTATACTTTGAAGATTTATGACAGTTTTGGGATCTGAGTCCCATATTGTCTGTGAGATCCTGGGTAGTTGCTTTCTTTTATTGCAGCAACAGTTAAGGAATCTTTCCTTGCTGGTGGCTCCTTGTTATTCCTTTCTCAGGAACTGCCGATTTCTGACCACTCTCCACCACCTTAAATAGTCACATATTTCATCACCTGATGCAGGTTAAACAAAAAAGAGATTCATTCTGAACTGACCACCTTGGAGGAAGGAAACTACATGTAGCTGTTGAAATCCTGTTGCCTACAGCGATGGTGTCTGGCTTGAAGTACTATCATATCTTTATGCTTAAGTTCCCCTGTCTATCTACCTGCCCATGTTTTACTACAACACTGGTGATGTCTGTTATGCCCACATGGCGTGATGATGTAATGTGGGCTCACTGGGCCACTGGTGGTGCAGCGGTAGCTGAATACCCGATACTCAAGAGACAGGAGAGTAAACTTCATAAAACCAAAGATATTTATTAAGGAAAGTTTCACAAAGGGGAAACGTACCTGAGGGGAGGACCCTCTGGATCACAACACTCTACCATATAGCGGAGCACCAGGCAAGGTGCACCCCTATAAAGGGATTCCCCGTCACAACACCGAGGTAGCCTGAATGCTGCAAATCCCGGACCAGAAAGGTGACCTGTATAGACCGTACAATAGAGATGGAGAGACTGTAGAATACTGGCTCTGTTGGTGGAGAAAATCCCAGAGGCTCCATGTAATCCGGGAAAGGCTGATCCAGCCGGTAGTGGTGTCTGGATGGTTCCAAGAGGAGAGACTTGGCCAGCCTGGAGTGGGATGTGGAATGTCCAGAGAGATCCAGGATAAGGAACTGCCAGCCAAGGATTCGGAGGAGACAGATTTATTAATATAAAGCAAGGAAATAGTTTTCCAAATGAAGAGCACTACAGGAGTGCGACCTGAATGGAGGCAACAGTCATAGAATGAAGATGATGCCCAGGCACCTCCCTTAAGGGGAGGGTGCCTTTTATACACAGAGAATCACAGCACATACAGTCCTAATAGAGAACAAGTGCTCTGCTGCTTTAAGTATGTGCAGGAGGCTGGGCGCACCTCCTAAGAGAATTTTCAGGAGACCTGCCAAGGGGACACAGGTTCCTAGCAGAGAAAGGAGCCACCATCATCTGGAGCCACGACAGGGTGAGCAGTACCAGTGGAGTTCGTGGTGGGCATCAATCTCCCTGCAAAGCAGAGACCAGACCTACAGCTGAGGGCATGACAAAGTCTATTGCACTCACAGGCCTTCGTACTAGCCAGGGTGAGAGGAGAGATAGCACAGGGACTAGGAACGTGACGATAGCAGGAACAAGGACCCATTTAGGGATGTAGGGAGTGCATGGTGCAGACACTCCTATTTTGTCATACTGTATGTTAAGCTGCACACTTGCAGTACAGTTATAGGGATTCTGTCAGTAGAATCAACCCTACTATGTTGTCTGCATGGACGTGTAGGTCATATAAAGATGAGTAAAATGATACCTTGATATCTACGATCCGATGTTTTATTCCAGAGAAATACACATTTTTCCTAAATGTAAATGAGCTGTTAAGATCTATGGGCTGGATACAGATCTTCTGTTGTACCTGCCTGCAGAGCATATAATTAGTGTGTAATATATTGATTAATTAAGGGGGCATTACAGGGTGAGGCATGTAATGACTGACAGTCTACTCTCCTAATCTCACTGCTGAACTTATAACTGGTACAGTACAGCTTTAAACACACCTGCATACTGCTTCTGTTCTTAGAAGTACTCAGTGCTGTAATACAGCAGGGCTGTGAGAACTGCAGCAAATGTGTTTGAAATGAGACAAAGTTCAGTTCTACTGTTCTGTGTTAGTGTACATGTTTCACACTGGTAATGTTCCTTTTATTTTAAATAAGCTCTAGAGCAGGGATGGGTAACTCGAGGCCTCGAGTGTGGCCCTTGAGGCCTGGAGTTGCCCACCCCTGCTCTAGAGGAAGATTTCTCTAAGATATATGACAAACTTACTTATTTTAATCTTTACGTTGATTTTTTTAATTTCGTAAAACAGTTATTGTTTAATAAAAGGTGCAGAAGTCACAAGCCACCAGATTCCAGTCCATCTGCTTCACCCTCTTCTGGAAACAAATGCTTTGCTATAGTAAGACACCATCCTCAAATGCTAAAGGAAAAAGACCAGTGTTTCAGAGTCTGCTGCACAATATGTTACTGTAGTATCGTTACCAATGGCATTGCTAGGGTTACATGGTGTTAGCAGGCAGCTCGGGTGTGTTTGCTTCTTTTCCCATGGAGCTTGACTTATATAGAAACTGTTAAAATTTCCGAAACAAAAATCCATTGATGTTAATCTGACCTGACATTTGATCAGTTAATAAAAATTCCCCTGTGTATTCTCCTGCCACCATGGGCAGGGATTTTCTTTTAAAGAACATCTGTCATGATCATAGAAGACCCATTAACTTTGATATTGGGAACCCTAATCTGCAGCAATTCATCTGTTGAGACCCTACAATTCCCAGCTTTCCTGACCTTACTATAAATCTCTTTGGCTTCGATTTCATCCATCAGATACAATATTAAGGGATTTTGACTGGTACGGTCAATGAAGTCAGGTAATATAACAAAAAAACCTGTTACACTCTAAAATGCTAAAGTATGCACACAATGAATATAGGAATATGATCATGCATCACTTCTAAGGAAAAACATGATGAAAAAATTTAGAAAATAATTTAGCTATTGATCAGATAAAAAAAGACCAGTTTTATTTGAGCCCAGTGCCATTTATCTCAGCTTAAAGGTTGAGCCCATTGATTGCCTGCAGCGGTCATGTTCTATGGTCATGTTGTCATCACTGCAGCTATTTTAATTCCACTGATAGCAACAAAGGCATTGTATGAGAATGTCTATGTACCAAAAGACTCCCGGTCAGCACAATGATTGTCAGCGGTGGTCACATGCAGTTACTGATGATTACTGATGTCAAACCTGCCAATAAATACTGGGGCAGTGCTAGAGTGGCAGGGGAAAAGACTGACTTACTTATTTTATTAACAGGGCAAATCAAATTAAATGGAAATAGACCACCCCTTTAATAAACATTTGTGGCAGTTTTTACTTTTGTAATCCATAACACCATACAACATATAGGGTACGTCAAATGCTGTCTCACTGACTTTGACGCGGGCTTGCAAGCCAAGATCCCAACTCTTCCAGCTGATGATGGCTGTATTATACAGCCATCATCTGCCAGTAACTGCAGCAGAAGAACTCATCCCACCAGGGCCACCATCAGGGTCTGACTGGCCTTATTCCCGTGAGGGGTCTGGGTAGCGAAGGTCAGGAGGGGGCCAGGAGATGCTGGCAACCTGTGCCCCTCCTCTTGTCACTCTGCTGCTACCCAAGCTTCCGGTGCATGGGATTTGGCCCAGCAGCATAGCTGGAGTGGGGCTGGTAGGAGTCCGGGGCATCTGGCCTAGGCGCAACAGTCAGGGGGTGCGCCTTCGGTGGTTTGCATTTCCTCCAAAGGGGGCTTCAGTGGGAGTGGCAATTCTCTCTCTGAGACACCGTGGTAGAGTATGATGTGCTGCAAATGAAGGGAGGAGGGAGAATATTATGTACTGCAAATGGGGAAAGAGGAGTGGTAGAATATAATATACAGCAAACAGAGAGGCAGAGTGTTATATACTACAAACTGGGGAGTGGGTGCTGTACAGTATAATGTTCTGCAAATGAAGAGAGAGGGCGGTGTATGATGTGCAGCAAACTGAAGTAGGAGAGTATTACTGTCATGCTTGGGAGGCCATGATAACAAGGAGCTGGATTTAGGGGGTCAGCGGAGCCTACTCTGGCCCTGATACTGGGGTCCCTGGTCGCCCTGATCTCGAAGATACCTCCAAAGGTGAGGAGGTCCGAGCCACCAGCCTAAGTCCCTAACTCCTGAGAAGCCCTATGCATAAGCCCATGCCTCCACCCAAGGACCACGGAACCCAGCAACTTCCAATGGAGAGGAAAGCAGCAGCTTCGGATCAGTATCTGCACACAACAGGTCACAGTCCAGAAGCGAACTGAATCAGCGACATCAGGTGGATGTGGGCTGACCCATTTATGGCCGAGGGGTGGGGAGCAACCAGCCCAGGCACGCCCCTCAGCTCACCTAAGGATTAGTCATATTCATCACACACCTGCTGTCACGCACTTAGTTTGCGCTGACATTGCTGGATGCTGCTGTGTATGTGTTTGTCTTTAAGAGCTGCATGGTTGACAGGTGTGAGGGTCTTTGTCTCCTGTGTTGTACTCCAGAACTGCATTCACTTTTAGGTTCAACTGCTGGTTGAGGGGCTAGTGTGTGACTCACCTGAACTGCCCTCCCCCTAGCCTTTAAGTAGCCTCTCCTTCCACAAGGTGGTGCTGCTGATAGAGTTTCACTCTATGCCTGGAAGCTGTGCTGTACTGACCTGTGTGTTTGTGTGGCTCCTTTTCTTTGGAGTTGCTGTATCCCAGTTCTGTGGAGGGAGGTGAGGGGGAAATAGCGCAGGGCTGGTGGAGGAGTTTTAGGGAGAGGCTGGAGGCACAAACCTTCTCACCATCAGAGATACCTTCAGAATCAGGATCATCCAGGATTCCTAGACTAGGGTCAGACTAGTCTTCCCTGGTCACCCTGCCCGTAACTGCCATTCACTTACCATTATTCTCTACACTGTGACACCTGCACTCTCAGCTCTGGCTCATCAGCTTCCTCTCTCCACACTGAGAGCAGGAAAAAAGAAAGGCTTCATTTAAACCACAGCAGCAGCACTTCCATACAGCAAGGCAGTCAATACGTAACAGTACCCCCTCACAATGAGAGGCCTCCGGACTCTCAGCCGAACGCATCCGGCAAAGGTCCAAACTTCCTGAGGGATGAGATATGGAAGATCTTCTGGGTGCAAAGCACTGGGAGAACAGCTAGCTGGAACAACACGGGGTTGAAAATGGCCAAAATCCTAAACGGACCAAGAACTCTTCCACCTCACGTGTCTTGACCGCACCCACACATAGTCACCCACACTCAGGTCTGGACCTGAACGTTTATTGCATCGCACATGACCACAAACAGGGACACACAGTAAGGACAGCAATCAGCAACAGCATTCCCCCTGGGACCAGGGCTACCTTCGAGTGCACAGTAGGGGCTACCGTCCATCCCTGGCCACCCCTCCTGGGATGATGCCTAGTCCTCTCATGAACCGGAGCCCTCTCCCGGATCCAGACTTACTCCCAGGAACCTCTGATAGAGGGACGGGAGCTGGCGCAATCAGAACGATAGAAAGTGGTGTAGGCAGGCAATTGTTTGCACAAAAAGTCCCCCAGGTGACCACCCGTCTGGCCCGCCAGTCGATCCCCGGGTTGTGTTTTTTCAACCAGGGCAACCCCAACACAATGGGAGTGGACAGATTCTCCATGAGGAGACAGGACAGCACCTCCTGGTGAAGAGACCCTAAGCGCAGTATCATGTTGCGCACCACTTGGGAGAGGACTCTCTGGCTGAGCTGAACTGAGTTGATCAAGGTGATGGGTATGGGTCTTGCTAAGGCACTCCTGGTGAGACCATGAGCCCGAGCAAAGCGAGAATCCATCAAATTGACCCCCACTCCGCTATCAATCAGTACCGACACAGTCTCGGTTTTGCCATCTACCACTACCCTGGCAGACCGCATACACTGAGACCCATCGAGGAAGGAAAGAAAACCTCTCTGATCGTCTCCTTCCGAACGACTCGAGGTAGGCTGCTTTTTAAACTGTACAGTCGTCTTGGAGCGAAGCGGACAAACCTTAATAAAATGATCCTGTTTGCCACACAAAAAACAAGCTTCGCCCACTTGATGACTAGTGGTCACAGATGGTTTAGCACGAGAACCTACTGCCCCCAACTGCATGGGTTCATCAGGTACTGTCTCCTCAGCAGGGATAGGAACAGGAGACGAAGCAGGTCTCAGCGTCAGTCAACCCGAATGGCTAGAGACATCGCAGCATCAATGACTCAGGTGCCGTGTACTGAACCAGGGTATCATTCAGTCTGGCTGACAAACGCAAGCAGAACTGACTCCTGATGGCTGGGTCGTTCCAGTGGGTATCTGTTGCCCACCTCCGAAACTCAGAGCAGTACTCCTCCACTGCTTGTGTGCCCTGCTTGAGTTTATGGAGATTGGACTCAGCAAAGGTTACTCTATCAGGTTCACCGTACACCTGAGCCAGAGCAGCAAAAAACCCGTCCACCGACCGCAGAGATGGAGACTGAAGAGATAATGGCTAGCACTTAGTTTAGTTTGAGAACCACGGTGCAAATGAAAGGAACCAGAAGTTCATAAGTCTTAGGCTATGTGCACACTTGGAGTTTTACTGCAGGTTTAGCAGCGGAAACCGACGGTCGGTTTCCATGAGGTTTATGTAAATTTATGTTAATCCAAAAGCGGCTTTTGGGTTAACATATAAACCTATGGAAACCGACCCCCGGTGTGCACACACCGGCGGTTTCCACATGCTCATCTGTTGCTAAACCGCTGGGTTCCCAGCGGGTTAGCAAAGAATGAGCATGTTCTATAAACCGGCCGGTTCTGTAGCGGCTGCAAGCAGAATCATGTGCTGCTTCCAGCCGCTGCAGAACCGCCGCCGCTAACCCGCTGTGCACCCGCCGCAAACCCGAGGCACAGCCGCCGCACATACCCGCCAGGAAGCCGGTGGACGGCTGCCGAGCTTCCTGTCGGGTCCGCCCAGCCTCTGCCGACCCTAACCCGCTGTGCACCCGACAACGTGTGCACATAGCCTAAGGTTTTCACAATCACTGCACACGTACAAAGGATATGTTTGCTTCTAGGTGAAAGTTTATTTATAGTGTTCTTATAGTACGACAGAATATGACGTTTCGGCCCAGTGTGGGCCTTGACCACACAGTCGCTAATCTTGTATTGGATGCGTCACGAAGTGTAGTTCGTAGAGGCTGGTTTTTAGGATCAAACTCAGAGGATATAACCCTGTTATAGTTAAAGTGAAGGGATCCTTATTGGATATTCACTTGGTAACAATAGCAACGGTGGCTGGTCACTGTTAGGTTAAAGCCAGGCACAGAGTAATTAGTCAGGAGGGGCGGAGCGGCCTGGTGGACAGTGTTTCCACTTCATTGCTCCATGGACCAATGAAGTGGAAACACTGTCCACCAGGCCGCTCCTCCCCTCCTGAGTAATTACTCTGTGCCTGGCTCTAACCTAAAGGTACCTTTACACACGGTAACTTTTCTAGGAATTTCACTGGCAACTTACTGGTTGCAGTGAGATCATGGAGACATTGTTCCATTTGTACACAGCAGCAAGATAGAAGAATGTGTCCATGATTTCACTGCAACCAGTAAGTTGCCAGTGAAATTCCTAAAAAAGTTGCCGCGTGTAAAGGTACCCGATACCCTAAAGGTACCTTTACACACAGCAACTTTTCTAGGAATTTCACTGGCAACTTACTGTTTGCAGTGAAATCATGAAGACATTGTTCTATCTTGTTGCTGTGTACAAATGGAACAATGTCTTCATGATTTCACTGCAAACAGTAAGTTGCCAGTGAAATTCCTAGAACAGTTGCCGCGTGAAAAGGTACCCTTACAGTGACCAGCCACCATTGCTATTGTTATTAAGTGAATATCCAATGAGGATCCCTTCACTTTAACTATAACGGGGTTATACCCTCTAAGTTTGATCCTAAAAACCAGCCTCTACGAACTACACTTGGTGACGCATCCAATACAAGATTAGCAACTGTGTGATCAAGGCCCACACTGGCCCGAAATGTCATACTCTGTCATACTATAAGAACACTATAAATAAACTTTCACCTAGAAGCAAACATATCCTTTGTACGTGTGCAGTGATTCTGAAAACCGCAGAGATGGAGAGTCGGGAGGGAGGGAAAAGGCCCAGGTCTGGGGATCCCCCTTTAGCAGGGAAACTATTATCCCAACCCACTGTTCCACAGTCCAAGATGAACAGGGCCGGACCCTGAAATAAAGCTTACAGGCATCATGGAACACAAAAAATGTGTCCCTTTCCCCAGAAAACCTATCTGGGAGAGAGACCTGAGGTTCTGGTATGGCCTGAGTATAAGCCAATGCCAGCAATCCCACGACTTGTTGCAGCTGCTGCACAACCTGAGTTCGCAGACGTGCTATCTCCTCAGAGAGGGTCTGCATCAGGCAAGTACACGTGTCCGCTGAAGCAGTCTGAGACATGATGACTCAAGGAAAGAGAAGAAAAACAATTGGCAATGGGTCGCTGATTGTCACGCTTGGGAGGCCAGGGTAACAAGGATCTGGATGTAGGGGGTCAGGGAAGCCTACTCTGGCCCTGATACTGGGGTACCTGGCTCACCCTGATCTCGGAGATACCTCTAAAGGTGAGGAGGTCCGAGCCACTAGCCTAAGTCCTAATTCCTGAGAAGCCCTAGGCATAAGCCCCTACCTCCACCCATGGACCACGAAACCCAGCAACTTCCAATGGAGAGGAAAGCAGCAGCTTTGAATTATTATCTGCACACAACAGGTCACAGACCAAAAGTTAACTGAATCAGCGACATCAGGTGGATATGGGCTGACCCATTTATGGGCGAGTGGTGGGGAGCAACCAGCCCAGGCATGCCCCTCAGCTCACCTAAGCATGAGTCATATTCATCACACACCTGCACTCTCAGCTCCCACTCATCAGCTTCCTCTCTCCATACTGAGAGCAGGGGAAAAAAAGGCTTCTTTTAAACCACAGCAGCAGAACTTCCATACAGCAAGGCAGTCAATACGTAACAATTATGTATTGCAAATGGAGGAAATTGGCTGGTAGAGTATTATGTGCTGCAAACAGAGGAGGAGGAGTATAACATGCTGCAAATGGAGGAGAGGGGAGTATTAGATGCTGGAAACAAAGAAGGGGGTGGTAGAGTATGATATGCTGCAAATGCAACAACAGGTGCAGGATGGGATGTGTGGCGCCCTGCTCACACAGGTAGCCACAGACTTCTCTAATGCACAGATGGGTTTCCACAGAAGGTACCTACTACATGCAACACCTTCCACCCTGGCACAGTAGGGGGAGCTCTACTCACCGACTTTAGGTAAGTTCCCCTATAAATACTGCTGCTGGGGGAGGAGTTAGTTAGAGTGTGCAGACGCTAGGAGAGCTGCAAGACGTCCTGGTGGTCAGTGCTACGGTTAGGCCCAAGCCAGTGACCCGGAGTGGCCCTTCTGCCGTCCATGAAGCCTAGGAGTGGGGACAGAAGGCAAGGAGTAAAACCTAGGGAGTGAGGTTCACCCAAAGACATACCGGACTTCGGGGATCCGCACCTGTAGGATTACTTCAAGACTATAGAAAACCCTGTCACACCATGGAGACTTCAGTCACCCGGTCCCCCAGCGTACCCAAAGAGAGGGAGCCAGACACCGCAGTGTTATACAGCAGTAATCAGAGAGGGTAACCCGTGGACCACGCAGGAAGAGAGAGGACCTGAGAAGTAAGAAGGCCAGTCTGGCTGCAAGTAGACAGGGCATGAGGAACCGTAGAGCAATTGAGTAGGCCTTATTCCCACTTGCTGTGGAAGCTCACTGTGCGCCTGGTCACCCGAAAGTGCCCTGGATGTGTTTACCTGCTATTACCACCAGTAAAAGGTAAAAGAGGCTTTCTACAGTGTGTGCGTCATCCTCAGTGCCCCTTATAGACTGCTCCATCATTCCCTATGCCGACTTAAAGTTCCACTCCAAGCTGCCCCTTTACACTACGCTGCCCCGAATGCCCAGCTCCACCTGTAGGGAGCTTTGCCATCTCAGTCGCATTACCATCAACCTCCAGCGGACTGGGCGGCGCTGGTGATCCATCACCAGGTACTACAGGTGGCGTCGCATGACAAACTCTAATCCCCTGTTCATACACCCCATATTGAAGTGTCACCCAGGCCACGGATTCAGGTGCTGCCACCCGTAACATCCCCAGAGGCCTGATACCCGAGTACCCCAGGGCCTGGGGCTCGACATATATTTCTGGCGTCACAAACAGAATCTCGTGACCGGTATTACCGAGTACTGTGTGCTGTGATTTCAACTGTATTGAGTGACTGTTAAAACTACGCTGCCATTACTGCGCCGAGAGAGTGAAGAAAGGAGGCATGTCAGCCTGTAGAGCGCAAAACTGAAGCCCGCCCCTCGCTCAGCTGAGCATTCCCGAGCGGAAACTCCTGAACTGTTTAACTGTTTGAGCACTGGCTGTAATTCACTAGGGGGGCCCTCCAACATGTCAGCCTCCTCCAGCGACGACGACAGTGTGTTCGCTGACCCTAGGAATTACCCAGAAGCAACCATGGCTGCCTCCAGTAGCACTGCCAGCACCACCGGCGCATCGGGCACAATCGCCCCGATAATGTCAATCTCACTCCCATACATTCCGGGGGCAAAGTAGTTGCCCCAGTATGATGGTCGCTCTGATACGTTGGATGCTTTTAGGAGAAAAATCACTAGTGTCCTGGATATGTATGTGATGACCGGTCAGCAACGCGCTGCTGTGGCACTCGGACAGTTAACTGGCGCAGCAGAGAAAGAGAGTGAGTCCTGGTCTGCTGCTGAACGGAGATCAGCGGCCACAATATTTGAAAAATTGAGAGCTACTTTTGAGGAGTGCAATGAGGCTGATATACGCATGCACTTTCATCACTGCTACCAGAGGCCAGGAGATGATATCAGAGCTTACGCCTGGCGCCTAGAGGAAGCATTGCGAGCCCTTAAGCATGTCAGCCCTGCCAGTGTACCCAATGAGAATAAGCTCTTGATTGAACAATTCACCCGGGGACTGCTATCCCCCGAGGACAATAAGACTGTGCGTTGGTGGTCAATGAGTAACCCGGAAGCTGACTTTAACACCCTGAAGGAAATGGCCATTAAAGGGTTGTGGCCAGTAGAGAACCATGAAGATGCCATCAAACGGTGGTGCAGTGGTGAGGCGCAGGCTACCTCGAAATCATTACCCGTGTCTGCAGCCATGCACAATGTACAGTCTGCTCAGCCGCACAAGTATGATTCCCTGCGTGCTGAGATGCGCCAGATGAGCAAAAACATAACAAAGTTGATGGAAGCTCTACAGCTACAGCAGAATCAACAGCCAGCGTCAAGACTACAGCCCCAACCTCAACCGCTGATTCAACTTGCCGACAGTCCGGAGGATGTACCCTGGATGAGAGCGAAGCAAGCCACAGCGTACCGAGGGAGAACCACCGACCGCTACAGCTCCACTGGGGAGCCCATCTGCCGCCGCTGTAACCGAACCGGCCACATCGCCAGGAGCTGTCCTTTAAACGGGCAGTCCCTGGGGGCCGGGGCCAAACCTCAGGAATAGATCAACAGGGCCCAGCCACCTGGTACAAGACCTTCATCGGACAGAGGCCGTTCCTGTCAATTGTACTAGATGGCATCCCGACACCTGCTTTGCTGGACACCGGGTCACAGGTGACCACCATCCCCTATATCCTTTATAAGAAGTACTGGGCTGATGCATAACTGAAACAGCCTACCCTAGACTTTACCATCAATGCATCTAACGGTGAACCAATCACTGTGATAGGGGTTAGGGAAGTACCAATAAAGGTGGGGAGGGTGGAATTGCAAAACCAAGGGGTCATAGTCGTAGCAGAAGCAAGTAATGCAAATGACCCATATATAATACTAGGCACTAATGCTGTTAGCAATTGCATGGAAGAAGTTTTGTCTTTGCTTCAACAGATTGCAGATACTGCGAAACCTGGTCAGAGGAAGGTCCTTCAGCGTGAAATAAGAGCCCTCCTGCACCATCAACAGGTAACAATTACAGGTGGCGAAATTGGTACTGCACGGGTGACAGACCCATTTCCTATTGTGATTCACCCAATGAGTGAAATGATGAATTGGTGTCGAGCAGCTATAGGTCTGAGAGGGCAGGACTACCAGGCATTAGTGGAGCCCATCAGCACAGAGCACAGACCTACACTGTTGACAGACATCACAAAGCAACCACTGACCTTGTGGAGACCAGCGGAGGATAACACTGCGGGCACCAGTTAAAGCACTCAAACACAGTGAATCCCAAAGTGCATTGCTCCCCAGAATTTGAACATGCAGATGAAGTCCATGGCGCCTCGGTTAAGAGTCTACAACATGGACACCAGCCAGTTATCCCACCAGGGAAGGACCTAGCCCAGGGTATTAGTAGCCCTTAAGTCACTATCCAGCCCTTGCGAGCTTGAAGATATGGCCAGGGGTTTACCATGGACTAGGTATCCAACCACAGACAGCTGTTTCGAGGTTTTTGCCCCTCATCAGTGTGGCGCAGGATTCTGGCTGGGTGGGAGCAATGCTTGATAGACAGACATCACAAAGCAACCACTGACCTTGTGGAGACCAGCGGAGGATAACACTGCGGGCACCAGTTAAAGCACTCAAACACAGTGAATCCCAAAGTGCATTGCTCCCCAGAATTTGACCATGCAGATGAAGTCCATGGAGCCTCAGTTAAGAGTCTACAACATGGACACCAGCCAGTTATCCCACCAGGGAAGGACCTAGCCCAGGGTATTAGTAGCCCTTAAGTCACTATCCAGCCCTTGTGAGCTTGAAGATATGGCCAGGGTAGTGATGGGCGAATCCTAAATTACTCGGAATCGCTTGACTCTAGCGAGTCCGAGCCCGGGACTCGCTACTCGTTGCGAGTCTAGCGAGTCCAATGTTAATGAATGGGGAAGCGAGTAATAGCGAGTAGTGTGCGATTTACAAATCACAGATGTGTCTCGGAAGCTTCAGCCTGAAGCAATCCTAGTTTTGCCATTGATTTGCATTGGACTCGTTTACTTTGAAAGTAATCGCTGGGAAACTCGCACAGATAAGAGTCCTGTCTGCTCTGTGTGCTGGCTGCCGCAGCTCCAGGGTCCTAGAGCCCGCCTGCTGCCTGATGTAGCAGAGCTGAGATTGTTCTCAGTCTGCTCATTCCCTGTGCATAGACATCTATATCTATGCACAGGGATGAACAGAGAGGACATCGCGTTTTGGACTGCGTCGGACGGAAGAGGATTTTTTTAATTAAAGATGGAGTCCCTAATGGCTTTTTTTTTTATTTCTAATAAAAAATTTTCTCTGTGTGTTGTGTTTTTTTTAAAACAATTTAATAGAAATTCATGGCGGTCATGTCTAATATTGGCGTGACCGCTATAAATTTCGGGCTTAGGGCCAGCTGATAATACAAAGCTGGCCCTAACCTCTTTATTACCCAGCGTGCCACCGCCACCAGAGCCGCTGGAAGAGCGAGGTTCAGCGCCAGAGGATGGCGCTTCAATGAACGCGCCATCTTCTGGGGCGGCTGCGGGCTGCAATTTGCAGCGGGGGTGCCCAGAAAGCTTGGGCATCCCTGTGCTGCGGATTCCAGCCCCCAGCTGCTTAGCTGTACCTGGCTAGATATAGAAATTGCGCGGAGCCCCACGCATTTTTTTTTAATTATTTCATGAAATTCATGAAATAATAAAAAAAAAGGGCTCCCCTATATTCTTGTGTCTGGCCAGGTACAAATAGGCACCTGGGGGTTGGGGGCAGCCCGTCGCTGCCTGCTGGATCCGGCTGGTTCCAGAAATACGGCGAAGCCCATGTAATTTTTTTTCTGAAAAATCAATAAAACAATCCTAAAAAAGAGACTGCATCTTTATTAACCCCTCGCCCATGGTCCAGGGGTTAATAAAGATGCAGCTCCTTTTATTTACATTGTTTTATGGATTTGTCAGAAAAAAATTTCATGTGGGCTTCGCCGTATTTCTGGAACCAGCCGGATCCAGCAGGCAGCGACGGGCTGCCCCCAACCCCCAGGTGCCTATTTGTACCTGGCCGGACACAAGAATATAGGGGAGCCCTCTTTTTTAATTATTTCATGAATTTCATGAAATAATAAAAAAAAAATGCGTGGGGCTCCGCGCAATTTCTATGTCTAGCCAGGTACAGCTAAGCAGCTGGGGGCTGGAATCCGCAGCGCAGGGATGCCCAAGCTTTCTGGGCACCCCCAGCTGCAAATTGCAGCCCGCAGCCGTCCCAGAAGATGGCGCGTTCATTGAAGCGCCATCCTCTGGCGCTGAACCCCGCTCTTCCAGCGGCCCTGGTGGCGGTGGCACGCTGGGTAATAAAGGGGTTAATACCAGCTTTGTTATACAAGCTACCAGCTTTGTTATACAAGCTGGTATTAAGCCCGAGATTCTTAATGTCAGGCCACGTTTGTCCCAGCCACTAAGAATGTCCAATATAGGATTAAAAAAACACAACACAGAGAAAAATTTTTATTTGAAATAAAAAAAAAAGCCATTAGGGACTCCATCTTTAATTAAAAAAATCCTCTTCTGTCCGACGCAGTCCAAAACGCGATGTCCTCTCTGCTACATCCCCTGTGCATAGATATAGATGTCTATGCACAGGGAATGAGCAGACTGAGAACAATCTCAGCACTGCTACATCATCTCTGTGAGCAGGCGGGCTCTAGGACCTTGGAGCTGCGGCAGCCTGCACAGAGAAGACAGCTGGACTCGGCTCGCAAAGTAACAGCAGTTACTTTGCGAGTTTCCCTGCTATCACTGGCACAGTAGCCGAGTCTAATGCAAGACAATGGCAATCCTAGTTTTGTCAGCGTTTGCCATTGATTTGCATTGTACTCGTGCGAGTAAACGCTGGGAAACTCGCAGAGTACCGAGTCCTGCGAGTCCCTTACTACTTGCCGAGTAACGAGTCCTAGCGAGTAGATTCGTCCATCCCTAGGCCAGGGGTTTACCATGGACTAGGTATCCAACCACAGACAGCTGTTTCGGGGTTGTTACCCCTCATCAGTGTGGCGCAGGATTCTGGATGGGTGGGAGCAATGCTTGATAGACAGACATCACAAAGCAACCACTGACCTTGTGGAGACCAGCGGAGGATAACACTGCGGGCACCAGTTAAAGCACTCAAACACAGTGAATCCCAAAGTGCATTGCTCCCCAGAATTTGAACATGCAGATGAAGTCCATGGAGCCTCGGTTAAGAGTCTACAACATGGACACCAGCCAGTTATCCCACCAGGGAAGGACCTAGCCCAGGGTATTAGTAGCCCTTAAGTCACTATCCAGCCCTTGCGAGCTTGAAGATATGGCCAGGGGTTTACCATGGACTAGGTATCCAACCACAGACAGCTGTTTCGGGGTTGTTGCCCCTCATCAGTGGGCGCAGGATTCTGGCTGGGTGGGAGCAATGCTTGATAGACAGACATCACAAAGCACAAGGTCAGTGGTTGCTTTGTGATGTCTGTCTATCAAGCATTGCTCCCACCCAGCCAGAATCCTGCGCCACACTGATGAGGGGCAACAACCCCGAAACAGCTGTCTGCGATTGGATACCTAGTCCATGGTAAACCCCTAGCCATATCTTCAAGCTCGCAAGGGCTGGATAGTGACTTAAGGGCTACTAATTCCCTGGGCTAGGTCCTTCCCTGGTGGGATAACTGGCTGGTGTCCATGTTGTAGACTCTTAACCAAGGCTCCATGGACTTCATTGCATGTTCAAATTCTGGGGAGCAATGCACTTTGGGATTCACTGTGTTTGAGTGCTTTAACTGGTGCCCGCAGTGTTATCCTCCGCTGGTCTCCACAAGGTCAGTGGTTGCTTTGTGATGTCTGTCTATCAAGCATTGCTCCCACCCAGCCAGAACCCTGCGCCACACTGATGAGGGGTAGTGATGGGCGAGTCCTAAATTACTCGGAATTGCTTGACTCTAGCGAGTCCGAGCCCGGGACTCGCTACTCGTTGCGAGTCTAGCGAGTCCAATGTTAATGAATGGGGAAGCGAATAATAGCGAGTAATGTGCGATTTACAAATTGGAGATGTGTCTCGGAAGCTTCAGGCTCTATCTGCTAGGACTCGTTACTCTGCGAGTTTCCCAGCGTTTACTCGCACAGTAACCAGCCCAATGCAAATCAATGGCAATCCTAGTTTTGTCAGAGACTCTGACAAAACTAGGATTGCCATTGACTTGCATTGGACTCGCTACTGTGTCAGTGATAGCAGGGAAACTCGCAGAGTAAGAGCTGTCTGCTCTGTACAGCTCCAGGGTCCTGGAGCCCGCCTGCTGCCTGATGTAGCAGAGCTGAGATTGTTCTCAGTCTGCTCATTCCCTGTGCATAGACATCTATATCTATGCACAGGGGATGTAGCAGAGAGGACATCGCGTTTTGGACTACGTCGGACGGAAGAGGACTTTTTTAATTAAAGATGGAGTCCCTAATGGCTTTTTTTTTTTATTTCTAATAAAAAAAATTCTCTGTGTGGTGTTTTTTTTAACCCTTTATTGGAGATTCTTAGTGGCCGGGTCAAACCTGGCCTGACATTAAGAATCCCGGGCTTAATACCAGCTTGTATAACAAAGGTGGTATTAACCCCTTTATTACCCAGCGTGCCACCGCCACCAGGGCCGCTGGAAGAGCAGGGTTCAGTGCCAGAGGATGGCACTTCAATGAACCCCGGAAGAAGCAAGGTGCGAAACGGACGTAGGGGAGAAGGGACCTCATTGCAGCACAGCAGTTATACATCAGGTATACATCTCAACTATCTATTAACTATCTAATAGGAATTGAATGAGGAATTGGTCTTGGATTAGAGTAATCGCCACCCTATAACAATATAGATATATCTAAAAGAGAGAGATAGTTACAGGTGGCTATCTAAGATTGGAAGGGTCGGCTTATGTATCTAAAAGTCCTTTAGATCCTGCCAGTAGTGGATATAATGCGAAATATATACTACACTATGGCGATAGAATGATTTGTTGAGTGTTATTTAAATACTATGTAATATATACTGTTCAGGCTGTAATATGATTGGTCCCATATGAGGGAATGCTCTGTGCAATAATTTTTAATATTTTTGGAAATTATGAAATACAAATAAAGAATTGGAATTCAATTGTATTTTGATATAATTTTATTAATCATTCCTGGAGAAAAAAGGTTTCCTTTTTTTCTGTTGAGTTATATGTCATTTGGAGTGACTACTTTTAAAAGGGAGTTTATTTTAACGATGGTAGAGGGCTCTGTCCTCAAGGGCTCACAGTCTACAGGGGTGGGAAGGACACGATAGGAGGGGAAGTGCCAGGCATGTGGTGGAGCGGCGCTGAGTCTCATCGCAGGTTGTAGGCTTGTTGGAATAGATGAGTTTTCAGGTTCTTTTTGAAGCTCCTAAGGGTAGGTGAGTTTAGGGGAGGCGCGGGAGAAGGCTTGTATGCGGTTGTGGGAGGATGAGATGAGGGGGGAGGAGAGGAGGAGTTCTTGTGAGGAGCGTAGGTTGCGTGCAGATTGGTATCGGAAGACCATGTCGGAGATGTAAAGGGGGACAGGTTGTGGATGGCTTTGTAAGTCAGGGTTAGGATTTTAAAGCGAGATCTTTGGGGGGTGGGGAGCCAGTGAAGTGCCATGCGGAGAGGGGAGATAGGGGAGTAGCGAGGAGGCAGGTGGATTAGACGGGCAGCTGAGTTTAGGATAGAGCGGAGGGGTGCAAGGGAAGAGGCAGGGAGGCCGATGAGTAGTAGGTTGCAGTAGTCAAGGCGGGAGATGATGAGGGCATGGACGAGGGTTTTGGCAGTGTCATGATCAAGAAACGGGCAGATACGTGAAATGTTCTTGAGCTGGAGTCGGCAGGAGGTGGCGTGGGCTTGGATGTGGGGCTTGAAGGAGAGGGAGGAATCTAGGGTGACCTCGAGGCACTTTGCGTGGGGGACTGGGGAGAGGGAGCAGTCATTGACTAGGATTCACAGGTCTGGTAGAGGGGGAGGGCGGCTGGGGGGGGGAAGACAATGAACTCTGTTTTGTCCATAACTGTTTACATTTAATTAGTGAACAGAGTTTTAAAAATGAAAAGTGTACAAAAAACAGGTAAAAATGGGAAAACGGGTAACCAGTCCATACAGTGCTAGTCCATCCGCTGCAGGCTGTTTAAAAGGGTGTTAGAAACAGGGGTTTGCCACTACCAGTCCTGTGGCTATGGTCCATTTTGAAAATAAGAAAAAGGGGAAATTCAAAAGTCCAACAGGTCAAGTCTCTGTAGGCTTAAAGTTTAAAAACATAACAACAAGCAATACGGGTGCCTCGGCGTAGGAGTCCTAGGTACTGCAGGGACCTCTACCGGGTCATAAGCGCTGTAGGCCTCCTGACCCTGGGGTCACCTATTCGCCAAGATCTTGCTCCTGTACCTATCCAGCTCCTTACGCCAACTCCTCTCACCCCTCTTACTGGTGTTGTGTATCTGGTCTGATTGTTTTAGCCTACTCTTCACCCTTTTCTGTACATTAGCATTATTAACATATTTACATTCTGAACATATTTACAGTTTCCCACATGTTATAACTTATTCTCTAAACCTGAATGGTGGGTGTCCTAGATTGACACGTGTTGACCTACGTAATTCTGATGTAGGATCTGTGAGAGTGGGTCTATGTGTAACTGGTAAAGTGGATAGCAATCTGCGACTAGCTGGTCTCACAGTAGGAATGGCAGGTACACCGATTGCAGGGATCTCTGGTTCCGGTACAACGGGTGGTTCTTGTACTCTTGGCACTTCTACTGCTGGTGGAAACAGCAAAGTTGAGATTAGATATGTACCTTCTATTTGAGACCAATCTGCTGGTAACTCTCCAATGAGTGTTTGAACTGTCTTTGGCTTCTCTTTCTCTTCTGGCTCTGGACAAGGTACATTTTCTTCTGGTTGAAGCTGTTGAGAGCACTTCTTCAAATGATCTCTGGACACTGTTGCAGTTGTTTCACCATGATCTTTGCTGATTAAACAGATTTTCTGGTTATCAAAACTGGATGGTAACACAGTGTATGCTTCTCTTTCATATTGATCATCTAGTTTGTGTAGTCTTCTTTTCCTTTTCAAAACCAATTCACCTGGTGTTAATGGTGTTCCTTGCGCACTTTTGTTGAAGTTGGTTTCTTGTCTTCCTCTAGATTTTTCCAGACTTCTCTCAAAGCATTCTTGGATTTTCTGATATTGTTCTTTCCTACGAGTATCCCAATCTGCATCTGTAGTATCTTCTTCACTACTATGCCTATCTCGAAGTCTACTGGCAATTTTTCTGGTCTTGCTCTAATCAGATATGCAGGGGTACAATTGGTTGAGGTTACTGGGATGTTGTTGTAGATGTCAATTAGATCTGGTAATTTCTCTGGCCATTGGTTTCACTCTTCTAACGGCAGGGATTTCAGCATTTCAATTACCACGTGATTCATCTTTTTGCACATTCCATTGGTTTGAGGATGGTAAGACGTGGTGCGTATTTTCCTGCATCCATATAGGAGGCAGAATTATTGAAATATCTCAGCTTCAAAGGCAGGTCCTTGGTCTGTCAATACCTGGTCTGGATAACCATGGGGTCTGCAGAAATAAACTTGAAATGTTCTTGCTGCTGTTTCAGCTGTTAAGTCTTTTACCAGAGCTACCACAAGGAATCTGGAATAGTGGTCTACTATGGTAAGAGCATAGGTGTAGCCTGATTTGCAAGGTGTGAGTTTGACATGATCTAAGGCTACCAGTTCTAATGGTTGTTTGGTGATGATAGGCTTAAGTGGTTCTTTCTGGCTGTTACGATCTCTTCTTCTTAATGAGCATGGTCCACAGTTTTTACAACATCTCTCTAGGGAAAACCTCATGCTGATCCAATAGAATCTTTCACGTAACAGTATTTCCAATTTTTCCATCCAAAGTGTTTCGATCCATCTCGCTACGCTTCCACAACCATTTGGACATCTCTCTTTGGAACCACAACTTGCCATACCATTTCATGTGTTCTTGGGTTGATATACCGTCTACACAGATGACCTTGATAGATGAATATCCTGCTTCTTTCTTTCCACAGGTGTTTTGCCTCCAGTATAGCATCTTTTTCAAGTTGGGAATCCGGTTGGGGTCTCAACTTCTTTACAAGGCTCACTGCCGGATCTCTGTCTTGAGTTTCCTTCCATCCATAGTGAGGCAACGGGTTTAGTTCAACAGTCTGACGGTTCTGGTAGATGTGATTTTCAGCGATTTTCCATTTTCTGCTTTTATGGAAAGCTGGGAGTTCTATTTCCTCTTCTTCTTCAATTCCTTGTAGATGTACTTGAAGGTTTCTGGAGAGGGCATCAGCATTTGCGTTGTTGCGGCCTGCCCGGTATTTGATAGTAAAGTCATAGTTCGATTGTCGAGCCATCCAGCGTTGCTCCAGTGCACCAAGCTTCGAGGTATCCAGATGTGTTAATGGGTTATTATCCGTGAATACGGTAAACTTCGAAGCTGCGAGTTAATGCTTGAATCTTTCTGTTATAGCCCAGACCAAGTCCAGGAACTCCAACTTAAAGGAACTGTAGTTTTCTGGGTTCCTCTCGGTGGGTCGAAGTTTTCTGCTGGCGTAGGCAATTACTCGCTCTCTGACATCTTGAATCTGGGAAAGGACTGCTCCCAAGCCTACATTGCTTGCATCGGTGTAAAGGACGAATGGTAGGTTATAATCAGGGTAAGCCAGGATTTCCTCACCGGTTAGAGCCTACTTCATCTGTTGGAAGGAATTTTCTTGTTCTTCTCCCCAGTTCAATGGTGGCTCTGTAGATTTTCTCTTCTTAGATTGGCCTACCAGAAGATCTTGGAAGGGCGCTGCCATCTTTGTGTAGCCCGTAATTCATCTTCTATAGTACCCAACCAAATCCAAGAACTGACGTACCTCGGTGACGGTGGTTGGTCTCTGCCAATCCTGGATTGCTGTTACCTTTTCCAGATCTTGTGCTACTCCATCTGCGCTGACCACATGTCCCAGGTATTGAACTTTAGGTTTCAGCAGGTGACATTTAGATGGTTTGAGCTTCTTCCCGTACTTTGCTAAAGCCTCAAATACCCCTTCCAGGTGTTCCAGGTGTTCTTGGTAGGTTTTGTAAAACATAACGTCATCTAGGAATAAAAGTACTGTCTCGAAGTTCTGGTGTCCCAGGCAACTTTCCATGATTCTTTGAAACGTTCCTGGTGCATTGCATAACCCGAATGGCATGCTATTGAATTCGCACAGTCCCATTGGCGTTGTGAATGCAGTCTTTTCTCGGTCTTCCTCTGCAACGGAGACCTGCCAATACCCACTACTGAGATCTAATGTGGAGAAATAATTAGCAGTCTTTAATGCAGCAAGAGACTCCTCTATTCGGGATAATGGGTATGCATCTTTGTGAGTGATCTTGTTGATCTCCCTGTAATCCACACACATCCTCATCATGCCATCTTTCTTTCTGACTAGGACTAAAGGGGGCTGCCCAGGGACTACAGCTATCTCTTATAACCCCGGCCGCCTTCATCTCCCTCAGCATCTCTTTGGCATGTTGGTAGTGACCTGGTGGAATGGGTCTGTGTCTCAATTTAATTGGGAGATGATCTCCTGTGGGTATGTGATGGTGTACCCCTTTAATCCTCCCAAAATCTAGTAGATGCTTACTAAATATTTGCTGAAACTCCTGTGCTACCCGGTAAACTCCGTGATTCTGGTGAGAAGGGGTGGCAACAGTTCCTACGTGCAACTGCTGATACCACTCCTTTAGCTGTCCTTTGTATTTGTTATCTTCCGCCTGGTTAGACGAGGAAACAGGTCCCACTGTCTGTATGTTGTTACAAACAGTATACAGCTTTGCTACAGTAGCATACCGGGGTAGTTTTGCTTCCTCTTCCCCACAATTTAATACACGGATTGGTACTCGTCCCTTGCGTACATCCACCACCCTTCTGGCTGTCAGTAGTGTAGGTCTGTGCTCTGAAAATACCGGCTCTATAACTGCCTGGGATTCCTGTCCTCTGCAACCTATCGCTGCTTGACATATCATCATCTCACTTTTTGGAGGTAATAAAATGGGAACCGGGTCTGTTACCTGCACTCTGCCAATTTCTCCCCCAGACAGATTTACCTGTTGCTTGTGGATGAGGTCCCCGATCTCTCTTTTTATGACTCTTGTCCGCCCATAACCAGCAGTCTCAGCAATCTGTCGAAGTAAAAGCAACACTTCTCCAAAGCAGTTTACATTTGTACCAATTACCATGTAGGGGTATTTTTCATTAGGATTGTCTTCTACCACAAACAACCCTTGGCCTTTTAATTCCTCCCTGCCCAACTTTATTGTAGCTTCTCTGTACCCCACCTGTTTTTGTGGTTGTCCATTAGCTGCAATAATATAAAAATTGGGATTTGGGGGCTCAAGATCGTTATCGGACCAAAATTGTTTGTAAAGGATATGTGGGATCGTAGTGACCTGTGACCCGGTGTCCAGTAGGGCCGACATGGGGATTCCGTCTAGCTAGGGATGGGCGAATCTACTCGCTAGGACTCGTTACTCGGCGAGTAGTAAGGGACTCGCAGGACTCGGTACTCTGCGAGTTTCCCAGTGATTACTCGCACGAGTCCAATGCAAATCAATATCAATCCTAGTTTTGTCAGAAACGCTGACAAAACTAGGATTGCCATTGTTTGCATTAGACTCGTGCGAGTAATCACTGGCTACTGTGCCAATGATAGCAGGGAAACTCGCAGATAACTGCTGTTTCTTTGCGAGCCGAGTCCAGCTGTCTTCTCTGTGCAGCTCCAGGGTCCTAGAGCCCGCCTGCTCACAGACATTATGTAGCAGTGCTGAGATTGTTCTCAGTCTGCTCATTCCCTGTGTACAGACATGAATGTCTGTGCACAGAGATGATGTAGCAGTGCTGAGATTGTTCTAAGTCTGCTTATTCCCTGTGTACAGACATGAATGTCTGTGCACAGAGATGATGTAGCAGAGCTGAGATTGTTCTCAGTCTGCTCATTCCCTGTGTACAGACATGAATGTCTGTGCACAGAGATGATGTAGCAGAGCTGAGATTGTTCTCAGTCTGCTTATTCCCTGTGCATAGACATCTATATTTATGCACAGGGGATGTAGCAGAGAGGACATCGCGTTTTGGACTGCGTCGGACGGAAGAGGATTTTTTTAATTAAAGATGGAGTCCCTAATGGCTTTTTTTTTTTATTTCTAATAAAAAATTTTCCTTGTGTTGTGTTTTTTTTAAAACAATTTAATAGAAATTCATGGCGGTCATGTCTAATATTGGCGTGACCGACATAAATTTCGGGCTTAGGGCCAGCTGATAATACAAAGCTGGCCCTAACCTCTTTATTACCCAGCGTGCCACCGCTACCAGGGCCGCTGGAAGAGCGGGGTTCAGCGCCAGAGGATGGCGCTTCAATGAACGCGCCATCTTCTGGGGCGGCTGCGGGCTGCAATTTGCAGCGGGGGGTGCCCAGAAAGCTTGGGCATCCCTGCGCTGCGGATTCCAGCCCCCAGCTGCTTAGCTGTACCTGGCTAGACATAGAAATTGCGCGGAGCCCCACGCATTTTTTTTTTATTATTTCATGAATTTCAGAGTCAGAGTCTCAGAGTCAGAATCTCAGAATTTCATGAAATAATTAAAAAAAAATGCGTGGGGCTCCGCGCAATTTCTATGTCTAGCCAGGTACAGCTAAGCAGCTGGGGGCTGGAATCCGCAGCGCAGGGATGCCCAAGCTTTCTGGGCACCCCCCGCTGCAAATTGCAGCCCGCAGCCGCCCCAGAAGATGGCGCGTTCATTGAAGCGCCATCCTCTGGCGCTGAACCCCGCTCTTCCAGCGGCCCTGGTAGCGGTGGCACGCTGGGTAATAAAGAGGTTAGGGCCAGCTTTGTATTATCAGCTGACCCTAAGCCCGAAATTTATGGCGGTCACGCCAATATTAGACATGACCGCCATGAATTTCTATTAAATTGTTTAATAAAAACACAACACAAGGAAAATTTTTTATTAGAAATAAAAAAAAAAGCCATTAGGGACTCCATCTTTAATTAAAAAATCCTCTTCCGTCCGACGCAGTCCAAAACGCGATGTCCTCTCTGCTACATCCCCTGTGCATAAATATAGATGTCTATGCACAGGGAATAAGCAGACTGAGAACAATCTCAGCTCTGCTACATCATCTCTGTGCACAGACATTCATGTCTGTACACAGGGAATGAGCAGACTGAGAACAATCTCAGCTCTGCTACATCATCTCTGTGCACAGACATTCATGTCTGTACACAGGGAATGAGCAGACTGAGAACAATCTCAGCCCTGCTACATCAGGCAGCAGGCAGGCTCTAGGACCCTGGAGCTGGCAGCCTGTACAGAGGAGACAGGATCTTATCTGTGCGAGTCAGCGATTACTTACAAAGTAAACGAGCAATGCAAATAAATGACAAAACTAGGATTGCTTCAGGCTGAAGCTTCCGAGACACATCTGCGATTTGTAAATCTCACACTACTCGCTATTACTCGCTTCCCCATTCATTAACATTGGACTCGCTAGACTCGCAACGAGTAGCGAGTCCTGTGCTCGGACTCGCTAGAGTCAAGCGATTCCGAGTAATTTAGGATTCGCCCATCACTACGTCTAGCGTAATGTTGAGGTACAGACGGCCTCTCACATACCGGTTATGCCAGTCATTTGGGCCCAGCTGCTCTACTACTGGGGGCTGGCCCTCGGGCCTAGGAATCTTCTGTTTAAAGGACATCCTCTTGCAAAGTGTCCCGGTTTGTTGCATCACAGGCAGATGGGTTGTCCTGAAGAATCCATGTAGTCCCTGGCACTGCGTTTGAATGGTGCGTCGGTCCCCTGAACGGGTGACTTGTTGGTTCCCTCCACGGGCGACATGGGTCTAGTTGGAATGGTGCGTTGGTCCCCTGCACGGACGACTTGGTCTTCCTCCGCATCCATGGGACATTCTCAAGGCTATCATCTAGTTGGATTTTGCTTGGTGGTGGTGCTCCAGGCATAGTTTGCAAGAGCTTTAATACATAGTCCACGTTTTTGGTTAACTGCAGCACTTGGTTACGCATGTCATCATCTGCCACAGCTTGACTTTCTGCTTTTGCAGGTTCTGTAGAAACGGGTTTAAAGTCTATGGGAGAGGTGTTAACCTGTCAGGATGGCATTGCAGGTTCTGCAGACACTGAATCCCTTAACACGGTTATAGCACGATCTTTCAAGTCATTAAAGTTCACAGTTGGGTGATCCAATACCCACATATGTACCTGCTGGCAGTAGTAGTCTGACCTCAATCCCTTTGTAAATTGTTCTGCAAGCATTTTATCATTTTCCAATACACTTGCCTGGTTTACCTGTTTTTAAGGATCAGAGTGCCCCTAGTAAACGGAGGGCATAGTCTCTGATGGTATCTTCTGGTCTCTGTTTACACTGGTAAAACAGCATTCTCAACTCAGTCAGTGTGCGTTTTTCAAAAACAAGTTTTAACTTATCAAACACTTTAGCAGCAGAGTCGCTTTCAGCATCACTCCAGGACTCAACCTCCAGCTCCGCTCCTCCAGCTCCCTGTTAATTGTCCCAGCACAACAGTGGCTTGTTGCTTCTGTGTCATCGTATACTTGTCCAGCATTGCACACATCTTTTGCTTAAATGCTGCTAACGTACCGGGTTTGCCTTCATATGTTGGTAACCAATTGGCACCCCGTATATACGGCAAGGCGATCGGCATTATTGGGGTGCTGCATTCCGGGCATCTACCCCGTCAGGGTCCTGTGCATCGTCCAAGTCACTCATGATATGGCCCCCCTAGTTAATTGCTGCCAACCGGTGAGATTTAACAACTTTTTCCGGTCGTCGGTGGCTCTGCAGAGGGAGCAGAGCACCTCGGGTATTTCTGGAGCAGGAAGCCGCGCTTCGCGAATCTCCGGCAGAGTGAAGGGGGCGGGGCTTATCTTCCCGCTCTTTTCTACCCGCGCTGTGGTGCAGCTCAATTTCTGTAATGGCGGACCGGTTATACAGTTCAGAAACAATTAATAAAGTTCAATTCTTGGCACACAGTACCCGGTTTCACCTGGCACAGGATCCTGTTCGTGACGCCAGAATTGAGGCGGTCAACAGGGTATGGGGTACTCGGGTACTGGGGGCTTTGATGGGGGATCACAGCTGGTCGGTCCCCGTTCCCGTGCCCTGGACCCTCAATGGCGGGGAACGGTTGGGGATAAAGGGGATTGTTAATGTGACACCACCTTTGGTACCTAGTAACAGGTATACCAGCGCTGCAGCCGGCCGCTGAGGTGGTGTTGGGTGCAGCAGAGTATGGTACAGCTCCCCACAGGTGGAGCTTTACCTCAGGGCAGTGGGGATGGATGAGGGGAGTAGTAGTTGCGTCTTTTCAGACAAGGTGGTGAATTGCGGCGGTTAGAGAGGAACACAGACACACAGGGATTGTTGTTTTGGTACCTTTTACTGGTGACAGGGTAACAGGTACAGTCCAGAGTAATAACCAGGTCCCCGGTGCAACTAGGAACTTCTACCTTAGAAAGTTATGAGGCCTCCTCTGTTTTTGTGCTCTGTGGTGTTGTTGGTGTGGTGTGGTTTCTTAGTTCCCTTCTTTCTCCACTTGCCTCCGACACTTTCCCTAGGGTGCACGCAGTGGTCAGTGGTCCCTGGTCCTGGGCCTGGATCTCTCCCAGCGACCGTCTCCTCCGTCTCCTCTCTCTTCCCTCTCACTGCAAACTCTAGACTGAATTCTGGGACTAACTAACTCCTCAGGCCTGGATGTTCTTAAAGGGGAACTGACTTAAGGCAGCCAGTAGAGCTCCCCCTTCAGGTCTGGGGTGGAAGGTGTGGTGTGCTGTGCTAACCAAGGTGTAATTCCCTCCTTGCATCGGTGGATCCTGAGGCAATCCCCAACAGGGGTGCCACATATCCCCACAGGTACAAGGTACACATCTACCAATCAAAGAGCGGTACAGGCCTATTCCACCTGCACATTACCAAAAAGCCAAAGAAATGTTACAGGACATGAAGGACGCAGGGGTTATACGAGATAGCTGTAGTCCCCTGGCAGTCCATTGGTCCTAGTCAGGAAAAAGGATGGCAGTATGAGAATGTGTGTAGACTATAGGCAAATAAACTGCATAACACACAAGGATGCTTACCCGTTATCTTCTATAGAGGAATCCATAGGTGCATTGAAGTCCGCCAATTACTTTTCTACCTTAGATCTCACTAGTGGGTATTGGCAGGTGTCCGTAGCTGAGGAAGACCACGAGAAGGTGGCATTCACGACACCTATGGGCCTATGTGAATTTAACAGCATACCCTTCGGACTATGTAATGCACCCAGAACCTTCCAGAGGTTGATAGAGAGTTGCCTGGGACATAAGAACTTCGAGATGGTACTGCTCTACCTGGATGACGTGATTGTGTACTCTAAGACCTATGAGGAACACGTAGCCCATCTAGCAGAGGTGTTTGAAGCTCTGGCCAAATACAGGATGAAGCTGAAACCATCCAAATGCCACCTGTTAAAGTCAAGAGTACAGTACCTGGGACACATAGTCAGTGCCGAAGGCGTGGCCCCTGATCCAGACAAGGTGACAGCTATAAAGGAGTGGCCAGAACCCAAGACCCTGAAGGAAGTACGTCAATTCCTGGGATTGGTGGGCTACTATAGGAGGTTCATAAAGGAGTACACCAAGAAGGCTGCTCCTCTGCAAGACCTCCTAGTAGGCAAACCCACGAAGGGCAAGTCTAAGGATTCTCCGTGGAGGTGGGGAAAGGAACAAGAAGAATCGTTCCAGATGATAAAGGAAGCCCTGACAGGAGAAGAGATCCTTGCTTACCCGGACTACAACCTGCCATTACTGCTGTACACGGATGCCAGTAATGTGGGACTCGGATCCATCCTTTCTCAAAGGCAGGAAGTCAAAGAAAGGGTGATCGCCTATGCCAGTAGGAAGCTGCACCCCACAGAGAGGAACCCAGAGAATTACAGTTCCTTCAAGCTGGAATTCCTGGCCTTGGTCTGGGCCGTCACTGGGCCTCTAGCAAGTTTACAGCCTACACGGATAACAATCCGCTGACCCACCTGGAGACTGCAAAGTTGGGAGCAATGGAGCAGAGATCGATGGCCCGATTGTCCAACTACCAGTTAACCATCGAGTACTGGGCTGGGCACCAGAATGGAAACGCGGATGCCTCATCCAGAATGCCTCACCTGTCAGATGAGGGCGTAGATGAAGACGAGCCAGAAGAAGTGGAGTTACCTGCCTTCCATCAACTAAGAGTAACTCAGTGCCAGCAAACCCGTAAAGACTCTCCTGCAAGAATGGTGAACCGGTTGCCTCACTTAGGTTGGAAGGAAGTGCAAGACAATGAGCCGGCCATCAGTTTGGTAAAGCAGCTGACAACTCATGAGTCAGCAAAGCTGCCAAAAATCCCCAACCAGAAGTCAAACATCTGTGGAGCGAGCAGAGCAAGCTGTTCATATACCAAGAGAAGCTCTGCAGGAGGCACATCAACCCAAGGACACACGAGATGGTATGGCAAATTATCGTGCCAAAGTCAGAAGTCCAGATGGTCTTGAACACCTACCACAACCAAACTGGTAATTTTGGGTGGAAGAAGCTAGAAATGCTACGGAAAGATAGGTTCTTTTGGGTCGGCATGCATGGATCTATTGGTGTGTAAGAATTTTGGACCCTGCAGCCTCTGAAGAAAGGACTTGCCTCTGAAGAAAGGACTTACAGAGCCAGAAAGCACCGCTCCAGCCCATTGTGATGAAACAGCCCCTGTAAATTGTAGCCTTGGACCACGTAAAACTGACTCCAAGTAGATCCGGCTACACATACCAGTTGACAATGGTAGACCATTAGTCGAGGTTCTTCATGGTTGCTCCCATAAAAGACTTGACAGCTGCACCGCTGCCAGAACATTCCAGAATCTATTCTGTAGCCCATTAGGTTACCCAGAACAGGTCCTCACAGACCAAGGATCAGCCTTCGAAGCGAAGATCTTCCAAGAGTTCTGCCACATGTATGGGTGCAAGAAGATAAGGACGACCCCATATCATCCTCAAACGAATGGATTATGTGAGAAAATGAACCCTATCATCATCGACATGTTGAAGATCCTACCCTTGGAGGAATGAAACCAATGGCCGGAGAAACTACCAGACTTGGTTGATATGTACAACTACATTCCAGTAAGTTCTACTAACTATACACCAGCTTATCTGATGAGAGCCTGTATAGGAAAGTTACCCGTAGACTTGGAACTCGGAGTAGTCGATCCCAAAGCAGATGACCCAATCCCTAACTGGAACGAAAATCGCCTCGACCAATAGAAAATGGTTCAAGCCTGTGTCGAAGACAACCTGGAGAATGCCCGTGAAAAACAAGAAAGGGATTATTACAAACATGCTCCAGCAGAACCTATAACACCTGGAAGTATTGTCTTAAAGAGGAAGAGAACCCAACACAAATTGGACAATCAGTGGGAACAAGAACCGTATGTCATATTAGATTCTGGATATGACAATGACAAAGAATGTCTCATCAACAAGAACGGTGGAAAAACCACTCAGACTGTGTCAAGAAACCACATTAAAAAGTGTCCAACTGAATGGGAATACCAAAATCTCCCAACTCAACCAATACAAGAATCAGAACCAGTACAAGAGCTAAGTCAAAGCGAAGCACCAAAGGAGAAGGTAGTCTCAACCATCTTAGGAGCTTTCACGGAAGATTGGCCTCAGCAAGATGGAGCCATCTTAGTTCCTGTACTGAATTTCTACCAGCCCGAAGAGATGGTACAAAGGAATCAGGAAGAAATACCCGTTGCCAGAGAATCTGAGGATACTGCAGTCGGTACACCTGCTAGCCCTGTAGTGAGACTAAGGCCATATAGACACTTACCTGACATACCTGCACCATGCCCTTCACTAGAAACCTCACCTGAGACAGTGACACCTATAGTGCGTAGATCACCGAGAAGCACACAAGGTCAACCCCTATCTAGGTATGGAGAGTGGGCACAGTAAATGTAAGGTAGAACAAACTGAAAAAGTAACATGTAAATAGTAGTTATAAAATCAGAATATAAATAGTAGTGCATATAAGGGTAAAGAGTAGGCCAAAAACAAGGTACACCAGGTACACAACACCAAAAGAGGGTGAGTGGAGTCGGCATAAGGAGCTGTCTAGGGAGAGCAACAACTTAGCCAAAAGGTGCCCCAGGGCCAGGAGGCCTACAACACATATGACCGGTAGAGGCCCCTATAGTACCTAGGACTTCTACGCCGAAACACCCGTAGTAGATGTTGTTGTGTATTTTGGACTGTTGAACCTACAGAGACTTTACCTGTAAGGACTTGTTGAACTTTTGAAAGACTTTTCACCCTTTTGAACTTTGCATTAAAAGGACCATGGTTACAGGACTGGTGTAACAACAAACTTCTTTTTCTTTTCAAAGCCTGCGGTGAATGGTGTAGCACCGTATTTTGTAAATTTTTATATTTTGAGACTTTGTAAATACTGTATGTTACCTGTTATAATTGTTGATAGTTGTTATTCCTTTTGTTGAACAAAAATGCTCAGTCTAGGAGGACTGAAATTAAGTAGGGGGGTATGTGGCGCCCTGCTCACGCAGGTAAATTACCTTTTTACTGGTGGTAATAGCAGGTAAACATGTCCAGGGCACTGTCGGGTGATCAGGTGCACAGTGAGCTTCCACAATAAGTGGGTATAAGACCTCCTCAATTGCTCTACGGTTCCTGAAGCCCTGTCTGCTTGCAGCCAGACTGGCCTCCTTACTTGTCAGGTCCTCTCTCTATCCTCCTGCGCAGTCCACGGGCTACCCTCTTTGATCACTGCTGTATAACACTGCGGTGTCTGGCTCCCTCTCTTTGGGTACGCAGGGGACTGGGTGACTGAAGTCTCCACGGTATGACAGGGTTTTCTGTAGTCTTGAAGTAATCCTACAGGTGCAGATCCCCAAAGTCTGGTTCATCTTTGGGTGAACCTCCACCGGTTTCTCACTCCCTTGGCTCTACTTCTTGCCTTCTGTCCCCAGTCCTAGACTTGCTGGACGGCAGAAGGGCCACCGGGTCACTGGTTTGGGCCTAACCATGGCACCGACCACCAGGACGTCTTCGCATCTCTCCTAGCGTCTGCACACTCTGACTAACTCCTCCCCCAGCAGCAGTATTTATAGGGGATCTTGCCTAAGGTCAGCAAGTGAGGCTCCCCCTACTGTGCCGGGGTGGAAGATGTTGCATGTAGTAGGTACCGGCTGTGGAAACCCAACTGTACATTAGAGAAGTCTGTGGCTACCTGTGTGAGCAGGGCGCCACACTCCCTTACTATGCTGTGTATTGGATCCTGCAGTTGCATAAGCTGAATTGCTGGCCCTGTCTCTTCCTGCGAAGTACCGATATGACAGGTAACTCGAGTCCTTTCTCTACCCTGATCTCGGGTGTATGCTGCTGAATTCTTACGGTGTTGCTGTGCCTCCGGTACAGTGTGGTTGGAGAATTTGGAATCCCCACCTCCCGGTACTGACTGCCGGGACGTGAGACCCTGCACAGTCTCGGTCTCCGGTGTCCGTTCTCTGCGCTTTCCTCTGGGGTGAGCACGGGGTTGTTCCTGCTTCTCTCCTCAGACCCTAACCTTAGGCCTGGAACTTAGTTAGCAACCTTGGGATGAGCTTAGCACGGCTCCTTTACACCCAGGTCCTCTTCACAGTCCTCTCAGGAAGTGCACTGACTATCTCCTCCCCAGACCAGAATATATAGGGGAGCTCACCCTGAACCCGGGCTTGGTCTCCCCCTTCAGGACTGGAGGTGTGAGTGTTGTGTGTGTGTTACCTGATAAGAAGACCCTTTTGTTGCTCTCTCGTGACACCACCACCCGGGGGCAGTGATGACACTGTGGCACTTTGACCCTGGGGTGCCATACTATAATACTACCACCATGTTTTACAGATGGTATGAAGTTTTTATGCTGTAATGCAGGGTTTTTATTTCTCCAAGCATAATGGGTCTCATTTAAATGAAAAAGCTCTGTATTGGTTTAATCGGACACAAAACAATGTTCCAGTAAACCTCTGGCTTATCCAGGTAATCTTTAGCAACATCAGATGTCCAGCGATATACTTTTGGAGAGCAGTGGCTTTCTCCTTGCAATTCTGCCATGCATATCATTGTTGTTCAGAGTTCTCCTGATGATGGTCTCATGAACCTAAAGGTACCGTTACACGGTACGAGATCATTAACAATATCGCTTACTGGGTTCCAGCGATATCGTTAGGACGTCGTTACGTGTAACACTGAGATACGACTACGATAAATCGTTGGATTGTTGATAGCAGATTTGAGAACATGTTCTCAAATCAGACAATCCACGATCAGCCAACCTGCTGGATCGTTCTGTATGACACCGCGATAACGAAGTCGTTCATGACTTTGCTCATTCACAACAGTGAACAAGTATCGTTCTCTGGGTTGTGCGAACGATACCTGCTCACTACATCGTTGGTGCATCGTCCACGATATCTACACATGTGACATCTCATCAACTATGTCAAAATGATCTCCTAACGACTGCGCGCCCACGAGATCGTTAGTGATATCGTTTCAACATTGCAGCATGTAATGGTACCTTTACTGTGACCTCGTCAGACATTATGATTTTTCATTTCTGCTCTGATTTTGGAAGACCTCCAACATGTTTTTAGTTACATTTGTTCTGATTGGTTGGCTTTAACCATTTGTGTATGTTGTACTCTTTAATCCTCTGCAAAATTGAGTTGGGAAGTGTGAAAGAGGTCTTTGGCTAGGGTCACACTTGCATGCGTTTTTTAAGGTGCTTTTTGCTGTTAGGTGTGGGGCAGACCTTAAAAAACGCATGCAAAAACGCATGCGGAAACGTATGGTACCATTTAGTGCTATACAAAAACGCATGTGTTTTCCATAGGGCCGCATGTTAAAAAAACGCATGCGTTTTTGAAAAAGCACCAAAAAAAGCATCATGCTGCATTTTTTGGTGCTGAGCCAAGAACGCATCCAAAAAATGCATGGTACTTTAGACATGCGTTTTTGGCATTGGGGCATGCACTTTTAACATCGGGGATGCGTTTTTCCATGCGTTTTTCACAAATGACAAGTGTGAAAATTGCATGGAAAATCTGCAAGTGTGACCCTAGCCTTTGTTTGCTTACCGGTTAACCTTGGGTTCCTAAGGCCAGCTTCACATTTGCATTCGAGATACAGCATCTCTGAAAGCAGCTAAACGCATGCGCACTGCATTCCTATGTTTAACATGGGAACGCATGGTACCTGCATTTGGCTACGTTTGTATGCATTTGCATTCGGATGCGTTTTTTGTAAGCGCCCTCTAAATGCAAGAAGTTGCATTTTTTGTGCATCTGAGGACTCTCGCTTTCTACACAAGCGTACTGAAGCGCACAAAAAATGAATGGAGGTCAATAGATCTGCAGTGTCATCCACATGACAACGCTGGTGAATGCTGCGGATCACATAGAAAGTAGTGTAAAATGACCCAGCCATATATATTCTCATTCATTCTCTCTCTCTTCTCCGCCACTGATCGCCGTCGCTGATCTCCCGCCCGCCGAGATTGGCCTTGTCCACACACCTGCTCTCTCAGTATTTAGCGCTTCTGCGCTAAATACTTAGGTTTTGACAGAGAAGCGCAGGTGCGTGTGTACGGCCGCTTTCAGCAGACGCTGTCCCTGGTTACCCGATGTGTATCGTGGTAACCAGTTCATACAGCAGGCTGCATAGTGACCGCTTATGCCGAGCGCACAGGGAAACGCTGCTTGCACGGACAGGAAAAAATTGTGATGTGAAGGGGGCCTTACAGACATGTGATATTTGATAGTTTTCTGCAATAAAACAAGGTAAAGTGCAATATATTTGTGTGATTTGTTTTTTCATTATCTACTTTTAGGACTTCTGTAATAATATTATGTAGCTTTAGGTCAAATTTATGCAGAAATATGGAAAATGTTGAAGGGCTCACAAGCTTTCAAGAGCCACTGTAGATACCGTGTTTCCCTGAAAATAAGGCGCCCCCCGAAAGTGAGGCATGCTAGGGGTTGCAATGTGCCTGCAAATATAAGGCACCCCCCCCCCCCCCCCGAAAATGGGACATACCTTGTTTTTAGTTGATCAGCATGTCACCGATCACAAGACCGGGGCATGCAGCTGTGACTCATCCCACTGTCCGGTGCCCGCCTCAGTATTCAGCAGTACTTTCCTTTCGGTGTGTTTTAAAATCGGGCTAGCAGCCACACTGCTCAAAGCCCAGGAGCCCAGCAGCCAATCACAGATCCGGAGTTGTGTGCCGATCTCTGACCAGGAGCCCTGCGCCAATTATAGCTCCAGGATCCGTGAGCCAATCACAGCCCAGGAACCACGAGCCAATAAGAGGTCAGCTGACGTCAGTCCATAGCCTCTGATTGGCTTGCGGTTCCTGCGCTGTGATTGGCTCAGAGCTCCGGGGCTGTGATTGACTCATGGTTCCTGCGCTGTGATTGGCTCAGGGCTCCCGGGCTGTAATTGGCTTACGTACCACCGAAGCAGGAGAATACCGGAGCGATTAGGAACCTTTAAGAAGTGGTTTGTGTGTGGGTATGGGTGTGTGTTTGTGTGTGTTTGTGTGTGTACGGTATGAATTTGTGTATGTGTGTGTGTGTGTGTACGGTATGAATTTGTGTATGTGTGTGTGTGTGTACGGTATGAATTTGTGTGTGTGTGTGTGTGTGTGTGTACGGTATGGATTTGTGTGTGTCTTTGTGTTTTGTTTTTTTTTTTGCAGGTACACTGTCGTACGGTCCTTGGAGGCTGCAATGGGATAATGGGATGCAGTGGGATGATATGGGATACCGTAATGTGATGCAATGGGATGATATGGGATAATGGGATGCAGTGGGATGATATGGGATAATGGGATGCAGTGGGATGATAAGGGATACCATAGTGGGATGCAGTGGGATGATATGGGATAATGGGATGCAGTGGGATATTATGAGATAATGGGATGCAGTGGGATATGGGATGCAATGGGATGATATGGGATAATGGAATGCAGTGGGATGATATGGGATAATGGGATGCAGTGGGATGATATGGGATACCGTAATGTGATGCAATGGGATGATATGGGATAATGGGATGCAGTGGGATGATAAGGGATACCATAATGGGATGCAGTGGGATGATATGGGATAATGGGATGCAGTGGGATGATACGGGATGATGGGAGGCTGCAGTGGGATAATGGGATGATGGGAGGCTGCAGTGCGATAATGGGTTGATGGGGGCTGCAACCCTGTATAATGATGGGGGTTTTAAAGGAATGATGGGGGTGCTGTATTGGGGACTGAAAAGGGATGATGGGGTCTGCAATGGGATGATGGGAATACTGTATTTGGGGCTGCAAAATGATGATGGAGATGCTAAAGGAACTGCTGTGGGAGATCGTTACCGGTACAGTGTCAAGAAAGTGTGTGGGAGCCAAGTACTGGTATTTTAGAGTCCTTATTGTTTGTGGCCCTTTGTGGGAGAAAATCACTGACAGTTGCATTGCAAATGCACTACGAGCAGGCTATTGCTAGACATGCGAGATATGGGCCAATGATTCTGAAAGAAATGGAGTCACAAGAAATTCCCCAGGAACTTCAGAGTTTGGATTGTTATGATGTTCCAGAAGATGATGACATGGTTGTCATTGAATAAATCTTGTTTTGTGTTCTTAAATATTGAGATCAGTAAATGTACCATTGATCGCTGTTGAACATGTTGTACATGGAAATAATTATAGTAACAAGAAATTTTTGATACGATTCACAGTTTGTTTGGTTCTGCTAGTTTGTGATGACTACTGTTCAGCATATACCGTATGTTAATAAATGTTAATTAAAAAAAATAAATAAAATATTTGTCAATACTTTTTCATGGGAAAATAAGACACCCCCTGAAAATAAGGCATGGAGCCTCTTTGGGACCAAAAATTAATATAAGATGGTGTCTTATTTTCGGGGAAACAGGGTACTTATAAGGGGACATCATTGACTATCCATCTGAGACTAGTTTAAAGTATTTTTCACACTCATAAATATGCCTCATTCCATGGATTACATACAATATCAGTGCAATGATACAGAATAGATACAATGTTTCGCCTTAATTGTGGTGAATCCCATTTCTGTTTCAGCTGCTATTACTTCTAGTGGGAACATATTCCGTGTAATTTACCCTTTCAATGAGCCGCTACAACCAGGTATTATCTGTCACCCTCTATCTTCAGTGCATGACCTTTTGTTCAGAAACCTCTTGATGAAATATGCTCCTTTCCTGTATTAAATACCTTAGTAAAAGTTTCTAGCATCTCCTTAAAACGGACATTTAAAGTTGCTTGTATTTCAAGAAAAGATTAAAGTCTATCGAGGTTTACAAATGTAGGTGCCGAATTCGTTTATGGTGCTTAATATGGATATTTAGCAAATAGATGTAAGGTACTGCTCAGTGGTAAATGCACTTTGCCCATGTAGAGAGCAGCACTGGGCACTTGGATAATATAAGAACTATTATTAACCTCTTCATGACTGGGCTATTTAGCTCTTTTTCGTTTTTAAATTCTCATCCCCATCTTCTAACAACCATAACTTTTTTATTTTTCCATCCACAAACCCGTTTGAGGGCTTTCATTTCAAGGGACAACTTGTATTTTTGAATTACACCAATATTGGAATCTGAGAGTCCTCAGTGGTTGATACCTTTTAATGGCTAATGATGGTAAGCATAGCAAGCTTTCCGGACACTATGGCCCCTTCCTCAGGCTGATGATGACACAAATTCTGAAGATACGGGGCGTGGCTTGCACATGGAGGAGTAGGACGCAGGTACCCGCCGCTCCGCCACACCAAACCCCTAATCCCACCGATCTATCTCCAACACCACCTCCATACCTTGATGGGAAAACTAGGACGCCTCCTGGAACACCTGGGAACGAAGACCGCAGTCCCCACAGTAATATAGACCGTTATCTCCGCTCCGGAGCGGGCCCTTCTACTGAGGCAGGAGCCTCCAAGATGGCCCTGACTCCTCATCAGTGTGGGGCTGCGGGACGGGAAGGGCCAGACCGCAGCAACCGCTACCCTGAGCTCCAGGACGTGCAGGAGGAAGAGGAGGCGGCGTCCCTGTCCTTGATGGAGGGGATACCCAGAGGGGAGATAGGTGCATATCTGAAGAACCTACCAACAAAGTAATTAATCAGACGCTTCATATGGTCCCATGGACATCCTAGACTTTCACTTTCCTTATTGAGCAAACAGGTCAATCGTGGAAGTATTGGCCTCCCTGACATGTTGCTCTACCACTACGCGGCCATGGATAGATGCATTTTGGACCTCTTCTGCTCGGGAGAGAAGAGGAGGTGGGTGGAGGTCGAGGCAGGAGAGGAGGAGAGTATCCCATTGCCCTTAATTTGGTTTCCAATATCCATAGAAAATAAAAACCCTTCTTTCCTAACCCGCCAACTACGTCTTACATTCATGACCCAAAACAGGATCTTACGCCTGACCACTCATCCAGGTCCAATGACTCCCATATTCGGGAATCCCTCTTTCCCAGTAGACAATGGTGCCCCGTCCTTTCTGCACCTTAAAAAATCTTCACACCCCACGCTGAAAGACTACATTACCCATACGGGAGTTAAACACCTCATAGCTTTATACCCAACGGGTTCTGAACCAAAAAACTCATGGTTCATCCATGCCAGACTTTGCAGCTACGTTAAAACTTTGACCCTCATGGATGTCGTTAGACCATTAACAAGCTTTGAACAACTCTGCGACGGATGCACCAACATTTCTCATGCTGTTTCTACCATATATCGTGTCCTACAAGATCAACTTCAAACTATGATGCCTCGACCCCCTAGGTTTAGAGAGGCTTGGGAGAAGGATCTGGGTGCCTCCCTGTCTAACTCTGATGGCGAGAAGGTTCTCCTTTTCATGTAAAAGTCTTCTCCTACAGCCCTGTCACAGGAAAGAAACTACAAGGATGTGGCGAGGTGGTACAGATGCCCGGCAGACATCCATGTGATTTTCCCCACTGTGTCAGATGAGTGCTGGCGTTGCCTGACGGAGGTTGGCACTTATATGCATACATGGTGGAGCTGCCCTGTAATTGTAATTGGCTAGATGTAGGCAAGCTATATAGCATGGTTACTTCTAATCACCTGGACATAACAGTTGAACTGGCTCTCCTAAACAAATCCCCTATGTCTGTATCTAAATTCAAAAAAGGACTACTCAGACACTTCTTGACAGCAGCCAGGCGTCTGATCCCCAGGTGGTGGAAGAGAACTAGAGGTCCTTCCAAAGTGGAACTCGTCTCTGAACTAAATGATGTGTGCAGGTTGGAGGAGTTGGCTGCACAGGCTATGCCGGATGCTGATTCCATAGAGAGACACAGCGCTCCATGGGCGCCATGGATTATGTACAGAGAGTCAAAGGGTTTGAAGGAATGGCTGTCCCATTGGGAGTAGGGGAACATGTTTCTCCACTACTGCTCCCGAGATATCCCTTGAAGATTCTCGAGAATGTTTTGGTGATGGTCTTCCTGCTCGGCACTATTTCCCCTCTTCTCTCTCTATCCCCTTCCTCTTCTTTCCTTTTCTTTTCTATATAATAACTTTACTCCTTTTTCTATCCTCTCATTAAACATAAACTGATTTATTTCCCCTTGCCGATAACCAAGGGGTTAAATTATGAAAATATTAATCATATATACCTGACTGTTACAGGGTTTAACACTAAAAATTACTCAAGGCCCAGAAATGTTAGATAGTTCGGCCTTGGACCAACTCATAGTATAAGAGGACAAGATCTTGCTCCACTCGAGACATAATTATATAAATCTGTCCTTGATCTTAAAAAAAACGAACGATTAGGTCAAATTCAGGAATGCAAGCTTAATGCCTATATTCTCTTCTGCTGGCTGCTCAACCTTGTTTAATGCTAATCAATATTGCCCATGTGACATGTCATTTTTCTTTTTTCTTTGTCTTCATGTTGTATTTGCATAACATTATGCTGTTTTTTTTCTAAAACCTCAATAATTATTGATTTAACAAAAATTCTGAAGATACATACATATATACATAAGTAAAAAAAAAAAAAGCAGGGCTAGATGATGTAGTAAATACAACAGGTAACGTAAAACAGAGTCAGGCTGGGAGGGGGAGAGGAGTTTGGAAGGTAAGGTAAAGTCAAAATTCCAAGATAAGAGAAACCGATTGTATTATTTTTCTATGATTAGTGGCCTGTGGAGACCTGAAGATTCCTCAGTGAGTGTAGAAAGCTATAAATCAGTCAGTTCACATAAGACTGGCTTCACACCGAGATTTTCGGCTGTCAGGTTGTGTCCGGTGTTTTCCAGGATGCACCGGACACAACCTGACAGCCTCCGATCCAGCTTTTTGCCGGCTTTGTTTCTACCGCTGTCCAGTGCTGGAATTTCAGCACTGTGAGTGCAGGGGAGCTGGCCACGGTGCTGAAATTTCAGCCGTGGAGCTCTGGCTATGGTGCTGAATGAGCGCCGCTGCTTGTAACAGCTGCCGATCTTCAATACCATGTATCCGGGAATCAGTCCGATTCTTTGTCAGATCCAAGGCGATCCAACGCCCATAGACTCCCATGCTATGGGTGCTGAATCGCGACAGATCCGGGATGATCCGGTTTTGTCTGATTTTTGCATCGGGTACAAAAAATGCTGCAGACTCCGATTTTTTGTCCAATGCAAAAATCGGACAAAACCGGATCCTCCCAGAAAAGCACCAAACCAAAGGCCAAATAAGGCCAATCCGGCACCGTAAGGATACATGTGGGACAAATTCGGATCCGTCAAGAGTTCTGGGGTCAAAGGTGTGTTACAGTCCGCGCTGCCCGATCATCCAAAGGATCACAGGGGAAACAAGGATCCAAGCAAAATTTTCTTTATTCTTACAAACCGACGCATTTCGGCGCCCAATCCTGGCACCGTCTTCAGGGTACCCCGAATACCCTGAAGACGGTGCCAGGATTGGGCGCCGAAACGCGTCGGTTTGTAAGAATAAAGAAAATTTTGCTTGGAACCTTGTTTCCCCTGTGATCCTTTGGATGATCGGGCAGCACGGACTGTAACACACCTTTGACCCCAGAACTCTTGAAGCACCCACAGCCCTGTGGAGGTGGAAGTCCAGCAGCAGCCTGCATTACTAAAAACCAACGCTCTTATTCCAGTTGTGGGAGTCACAACTGGGCCAGGTTAGTGCAAACCTGTATTTACCGATTAGTCCCTATTCTATACTTAATGATAGGGCACTATTGCGCCTCTGTTGTCTCCCCTTATATATTTTATATAAATTCGGATCCGGTCTGTCCGGTTTACCCCAAGCAGACCCGGCCCCAAAAAAACGTGGTGTGAAGCCGGCCTAAGAAGTGTCATAAATCATAAGTGTCCTCTAAATGGAGTTTGTTTGGAATATGTGATATCCCCATATGCCCTTTCATTTTATATAAAAATGCTTGAATCCATGTAAGACATTTAATCCTGTTTTTAATGTGTCAAAGGTCGTTATCAATTTGTATTCCCAAATTCTTCTCTCTTTCTGAAATTTAAAGTTGTTTTTTAAAATGAACAGACTAATATCGGATTCACTGTGGTCAGGGCTGCAAAAATGCTTTGCTACAGGTAGCTTTTCTTTTATTGAGTGGCGATGAGAGTTCATTCTTGTTTTGAATTTTTATCCGGTCTCCCCTACATACATTCCATCTGTAGGGTGTGTTCACATTTACATATATAAAATCACCTAAATTCTCATCCAGGAAAAGTAGGATAGTGTCTTGCGTTCTTTTCCTCATGTTGCTTCCATATGCCATGCTTAGGCTAAGCAAGTGAGCCTTTATTTTTCACCTAGAAAAAAATGCGCACTCGCATGGCATATTAATGCAAGGTGAGGAAAAGAATGCATTTCCTACTTTACCTGGCTGAGAATTTACCGTAGGTGATTTTATATACCCAAATGTGAATGTACCCTAAAGCCTTCAGAAATTGAGAGCAGTATTTAACAGATTATCAGTCACAGGTGGAGCTCCACTCCACCCGCAGCTGTTAAAGGAAGATGATGGCTGACTAATTCAGCCATCATCTGCCGGGAAAGATGTGGGCTTGGTGTGCGTAATTATACGTCTTACTTAATGAAGAGGTTAAAAACACTTTACTAGCTCTATTTACTTCATGTAAAATAATGTACTCAGCAACCCAAGGAGCACCCTCTGGCAGAAATCTGAATAACTATTGCAAGCTCTGGGACTCTTGGGCTGTACTCAGAATAATCTTGGCTTGTTGACTATAGGAATACAGTCAAACTAATAGGAACATTTTTAGAAAGTTACACCAACAGATATTCATGCTTCAATTTAAGTCAAGTGCTGTCACTGACTATAATACAGATGACCTAAAAAATAAAAATGCATAATGAATTGTGGAGCAGTATAGAGCTAGTAAGTATCTATTAAAGCAGATCTGTGACCAAACTTCACAATACAATATAGGCTGCTCAAAAAAAAAAGGTGACATTAAAATGAGAGATGAGCGATGTTGATTCGAATTGTTCGCCAATCTCAAATTCGAGCAGTTTTTGGCGGTGTTCGAGTCATTCGCCGAATTAGAACAATTTGCTTGAAATTCGGCAGTTCTAGTATATGTTGAATAATGCTTCAATCCACAAAAGCTTAATCTTCCTAACCCTAAACCTAGCCCTAATACTGCAAATGAATGTTAATATCCAGTTTGTGTGTATATTTTGCAGGGGCGGCTTGTATCAGAGCTACAGCAATAAAGGTACCTTTACACGCCACCACTGAAAGGTAGCAACTGCCTGGCGTTGGGGATAGTTATGCCTGTTGCTATGAAATTGCTTCGAAATGGCGGCGTGTAGATAGGGAAGTTCCTTCCTGTGTCCTGTAGTGGACTCAGATACCTGTTGCTGAGCCGTGCTCAGAAACCAAAGGCAACACAAAGGCACAATTGTCATGGAAGTGGCGTCTAAACGGGGCACAGGCATGGATGTTGCGTCCCATAGTGATTTCCCCAGGGCAAGCCACAGCGTCATGGATACCACGCCCCATCAGCGATCATTGGTGGGGGCTACTGTGTAACCATTGGCTGTCCCTGCACAAGGCGCCATATTTAAAGAGCTGACCATTCACATTACACAATTGCAATGGTGTCATGTATTAGCCAGCCTTCCTGCACAGTCTGGCCAATCATGATGCTATTGCGTTGTCCAATCAGCGTACGAGCGTCACGCAATACACAACTCTGTCACGCCTGTGTACTTGCGGCGCGAAAGATGTACGCTCATATTCCTTTGTGGTAGCGGCGTGTAAAGCAGGGAAGGTATTCAACAGGAAGTAAGCCGCAGGAGCTGTCGGCACTTCCAGGGAACGCAGATACCTTCAATGGAGAACGCAATGGCGGCGTCTATACGCGGCATTAGCGATCGGTATCCACCGTTAAAAACGTGCACGTGCGGTGGATACCTGTTGCTAGCCACAGTGACAGCGTCTAAAGGTACCTTTATAGATACTGAAATAAAACGCACCAAATAATCATCATCTGCACATGGCCTTACAGATACTGAAGTGAAACGCACCAAAAAACCATCATCTGCACATGGCCTTACAGATACTGAAGTAAAACTCAACAACTACTCATTGTGTGCATGATGCCTTACAACTTCTTTAGTAAAAACTGATTTTGGAAGGGCATGACATGCCTATATATGTGTCTCCTCCCCCTTTTACTCATCTATCTCTTTTCTTTTCGCATTTTTGTATGTAGTTTTCACTTTTGCATATGTTTGTTGTATCTTCTGAGTAGTTTGTCACCTTTTGGACACTGTAGAAGGTGTTTTCTATGTGTTTGTATGTGTTTGTGTTTGGCTGTCATTGTTTTCAATGCGATTCGATGAACACTCAACGAACAAACGCCCAATTCGGTGAACCGAATCGAATTAGAACACTAGGGTGGTGGCTCATCTCTAATTAAAATATTACATCCTAGATCTCAAAGAATGAAATGTTCCAGTTGCAAATCTTTATTCATTACATAGAGGAATGCATTGAGAACAACAAAACATTAAAATGAGCAATGTAAATGGAAATTAATATCCCATGGAGGTCTGGATTTGGAATGATGCTCAAAATCAAAGTAGAAAATCAAATTCCAGGTTGATCCAACTTCAGTGGAAATGCCTCAAGACAAGAAAATGAGGCTCAGTAGTTTGTGTGGCTTCCATGTGCCTGTATGACCTCCCTACAATGCCTGGGCATGCTCCTGATGAGGGTCAGTAGTGTGTGTGGCCTCCACATCCTTGTATGACCTCCCTACAATGCCTGGGCATGCTCCTGATGAGGGTCAGTAGTGTGTGTGGCCTCCACATCCTTGTATGACCTCCCTACAATGTCTGGGCATTCTTCTGATGAGGCGGCGGATGTTCTCCTGAGGGATTTTCTCCAAGTCCTTGATTAAAACGACAGTCTGTGGTGCAACATGGCGTTGGTGGATGGAACGAGACATGATGTCCCAGATGTGATGGGCTAGATTCAGGTCTGGGAAACGGGCAGGCCAGTCTATAGCATCAATGCTTTGTATTAAGAAAAAGGAGAGGGGAAAGTGCTGCTTACCTACACACTCTGGATTCTCAGGCACCTGGTTGAGCGGCCGGCTTCCACTAGTGCAATACTAAATGAAGGTTTTCCAGGGCTACATGTCCATACAGTTTTAAGTATCCAATAAAGGAACTTGAAACTGTATGGACATTTGACACTGGATAACCTTCATTTACTATAACATCAATGCCTTCATCATAGTAGAACTGCTGACATACTTCAGCCACATGAGGTCCAGCACTGTCATACATCCGAAGGAACCCGGTGCCGACTACACCTATATATGGTCAGACCACAATGGTCTCATCCCGGTACTTAATGACAATCAAAGGTACCTCTGGCTAGCACAAGGAGGCCCTAAAAAAGTCCCCGCACACCATTTGTCCACTGCCAAACCAGTCATGGTGGAGAATGTTGCAGGTTGCAAAATGTTCTCCATGGCGTCTCCACAATGTCACGTCTGTCAATGTGTGAACCTGCTCTCATTTGGGAAGAACACAGGGCACCAATATAGAATCTGCCAATCTTGGTGTTCTCTGGCAAATGCCAATTTCCAGTTATAGTGTTGGGCTGTAAGCACAATACCCACCTGTGGACGTTAGGCCCTCATATGACCCTCTTGGAGTCTGTTTCTGACAGTTTGAGCAGACACATGGATATTAGTGGCCTGCTGGAGGTCATTTTGCAGGGCTCTGGCACTGCTCCTCCTTGCACAAAGGAGAAGGTATTGGTCCTGCTGCTGGGTTGTTGCTTTCCTACGGCCACATCGTCATCTCCAGTGTACTGGCCTGTCTCCGGTATCTGTTCCATGCTCTAGACACTGTGCTGACAGACATAGATACCCTTCTTGCTACAGCTCGCATTGATTTACCATCCTGGATGAGCTGCACTACCTGAGCAGCTTCTGTGGGTTGTAGACATCGCCTCATGTTACCTCTAGGGGTGAGAGCAATGATAAAATGCAACAGTGACCAAAACAACAGCCAAAAAAAGGATGAGAACAGAGAAATGGCCCGTGGTCAGCCCTGCAGAACTGCTCCTTTATAGGGGATGTCTTGCTAATTGCCGATCATTTTTATTGTTGTCTGTCCTGTCTGCAAAACAGCAGGAGAAATTGATATGCAATAAGTGTTGCTTCATAACTGAACAGGTTGATTTTCATAGCTATTGACTTGAAATTAAATTGTGCTGTTTAAGTGTTCCCCTTATTTTCTTGAGTTGAGCAGTGTATATATATATATATATATACCGTATATTTATCAGTAATACACCGCTATAGTGACATGGAGAATGGCGAGAGTAAATAAACAAATATGTATATTGTTAGGATACTATATATTATTTGGATCCAGTAGACTTGATAAGGCTGGTATATTTACTCTCATCATATACCATGTCACTATGGCGGTATAATCCTGATATTAAAATGCAAATAGAGTCTGTGGAGCCTCGTTTAGGAGTCTCAAACACTGAACTAGCCAGATATCCCTCCTGATAGTAAAATGAGCACTTGATATTAAAATGAATCCTGCTAGAGAATAAAATAGTTCATGGGTTGAATTTTATTTAGTCTACACTTACCTAGTGTGATTGACAGCTGCAGTTTGTACTGAGCAGTGTGAGATCTCAGCAGCAGTAGGTTGGAGAGACACTGAGGAGCTGTTACTCAGGCTACATTGGTGGAGAATGTCTATTTTCATAAAGGATTACGTAACCATTCTGACAAGTGTTCTCAGAAAGCTTGTGCCACCCTGCGCTGTGGATTCCAGCCCCCAACTGCCTAGTTGTACCTGGCTAGACCCAAAAATAGGGTGAAGCCCACGTCAATATTTTTAAATTATTTCATGAAATTCATGAAACAATTAAAATAAAAAGGGCTTCCCTATATTTTTGTTCCCAGCCACGAAAAATAGGCAGCTGGGGGTTGAGGGCAGCCCGTACCTGCCTGCTGTACCTGGCTGGCATGTAAAAATATGGCGAAGCCAACGTCAAATTTTTTTTGTAATAGTTCATTAAAAAAACAAACAAAAAAACACAAGTACATTTAGGGACTGCATCTTTATTAACCCCTCTACATCCCTGTGCTGAACACTCTCGGGTCTGCTTCATCAAAGACCAAGGAAACGAACAAAGCTTCTATCCCCTTGGTCCCTGAAGGAGAGCCCAGAGCGCTGCAGCATCATAAGGGGGGGTGACTCAGGTCACCCGAAGACAGCTCAGGTCATGCCACCTGAGCTGTCCATGTGTGACCCAAGTGTCTCCCCGGTTACAATGCCACAGATTGCGCTCCTTCACCAAATACTCACTGAGCTGTCAGAAGAGTGCACCAAAAACCATGAAATCTGTGGCAAAAACCACAGGAAAAACATCCCAGATTTTGGGAATTTTTTGGCCTAGGAGATGAAGATGAACACATAGGACACAATGCATGCAGTTTTAGGTCTAAATTGCACCAAAAAGCATGAAATCCGCGCAAAGACTGCAACGCTTTTGCACTGGATTTCATGGTTTTTGGTGAAATTGAGGCCTTAAACTGCATGCATTGTGTCCAAGTGGTTCATCTGCATCTCCTGGGACAAAAAAAGCACAAAAACCGCAACGTTTTTGCCGTGGATTTCATGCTTTTTGGTGCAATCTTCTGCTAACTTAGTGCATAATTGGTATAAGGAGCACGATCTGCGGCACTGTAACCAGGCAGACTCTGGGTCACCCGAGGACAGCTCAGGTGGCATAATCTGAGCTGTCCTCAGGTGACCTGAGTTACCATCCCTACAATGCCACAGCGCTCCGGGCTCTACTTCAGGGACCAAGGGGATAGAAGCTTTGTTTGTCCCTTGGTCTCTGATGAAGCAGAGCCGAGAGTGTTCAGCACAGAGATGAGGGTTGAGAGGTTAAAAAAGATGTAGTCCCTAAATGTACTTGTTTTTTTTGTTTTTTGAATAAACTATTAAAAAATTTGATGCGGGCTTCGCCATATTTTTGGTATGTCAGCCATGTACAGTAGGCAGGTACGGACTGCCCCCAACCTCGAGCTACCTATTCGTATCCCTTTTTTTAATTATTTCATGAATTTAATGAAATCATTTTAAAAATTGACGTGGGCTTCGCACTATTCTTGGGTCCAGCCAGGTACAACTAGGCAGCAGGGGGCTGGAATCCACAGCGCAGAGTGGCCCAAGCTTTCTGCTCTTTCCCCCCATGCAAATTGCAGTCCACAGCCACCCAGCAAATGACACATTCATAGAAGTGCCATCTTCTGGCGCTGTATCTAACTCATCCAGGGCCCTTGTGCGGGTGGCTCACTGGGTAATAATGGTTAGGGCTAGCTTCGTATTATCAGCTGGCCCTAAGCCTAAGCCCGAAATTCATGGGCCAATCCAATATTAGACATGACCACCATGAATTTCTAGTAAAGTGTTAAAAAAAAACACAACACAGAGAAAAATATTTTTAATAGAAATAAAGAAAAAAAAAATTTAGAGACTCCATCTTTATTATAAAAAGCCATCCTCAGTCCGATGTAGTCCAAAGAGAGCAATGTCAGCTCTGCTACATCGCTCTGCATAGACAAGCGTCTATGCAGAGCAAGAACAGGCTGAGGACTGTCAGTGACAGTCAGAGTTCACCCTAGGTCATAGCTCAGGCCATGACTACAGGTGAACCCTGACGTCACCGCGTGAACACGGTCGGAAAAAGCCGAAGACTGTCGATGCCGGCCGGAAATTGCCAAGAACCGCAGCGCAGTGAATACCACCGGAAGTTAATGAGCAGCGGGACAGCAAGATAGAAGGACGAGTCACTGGAAAGATAAGTATAATTACCGTATGTTTTTTTATTTAATTCTTTTACAGTGACTGGACCCGAACTGGACCCAAACTGTAACATGGGTTTCTGACCTTGTGACCGAATAGTATGTATTTGGTACGGGTCCAGAACTTTACAGTTCGGGTTTGCCCAACCCTAATGCTTAGATCTATAAAAGAGAAAAACAAATATTGTACGATCTGTGTCTATAACATGTAAAAAGTAAAAGTATCTAAATCATTTAAAGAGTGAGACATTTTGTTCTCCATCTACTCACAGTGTGCTTCAATTCTCTCATCCAAGAGAATTGGATGACACTATACTGACATTCTGATTAAACTCTGAGTTGATCATTACCATAGTCAGTCATTTTGTATACCGTAGCAGAGGGAAAATACACCCATGTGACATTGGCTTTAGGGTTCTCTCACACTACCTAGAATATAACTCAGACGAGTGCTATCTGATGTTCTATTGGTTAGCAGCCACTCCAATGTTATACTATGGGGCAGGGCTGACTTGAAAATTGCTGCATGCTGAGATTGGCAGTGTATATGGGACAGCGTGAACCTATTGAAGTCTATAGGGGCGTGTAGATCATTGGACTACACTTGGATGTCATCTGAGAACAGTCCGATATAGGCAGACACCTATGGAGAATGGAGAAGATGGAGAAATTAAGCTCTCCATCTTCTCCTCACCTGTGCTCCTATTCTCATGTAAGGTAATCAGATCACAGTGAATGATGCTCCGTCATGCTCTTAGCAGAGTCTGAGACAAGTGTCATTTGCATAATCTAGTGTGGCACCCTGGCACCTTGTTGGGCACCACAGAACTCCTTAAGGCATGAATGGAGCTCACAGCAAAGCAACACTTAAAAACACCTTAGAACACCTGGTTTCACCCCAAGCCTCTAGGGGGAGCTCCACTGGTCACTTTGAGCCAGTTCCCCCTATAAATAGGGTCTTGGAGGGAGAAACTTCAGAGTGTGCAGACGCTAGGAGAGCTGCAGGGTGTGTGTGATCTCCACCTTATGAGACATACACTAGGCCCCACCAGCCATCCAGCCAGTGAGGAAACCCTTGTAATTGGGGTTAGAGGAAAAGGAGAAGCACCTCTCAGGGACACCAGAGTGATCATAACTCTCTCCCTTAATAACCGGTTACTGGAACTGAAGCTGTGGGAACTACATAGCCACAACAGGAAACCAGCATACTTCACAGGGAGTCTAGCCCCCTGTTCACCTGCCGCACCTACCAGCGAGAGCCCAGGGAAGAAGAAAGAATTATCATCACCTTTTCACAGTGCCCTCAGTGCAGCTACCCAGGTGATATCTGTTCCACTGAACATACCGCCCGGTCCGGCTGGATTCCACATCCACCCGACCTTAATCAGAGAAATAGAGAAAGGAAGCCTACAACAACTGCTTGCTGTGAACCTCCAGAAGTGCTGACTTCATCCTCACCCGGTCTGAGCGTACCTGAAAACCATTAGTATAGGTACTTAAAAGACTTTGGTGTGTCTGTGTCTGACTCCTGGGCCTAATAGCAGTGCTACCGCAGCTGCCTCACAACATCTTGTGCAGCTCCGGGCTCCGGGGACTCCCGCTCATCCTGTGGGGAGCGTCCCATCTTGCTGCCTAACATCCCCCGGAGGCCCAGCAGCGCCGGTGAAGTCACCGGAACACCTGCAGGTGGCGTCACAAAGACAATCAATCCCTTACTGTTCAGCCATCCCCCCTATTGATCTGGACCACCGGGCCCCACAGCCGCAGGCGCGGTTCCGTGACAAGAGGAGAGTCAACGCCTGCGACGTGAACACCCCGGCTACGGTGATTCACTAGTGTGAGTGAACCCTAAGGCTGTGTTCACACAGGGCATTTTTGATCTGTTTTTGGTGCTGTGGTTTTTTGTAAAACTTTACCAAAAACAGATCAGTGTAAATGTCTTCCAGAAAAGTGTATGGGATTTTCAATTTGCTGTGCAGATGTCAGCGTTTTTGACTGCTGCGTTGATTGGGGAGAAAGCGGATCCAAAAAATAATAAAATTGTCAATTTGTGTGGAATTTTTCTGGTCCACTTTCTTCATCATTAACATTCGATTACTTACCCTCCCCACGATCCCACGGAGAGCCCTGGTGATGTCTTCCTCCCTGACATCGGCAGGTCCTGTCTGTGAATAGTAAAATACTTTAGGACCTGTGCATCATGTGACTCACTATGTGACTCGATCACATGGTGCACAGGTCCTAAAGTACTGTACTATTCACAAATAGGACTTGCTGATGTTGGGGAGGAAGACATCACCAGGGCTCTCCGTGGGATCATGGGGAGGGTAAGAAAGTGTATGTGTGTCTGTCTGTGTCCTCCAAAAATGGAGCAAAAAAGCAGCACAAATGGATAAGGCCATGTGCACACAGTATTTGATGAGTTTTTTACCTCAGGATTTGTAGACAAAACCAGGAGTGGAGCAATCAGAGGAAAAGCCTTTCAATGATACAGGTCACATTAATGCGAGTTTCACGCATTACACTCGCTTTGCGAGGGCAATGCGTTTACAATCGCAGCATGCTGCGTATGTGTGTGTTTCCTACGCGCGTACGGCCAATGAAAGCCTATGGCGGCGTATTTTTCTGGCATGAAGGCAGCACACCATGCGATAATCGCAGCGGTGTGCTGTCAAAATCACTGGCCCCCGCAGTCTCCATACAGTTACAATAATGTTTCATTGCTGTGACATTATTCTGTCAAACAAGTTTCATTTAATGTCGGGTTAGAGATGTGAGGAAAGAGCTGGGATTTATGAATGAAGCCAGGGCTTCAGCACCATGGACAACCTCACAAATCCCGGCTCCCGACAATAAATGAAACTTGTTTGACAAAATAATTAACCCATTCAGACACATGATGTCATGTCACCATGAATCCAGGGGTGGAGGACAACCCCTGGACAGATGGTGTCATGACACCAGCATCTGATTAACCCCTTAATCACTGGTTTTAAACCCCCTCGGTAACACAGTGCTGAATGAATTAAATGAACAGCCGACATTGTAAAAACTTGTAAAATGAAGCTGATAAGTGTATCTTTGCAATAAATAATAAATTAGACATACAATAATGCTTCACTGCTGCTGTCACAGCAATGAAACATTATTGTAACTGTATAGGGATAGCAGGAATGCTGTTCCGTGGTCCATCAAGACCATGGACAGCAGAGAAAAAAAACAGCAAACACGCACTCACACCTCACACTCGCACCACATACACTTATATACAGCCAGGCACACTCACCACACGCACCACAGTTGGACCACACTAGCACCAAACACGCACAGCACTCGCATCACTGTCATGCATAAAAAACGCGGCGTTTTTGATGCATGATAGTGTGCCTCCACCCTAATAGAAACACCTGCACCACTTCTGTATTTAATCATCCACTCCTGGTTTTGGCTACAAATCCTGAGGTAAAAAACGCATCAAATACTCAACGTGTGCACGTGGCCTAATACGTTTGTAATGCTTTTTTTTGTGCAAAAAATGGATCAATAAAATAACGGACCATAAATTCTCTTTTTGAACTTAGCTTTAAAGTGACGACCAGGCTACACTTAAATCTAACATTAATAAAATAACTAATATACAAGCACAAAGAGAAAGGCTGAGAAAAAAAAATTGCCCTAAGCTCCACTTTAATTTTGAAGCAAACTGTCAGATATTTTTATTAATTCCATTGTAACTTTCAAGAGCCATTTTCAAAGACCATTCCCCACAGTTTACAATGCCCTGAAATAATTAGCAAAATATTACAGGATGGAAAGACACCAGGACAATGAGAGGAACATAGAACAAGATCCCAGTCTTGAGGAATTCCCCCATCTACTTAATACTGTAATAAGGACGCATCTAATAAGAAACAATGAGTAGATATAGTGGCGGTCACCAGTACGTCGATGGCACGGTGCACAGTACTTTGAGGGTAGGGTAACGTGCTTGTAAACTATCACTCGACAATTATATGAAGAGTCACTGCTGGGGAACTAGAGAATTAAGGACATTGCTTCCCGCTGTGCAGGTTGATGTCTGCCCTAGCAGCTCAGTGTGCATTGGATAATGTGCGACATGTTTTATGGGTGATGTGGGCTTTTGGCTGACATTAAACAGATGACAGTTTGCTGTAGCTCAGATTAATACCATAATTAGTTTAGACATTGATGTGAGCAGAGTAGAGAAGGGTACAATGAGTACGATGTCTTAAAGGCAGAGGAGAAGAATTATGAGAATGTGCCAAGCTGCAGTATATCATGAATAACTGGTGTTATTACCCGGACGTATCAGAACGACCTCGCATGACGGGATGGATATGAATGGACAATAATCTCTCTTTTCTTTCTTTTATCCATGTGTCACTGTAATTATAACCAATGGATTTTGTTAATTATGGCATCAAAATGAATAACACTGATATATTGTGACACCAAAGAGAAAGTAAATGATGTTGTATAACTACAGTTCATGGGAATTGTTCATGGCATTCCCACATGTCCTGCATCTTCATTCCATGCAGAGTCGAATAAAGGCTAGAGATGACCGCATGCCAAACATGACCATAGGACCCAACTTTGGAGATAGTGCAGATTATCACTTACACCATGTCTGAAACACGAAGGACCAACTGCTTAATTGTCCTCTTATGGAATAAAAAGACACCATGAACCTCTGCTTAGTTCTCTCCCATGTCTGTTAATATTTTGGAGCCCATGTGGAGTCAATGTCTTGTATAAGCTTTCAGGAGAACAGTTAAATTAGGGTCGCTTTTGCGGTAGCAAATGCAGATCCTGATCCGGTTTTAAACAATAAAAATACTCAAAACCGGATCAGGATCCGCAGCCCATAGGAGCCCATTTTAAAACCAGATTGCTCTACATGCAATCCGGTTACCGCTTCCAGACTTGCAGCCTGCGGTTAAATCATGCAGGCTGCAGTTTTCAGAGCAGTTTGCAAACCACAGCAGGCTTGCTATAATGGGCTCCTATGGTAGCCCATCAGGCTACCATAAGGCACATGTGAATGCCTGCTTTGGCCTGATGCTTTGTTCATCCCTGCTGCCGCGGGGCGCTGCCCATAGAACTAATGTTACAGCTTTCAGGACCCTGGATAGTGGCAGATACAGTACGCACATTACGTACTGTATTTCCTCCACAGCGAGGAGCCGCCAGCTTCAATTCATAAAATAGTAAAGGCCGACAATAGCCGACAATACAGTAATATACCTAATTAACCCTTCATATGCTGCCCCATATGTTCACCATGTCTCTAGGGAGGGTGGACACTCCCTGGAGACAAGGTGCCCACATATTATATTAACATTAACCAGCCGCAGGGATGAACACAGAATCCAGCAACCAGATTGCACATTATGAGCAATCCGGTTACCGAATCCGGGTTTAATGACACATATTGAACTCAAAATGTGTCTGATGGCTCATGCGATTACCGCATCCAGATCTGGATGCGGTAATCGCAATGATCCTTCCAAGTGTGACCCTAGCCTTAGCTTTGTGCTCTCCTTTTCATCAGTCTCCTAGTGGCAAAATGATCGGCCTCTATGATACATATGTGGCTATACCATTGATTCCATGTGTAGCAGGGCTAGCAGGGCTGTGGAGTCAGAGTTGATGTCTATTTTGGGTGGAATCGGATTCAGGGAAATTGAGGAGTTGGTGTCAGAGTTGGATGTTTGTTTTACTGACTTCACAACCGTGATTGTAGAGTCAGAGTTGTGGAGTCCGAATCAGTGTCCATTTTGGTGGAGTTGGAGTCGGATTCAGGGAAATTGAGGAGTCGGTGACAGATGTTTGGTCAATCGACTCCACAACCCTGTTTAACAGATAAAGGGGTAATCTTGCTTTTTTATAAGGAGGTGAGCGGTAGCTATTGATGTCACATCTAAAAATATTTACTGGCTCATCTGCACAAGCAGGAGGAGATATTGTGCACCTGTCCTATTCTAATCAATAAGAAATTATGTCACTGGATCGCTAACCTCCCAATACTGAAGTGAACGGACCTGATTACCCCTTTAATATTCTCATTAGTTTGTGGGGATCCAGTGGTAAGAATAGAAATGTCACCATTATGATGCTAGGTCTTAGGCTAGGGTCACATTTGCTGTCAGGATTGCAGGATCCGCAGCCCATAGGCACCCATTATAAAACCGGATTGCACTTAATGCAATCCGTTTACCACATTCCGGTTTCGTTGCCTGCATGAAAAATCTTGCAGGCAACATTTTTTGGAGCGGTTTCAAAACTGCAGCAGGGCTGCTATAATGGACGCCTATGGGAGCTCATGCGGCTACCGCAAGGCACATCAGAATACCTGCGGTTGTGGGGATGAACAAAGGGTTAATCTGTTAAATATATGTGGGCAACATGTCTCCAAGGAGTGTCCACCCTCCCTAGAGACATGTTGTCCTAATACAGTGGCATGTTAATGGTTAATAGGTTTTATTACCTTATCGGCGCTATTGTCGACTTTCCTAGGTGTAAGCAGGAGTATCAGTATGTAATGTGCAATAAGGTGATTCCCTGTAGGGTATATATACAAAACAAACATGCGGCGCCAATCTCAGCGCGTTACCAATGTAACTCTCTGGTGCCCTTTAAATGAAGTTTTATGCACTCACCTCTTGCCATAAAACTTCAAGCATATGGTTTTTCCAAAGCCTCCTCACGCTTTGGATATTTATCCGGGTCTGCTGCTCGCCTTGAATTGATCCTGTATTGGGTCCTGCCACGGATTCCCACAGGCATAAAGGTTCAATAGGAAGTGATCCAATTCTATAGTGGCCGCGCTCCCCGTGGTAATGATTTTAAGAACTTCTTGTCCACAAAAATTTTATTCCTCAAAACATGCAAGAATATAAAAAAACGGATACTGTATCCATTTTTTTATATTCTCGCATGTTTTGAGGAATAAAATTTTTGTGGACAAGAAGTTCTTAAAATCATTACCACAGGGAGCGCGGCCACTATAGAATTGGATCACTTCCTATTGAAGTATGTAATGTGCGTAAGCTCCAGGGTCAGCTCATTATTGAGGATGCTGCCCTGCAATGCGCTTACGCACATTACGTATTGATTCTCCTGCTTACACCTAGGAGCCGCCGGCTTTCATTCAGAAGTTTACAAAGTCAACAATAGCGCCGATAAAGTAATAAAACCTATTAACCATTAACATGCCACTGTATTAGGACAACATGTCTCTAGGGAGGGTGGACACTCCTTGGAGACATGTTGCCCACATATATTTAACAGATTAACCCTTTGTTCATCCCTGCAGCAGCAGAGATGAACAAAGCATCCGGCAATCGGATTGCACATTAAGGAGCATTCCGGTTACCGGTTGTGGGTTTAGGGACACATTTAGAATGCAAAATGTGTCTGAAGGGACATGAGATTACCACATCCGGATCTGGATGCGGTAACTGCATATTGCATTCAAAATGTGACCCTAGCCTTACTTTTTAATATAGGTAGTTCCTGTTTCTATTTCCCTCTCCAACCATTGGCCTAGCTCCTTCCATACTTGCGGCACGTCATTAAGTCTTATTTGGCCTCTCTCCATAGAAGTGAAGAGAAAGAAGCCAGATGAGACCACAAATGACATACATGTGGTCGCGTGACCACCGCTCGCTCCAGTTATACCAGGAAATAGTGAATTTTGTCCCAATCCAGGACAATCCCTTTAAACCTTTTGCTTGGGGCTTTTTCTTTAGAGCATTAGAAAAGGCCTTCTCTAATCTAAAAGGCTGCTGTTACTATAAGGAACCTCTATTTGACGTTTATAGGACAATAATATATGAAAGCTTTCAATTCTGTTACAGACTACACTGCTAATACACATTAATCAGTCAAGAAATGAAGAGCAGCTCTGAAGCACATATTGGTGCTATTTCAAATGAAATGCCATGCTGATGCAATACAATAGGGAAACTTATGAATCTCTTAAACCTTTCTTAACCATTCAGTCTCTGCAGATTGCAATGTGAGAATATATACAGCTATGCAATATATTGTAGGTAACATTTTAACATTTAGTATAGTTTTTACTTTGCTGCATGGTAAAAGTGTTCACAGTAATACTGCATTAAGCCGGTCCATACAGTATGAGGGGTATGAAAAAATATAGGATAGTCAGGGACAAAATAACTGCCAACCTTACCTCCACCTCATCCATCCACACTACCCAAGTACCGCATTGCTACAGGGCTTCAAAGTAGTAACCCCTTAAGGACCGAGTCACTTTGCACCTTAATAACCATGTATCACGGGTAACGGTAGGAGGGTGAAGGAATGAGTAGCAGGAAATCTAAAAGCGTAGGATACCTAGGTAGCTAGTCTGGCCCTGCAAACTGGGATCCCTAGCTGCCCCTGCTACCTAAGGTACCTCTGATGGAGAGGAGGTTCGGGCTACCACCCTTTCCCTGCTCCTCACATTTCCCTGGGCTGACTCCCCTTCGCTTCAACCAACGAACCATTGTAATAGGCCAGATTAACCCCCCCGACCAGAACATACCCGGGGTTAAAGTGGCCTAGCCCAGATTATACCCCGGGTATATACTAGCCTAGCCCAGTTTATACCCTGGGGTATAAACTGGGCTAGCCCAGAATATAGCCCCCTGGGCCAGAATATACCCCGAGTATATTCTGGCCTAGCTCAAACTATACCCCGGGGTATAAACAGGCCTAGGCCAGATTATACCACTCCGTATACCACAGCAGCTGTAGATCAGGGCCCCAAGCCGTGCACAGGGCCCCAAGCAACGCATGGGGGCCCGAGGCAGCACAAAGTGGCCCCAAGCAGCAGAAAGTGTCCCTACACAATATATAGGGGCCCCAGGCAGTGCTAGGGCCTCAGGCAATGCTAGGGGCCCCAGGCTGCACAAAGTGGCCCCAGGCAACATACAGGGGCTCCAGGCAGTACTAGGGGCCCCAGGCTACACACAGGATCCCAGGCTACACACAGGGGCCCCATGCAGCATACAAGGGCCCCAGGTAGCACAAAGGGGCCCCAGGCAGGACAAAGTGGCCCCAGGCAACATACAGGGGCCCCAGGCAGTACTAGGGGCTCTAGGCTACACACAGCCAGAGTGCAGTATTCACTCAACAGTATTCAGAGTCAGGTGGTGGCACTAGAGGAGGGGGAGGAAGTACAGGAGGAGTCGTATGCGGAGGGGCTCACAAGATCTCCAAAGTGCAGTTCACAGTTTATGAATGAGGGTCTACATTATGCTTGCTCAGACCCTTCTTTATCTGGGCCTGGATCTGACTCCAAAAGCTTCTGGGCATCAGTGTAGATAATTTCCTCGTCTTGACTCAAAAAAGCTTTGGAGCAGACCTCTGATTCCCAGGCTATAGTATGAGAGAAGTGTGATGCATACTCAACCATCTGTCTTACCCCATACTCAGATGGGTGGCTGGAGACTTGGGAGCTGTGCGGAAGCAAGTGGGATTGGGGTGACACCTCTGAGGACTGGTGTATTTGTGATGTAGAAGTTGAGGTGGAAAATCGCCGCCAACATCGCCAGGTGTGACGGTACCCTTAGGGTGCTTCCACATGCTGTATATTTGCTGCTTTTTTTTTACTCGCAAGCTCATCACAAACCTGGAGTGGAACAATCAGAGGTAAAGTATAATAGAAACAAGTGCTCCACTTCTGGATTTAACCACCCACTCCTGGGTTGTGATGAGCTTGTGCGTAAAGAAATGCAGCAAATTTGCAGCGTGTGAGCACACCCTTAACTCTGCAGCATTAAATTAACATGGTGCTGAGATGTGGCAGCTGGGCAACCCGCACTGCAGCTGTAAACATGCTGCAGCATGGAGAAGTACAGTGAGCATAGGATTTCTAGAAATCTCATCCACTATGCTTCTACTGTGCAACGCAGCATTTTGGATACAGCAGTAAGATGCTGCTATTTCTGATTGAATGCACAAACCCTAAGGACCGCTTTACACACACCAACTTCTGTGTCCAACTTCTGAACAGATCTCTGGTTGCAGTGAAATCATGGACACATTGTTCCATTTTGTGGCTGTGTACAAATAGAACAATGTGTCCATGATTTCACTGCAACCAGAGATCTGTTCAGAAGTTGGACAGATAAGTTGGTGTGTGTAAAGTGGCCCTTAGTGCCACAGGAGCAAGTGACCCCAATTTGCAAATTGCACTTCTCTGGAAATTCATCTATGGGTATAGTGATTTTGACTCCATCTGTGTTTTTCAGAAACAAGCAGCAATTTTAACAAAAGTCAAAAACCTTTTTACATCGCCATATTTTGAGAGCAGTCATGTGAGGATTGTTTTTTGTGGGACAAGTTGATGTCTTTATTAGTGCCATTTTCAGGCACATAATATTTTGTAATCACTTTTTATTCCAGTTTTTGGGGGCGGAAGGACCAAAAATCAGCAATTCAGAAATTTTTTATTTGGAGTTTTTTGTTTATGTCGTCCGCTGTGCGGTAATAGTGATGAGGCATTCAGTACGAACACGATACCATATTTATATTATTTTTATGATTTGTCGATTTTTTTATTGTGTTGTGTTATAGTTTTTTTTATTTTTCTACCGACGGAGTTGAGTGGCAGCTTGTTTTTTTTTATGGACAAGACGACGTTTCCAGCTGTAACTTTTTATTTACATTCCTCTTTTTGATCTTTTTATTCCACTTTTATTTCAGAGGTATGATAAAAAAGCATAATTTCTTGCTAATTTTTATTTATTTATTTTTTTAAATGTTCACTGTAAGGATTGAATAGTGGGACAGATTTATTGGGAGGTCATTACAGACATGCCGATACCAAATGTGTGTAACTTTTATTTTTCTCATCACTGATCTCATATATGAGACATATATCGCAACGCATGAGACCAGCATGCCAGCATGACTGTGTTGGCAGCAGATCATTCAGGATACACTGAAAGGATGTTGACAACAGAATTTAGCTTTAATTAGCAACAAACAGGTACAGATATGAAGGGCTTTGTGGAAACAGGAATATACATCTTAAATGTCCCTTTGCAGCATCAGCAAGCTGCTGTGCTTCTCTTCATATGCACAGACACACGAAACTGGTTACAGTCACATGGTATTTCTTGTGTGCGAGCCTCTGGGAGTGTTTCTTTTTTTTAAACTAACTTTACTGACAATGCACAAACCTAGCAATACAACACTTATACACACAGGATTGGAGTTGTTGCACTTAACATATTCCAACACCCCCACTCAACAACTACACTGTGTGCAGAATTATTAGGCAAATGAGTATTTTGATCAGATGATACTTTTTATACATGTTGTCCTACTTCAACCTGTATAGGCCTGAAAGGCAACTACCAATTAAGTAAATCAGGTGATGTGCATCTCTGTAATGAGGTGGGGTGTGGTCTAATGACATCAACACCCTATATAAGGTGTGCTTAATTATTAGGCAACTTGCTTTCCTTTGGAAAAATGGGTCAGAAGAGAGATTTGACGGGCTTTGAAAAGTCCAAAATTGTGAGATGTCTAGCAGAGGGATGCAGCAGTCTTGAAATTGCCAAACTTTTGAAACGTGATCACCGAACAATGAAGCGTTTCATGGCAAATAGCCAACAGTGTCGCAAGAAGCGTGTTGGGCAAAAAAGGTGCAAAATAACTGCCTATGAATTGAGGAAAATCAAGCGTGAAGCTGCCAAGATGCCATTTGCCACCAGTTTTGCAATATTTCAGAGCTGCAATGTTACTAGAGTATCAAAAAGCACAAGGTGTGCTATACTCGGGGACATGGTCAAGGTAAGAATGGCTGAAAAACTACCACTTTTGAACAAGAAACATGAGATAAAACGTCAAGACTGGGCCAAGAAATATCTTCAGACTGATTTTTCAAAGGTTTTATGGACTGATGAAATGAGAGTGCCTTGATGGGCCAGATGGATGGGCCAGAGGCTGGATCAGTAAAGGGCAGAAAGCTCCACTCCGACTCAGACGCCAGCAAGGTGGAGGTGGGGTACAGGTATGGGCTGGTATCATCAAAGATAAACTTGTGAGATCTTTTCGGTTTGAGAATGAAGTGAAGCTCAAATCTCAGACCTACTGCCAGTTTCTAGAAATCAACTTTGTCAAGCAGTGGTACAGGAAGAAGTCTGTATCGTTCAAGAAAAACATAATTTTCATGCAGGACAAAGCTCCATCACATGCATCCAACTACTCCACAGTGTGGCTGGCCAGTAAAGGTCTAAAAGAAGAAAAAATAATGACATGGTCCCTCATAAAATGTGAGATCTACAGGGAGGGAAAACAGTACACCTCTCGGAACAGTGTCTGGGAGGCTGTGGCGGCTGCTGCATACAATGTTGATTGTAAACAGATCAAGCAACTGACAGAATCTATGGATGGAAGGCTGTTGAGTGTCATCATCAAGAAAGGTGGCTATATTGGTCACTAATTTTTTGGGGTTTTGTTTTTGCATGTCAGAAATGTGTTTATTTATACATTTTGTGCAGTTTTATTGGTTTACCTGGTGAAAATAAACAAGTGAGATGGGAATATATTTGGTTTTTATTAAGTTGCCTAATAATTCTGCACAGTAATAGTTACCTGCACAAATAAATATCCTCCTAAGATAGCCAAATCTAAAAAAAAAACACTCCAACTCCCAAAAATATTAAGCTTTGATATTTGAGTCTTTTGGGTTGATTGAGAACATAGTTGTTGATCAATAATAAAAATAATCCTCTACAATACAACTTTCCTAACAATTCTGCACACAGTGTGCATATCCTGTTAGTCCCATTGCGGTTCTGAAGTCCTCAAACTTGGTTCTTGGCAATAGTTTTGTCATAACATCTGCTAACATCTTGTCAGACTCGCAATACACAAACTTTAGTACATCACGTGGTGATGCTTAATGTCAATGTACTTAGTCCTTGCACTGATTTTATCACTGCTGTAAGTCCAATACATTCTTGGTTGCCCTTATATACAGACCTGCCCCCTCTGCTTAGCTGTAACTCTCATTGCTGGAGTGTTGACGAATCTTTAGCTTCTGAGGGCTCTTTTTCCTTGCCATGACTGTGGCTCTGATTCAGGAAGTGTTTTGACCCCATAAGAAAGGTGTCTAGCTGGGATACCTTTGGTTGGTCTTTCTGATCTCCTGACTGGAGGTTAACTTTGTTCTTCTGTCTCATCATTGCTGGCTTCAGAGCTTATCCAGACTTCACTATTTTCTTTTTCAGTGTAAGGGTTTGGTGACTGAGATTCTTCTTCTTGTTCCTTTGCTTGAATGACTGGTGTAACTTCATCTATAAAATTCAAGAATGCGCACATAGGGTGATATCTTCTTTGAAGAAGGACAAAAGATTATACAAAGAGGCTGCTCACCTGATGTAGTTGTGAAATCCCACAACTGGTAATGATCGCTCAGAACAAGTAGCTGCAGCAGGACTGTACTCTCCACAGATCACTGTGGTATAATCAGCTCCCAGGACACAGTACCTCGAGGTCCGCGCTGCCACTTCAAAAAGGAACAAAAGAAGCCAGTACAAGGGAATGTCTGGATCAACGATTCTTCTTTATTATCCAACGCGTTTCAGAGTTATCTCCCAACTCCTTCATCAGGGAATTCCCTGATGAAGGAGTTGGGAGATAACTCTGAAACGCGTTGGATAATAAAGAAGAATCGTTGATCCAGACATTCCCTTGTACTGGCTTCTTTTGTTCCTTTTTGAAGTGGCAGCGCGGACCTCGAGGTACTGTGTCCTGGGAGCTGGTGTAACTTCATGAAATTTGAGCAAAACAGACTTCTCATCAATCACTACATCTCTGCTGATTGTTACTGTGTTGGTCTCTGGGTGCAGGATTCTGTATCCTTTTTGATTTCACTATAGCCCACCAGGACTCCTTGCTTTGCATGTGATTCCCACTTGGAACGGTTTTCTTTGGGAACATACGCAAAGTTTTGCTTCCAGATATCCTGAGGTGCTTCAGGTTAAGCTTCTCAAAGCTTCATAGCTCATATGGAGTTTTATTTGTTGCTTTACCTGGCAGTCAATTTTGAAGATAGCAAGCTGTCATGATGGCTTCTCCCGAATACGTTGTAGGTAGATTGGCATCAAATAATATGCTTCTTCCACTTTCACAGAGAGTGCGGGTCTTTCTCTCTGCAAAGCCATTCTGTTCTGGGTTGTATGGAATGGTACTCTGAAACAGGATTCCATTCCTTTTCAAAATGGTTTGCACCTTACTAGTTGTATACTCAGTCCCATTATCTGCACGCAGGGCTTTTGGCATTCTTCCAAATTTGTTGAACACTATGGCAAGATATTCTTCAAGTTTCTGTGGATCTTCATCCTTACTGTGAAGCAGATTGGCAACTGTATATCTGGAGTAGTCATCAATAAATGTGAGAAAATATCTTTTCTTGCTTGGAGTGTGAACACTCATTGGACCGCAAACATCTGTTTATCAAATCCAGTGGCTGTGCAAATCTAGTGCTGCTTACTTTAGGAAAGGATTTTCTGGACAATTCCCCTTTAAGACAGCTAGTGCACTTCATCATTTGACTACATTGCTTTATTTCAAAGCCATTTGCTAGTTGACCTAGCTTCCTTACAGCTTCTGGGTCTCTGTGCCCAAGACGTCTGTGCCATACATGGATATAGTTCTTATGCAGATCTTGTCTAGCACTGTACACTCTTTCTTTGCATTTTAGCTGATAAAGTTCATTTTGGATTTTTCCTTCTCCAAGAGTGTGACCCTTCTTTGATATAATGCAGCTGATGTCTTTAAAAGTAACTACATTCCCTTTTTGTGTAAGCTTCTTTACAGACAGAAGATTGATTTCAAGACTGGGAACATAGAAAACATCCTTTACTGGGATCTTTCTGCTTTGTGCTGACGAAACTGGACAGTGGAGGTAGCTGTCTCCTACTCCTTCTGAAGTCATATATTGACCATTAGCTAAGATGACCTTTTCTGACTTGCTTTCATCAAGGTCAGTGAAGAAATCCTTGTTATTCATTATATGGCTGCTAGCACCAGAGTCTATACACCATATATGCTTTGCAGATGAGCCTGTACTGGTATTAAATGCAGCTTCAACACATGCAGACTTTTCCTTTATTGCTGTTTTCACCTTTTGATCACTGTTCTGCTTTTTAAGCTGACATTCTTGCTTTCCAAATTCTGCATTTTGCCTTAAGGTGGCCAGGCTTTTTACAGACAAAACATTCACAAGTTTCCTTTAGATTGCTCTTGTATTTAGGAAAGTCCTTTGTCTTTAATGCTGTCTCTGCTTTAGATTCATTACTGCTGCTTACATAATGCGTTTTTCACTTGAATTCATGTACAAGCTTGCCTTTGACATATTCTTGTGTGAGCTCATCATCTGGCCGTGCATCTAATGCAGTGACAAGTGTGTCATAACTTTCTGGAAGACCACTTAATAGTAGCGCTGCAACATTAAAGTCTTTAATTTCTTCTCCAATACCCCTGAGACGCTCCACAATCTCTACGGTGTTTCTTATATAGTCCTGCATATTCTGGCCATCACTTAGCTTAGACGGGTATAGCTTCATCATGAGATAAAGCTTATTGCTAAGATTTGATCTTTCATGCACTTTCTGTAACTCACCCACATCTCTTTTGCAGTTGCACACTTGCATATATGCACAATCTGGTCATCATCCACACTGAGGGAGATAGTGCTTTGTGCATTCTGATTATTCTCTACCCAGTCATCTGGTAATGGATTTGGCCTGTGTATATTTCCAAGTAGCTTCTCTTATGAGCAGTATATTCACCTTGAATTTCCAGGACTGATAATTCTGATTGGTGAGACTTTGCACTGAGAACTTGCAGTGATCCCTGCTTGTGGACATCTTCTCTGTTGTTCTCTGCTGCTTTTGCTTCTGTTTCTGTATGAATTTTCTGTGTGACTCTGTGTTCTGTGTCACTCTTTTGGTTCTGTATCACGCTGGAGTTCTGTGTCATGCTGGGCCCATAACCTGTTGGCAGCGGATCATACAGGATACACTGAAAGCGTGTTGACAACAGAACTTGTGTTGGCCAAAAGTATTGACACCCCTGCAATTCTGTCAAATAATAGTCAGTTTCTTCCTGAAAATGATTGCCATCACAAATTCTTTGGTATTATTATCTTCATTTAATTTGTCTTCAATTAAAAAACACAAAAGAGAATGAAGCAAAAAGCAAAACCTTGATCATTTCACACAAAACTCCAAAAATGGGCCAGACAAAAGTATTGGCACCCTCAGCCTAATACTTGGTTGCACAACCTTTAGCCAAAATAACTGCGATCAACCGCTTCTGGTAACCATCAATGAGTTTCTTACAATGCTCTGCTGGAATTTAAGACCATTCTTCTTTGGCAAACTGCTCCAGGTCCCTGATATTTGAAGGGTGCCTTCTCCAAACTGCCATTTTTAGATCTCTCCACAGGTGTTCTATGGGATTCAGGTCTGGACTCATTGCTTGCCACTTTAGAAGTCTCCAGTGCTTTCTCTCAAACCATTTTCTAGTGCTTTTTGAAGTGTGTGTTTGGGTCATTGTCCTGCTGGAAGACCCATGACCTCTGAGGGAGACCTAGCTTTCTCACACTGGGCCCTACATTATGCTGCAAAATGTGTTGGTAGTCTTCAGACTTCATAATGCCATGCACACGGTCAAGCAGTCCAGTGCCAGAGGCAGCAAAGCAACCCCAAAACATCAGGGAACCTCCGCCATGTTTGACTGTAGGGACCGTGTTCTTTTTTTGAATGTCTCTTTTTTTTCTCCTGTAAACTCTATGTTGATGCCTTTGCCCAAAAAGCTCTACTTTTGTCTCATCTGACCAGAGAACATTCTTCCAAAACGTTTTAGGCTTTCTCAGGTAAGTTTTGGCAAACTCCAGCCTGGCTTTTCATGTCTCGGGGTAAGAAGTGGGGTCTTCCTGGGTCTCCTACCATACAGTCCCTTTTCATTCAGACGCCGATGGATAGTACGGGTTGACACTGTTGTACCCTCGGACTGCAGGGCAGCTTGAACTTGTTTGGATGTCAGTTGAGGTTCTTTATCCACCATCCGCACAATCTTGCGTTGAAATCTCTTGTCAATTTTTCTTTTCCGTCCACATCTAGGGAGGTTAGCCACAGTGCCATGGGCTTTAAACTTCTTGATGACACTGCGCACGGTAGACACAGGAACATTCAGGTCTTTGGAGATGGATTGTAGCCTTGAGATTGCTCATGCTTCCTCACAATTTGGTTCTCAAGTCCTCAGACAGTTCTTTGGTCTTCTTTCTTTTCTCCATGCTCAATGTGGTACACACAAGGACCAGACAGAGGATGAGTCAACTTTAATCCATGTCAACTGCTGCAAGTGTGATTTAGTTATTGCCAACACAACTGTTAGGTGCCACAGGTAAGTTACAGGTGCTGTTAATTACACAAATTAGAGAAGCATCACATGATTTTTCTAACAGTGCCAATACTTTTGTCCACCCCCTTTATATGTTTGGTGTGGAATTATATCCAATTTGGCTTTAGGACAATTCTTTTTGTGTTTTTTTCATTGAAGACAAATTAAATGAAGATAATAATACCAAAGAATTTGTGATTGCAATCATTTTCAGGAAGAAACTGAGTATTATCTGACAGAATTGCAGGGGTGTCAATACTTTTGGCCAACACTGTAGCTTTAATTAGCAACAAACAGGTACAGATATGAAGGGCTTTGTGGAAACAGGAATATACATCTTAAATATCCCTTTGCAGCATCAGCAAGCTGCTGTGCTTCTCTTCACATGCACAGACACAGGAAACTGGTTACGGTCACATGGTATTTCCTGTGTGTGAGCCTGTGGGAGTGTTTCTTTTTTTAACTAACTTTACTGATAGTGCACAAACCTAGCAATTCAACACATACAGAATTGGAGTTGTTGCACCTAACATATTCCAACACACTGACAGAGCTTGTCAGTGCAATTTGGCCCTAATCAGGCCACCATGCCTGGCACCCAGAAGGTCATTGTTTGACCTATGGGTGCCATGGCAACCATCGGATCCCTGTGAAACCCGATGGAGTCAGGTAGGGAGTTCATTCCCTCTCACAGCCTTCTAGATGTCGCGATCTCTATAGATCGTAGCATTTAGAGGACAAACAGCCCGGGGTGCCGCGCACGTCCGTGACAGTTCAAAGCCATGCCAAATATAGCCTTCATGGAACTGTCATCTTTCCATGACGGCTATATCTGCTATTGGTCGTAATGGGGTTAAAGACAATCTGTCACCAGGACAAAAGTGGGCAATTTTTGCTTTTATTTACAATTCCCACTGCTCCTGAGTATTCTAATTGTATTTATTTTTAAGTCTGCCATACTGTTCCAGAGATATGGGCTGTTTTGTTTAATGCTAATGTTTTATGTTTTTTTCAAGGGGTTGAGGCTCACAAGATTGCCTGGGTGTTTAAGGTACCGTCACATGCCGCCATATCGCCGGCGAGATCGCTTGGCAATTCCCGAAATTCAGCGATGTGGAACATCGCATGTGCATAGTGGCGTGTGACTGGGCGATTCTATGGTGAGAAATCGCTGGTGGAGCGTTGCCTGATTGCCCTGCCCTGCAATGAAATCAGGTGATATCCACCAGGCGATTTCAGCGGATCATGCCGTGACAGGGAGATAGCGACGTACAAGCGATCCTGAAATAAATCCTGTAGGCGTGCTTGGATGTTGTGTTTTTCATGCCACATCTGCGGCAATTGATGGGTGATACTGCTTTTGATTGGCTGGCCGTGTCCGAAGCGTCTTATTTGATGACCCCATGCGTTCACGCAAGGCTGACCAATGGGAACGCAGTTCCGTCCAACCAATCCCAGTGATAGGGGCGCGGTGAAATGAAACCCACTCTAGCACAGCCCTATCAAAACAGTATGCCCACATCGCTCTACGATTGTGGCGTGTGATGTGGCGATGTGTGAAGGGAAGAGATCGCTTCCGGTCTTCTGCAGGCGATCCGGAACGCAGATCTCAAGATCACATGCGAGATCGCTACGTGTCAGTGCTCCACGACAATCAGAAAAAAGTGCCCGAAACGTGTGTGCTCACGTCAAATTGCCGGCGATATGGATGCCATATGTGGCTGTGACCGTACCTTTAGACTGCTTTGCATTATTCTGTGAACCACAGCCTCTTACTTAAGACCATAAAAACTAGCCCTAAATTAAAAAAAGACCCATATCTCTAGAGTCAATTGGTGGTTTAAAAAAAAGCAAAAATGGAAACTGAGGAGAATATTATGAATATAAAATTCAGCAAAATTTAGCCACTTTTGATCTGGAGACAATGTCACGATGGTCTCTCGTGCCTTGATGACTTGTGACAGGTTTGAAACCTTAATCTCACGTCCCTAGTGAGACACTCCATATTAAACGTGTTTTCCTTTCTTTTGGTACTCAATAGGCTAATGTCAATTTTGCTCTAGCAGCTCTGTGGTAGTTCTGTTCAGGTACAGCTACTCAGCGACCACTCCTATCTCCTTCAAATAGTTACATGACCCATAAGCTATTGCTGGTTATAGAATTTCATTCTGTGCAAGCTGCCTGGGTGGAAGGAGCTGTTGGTAAATTGACCGGTGCCAAGCCATCTGCTGCCTAGGAGTTTGGCAGCAGCCATGAAGTTTCTGTTCATCCTTTGGTGTTTTCCTTCCTTAAGTGTTGATTAGTGCAGCGGTAGAACTAGCACTCTCGACCGGCCAGCTCCCTAGTTAGGGATAAGAGCAGAGCTAGCGAGGGACTAGGTGTATTGCACAATGATGGGGTGAAAGAACCTGTATGTGGATGAAAGGGAAATCAGGTACAGCCTCAGGTGAGTGCAAGAGGTGTCTCTCCCCTGCTCCATACTGTCAGGACCCTTCACCCGATATTGTGTCTCATGTGTAACCCTTGTGTGTTCTCTTGTACGTTGGACACCCATTTGTCCCTGCGCCACTCTTATGCACAATATACGGATGTTGCACCCCTGCGATCTGGCTGCCTCAATGATATTTCTTTAATGTTTTGTAATATCATGTCTGGGAAGAATTTGAGCTCCCCCTGCTAGAAGTCTGAAGCATCCAACCAGCCTGAACTCCAAATAGGAAGTTGAGCATTGAAATGGCCTTATTTGGGCATATGTCTCAGTTTTTGCTTGGAGCGAGGGGTTAGCTGAGTAGTAAGGCTGAGAGGCACAGGAGAGGTTCAGTCAGGAGTGAGCCAAAAGGCTACCCTAAGGGACTGGCTGCAAGACAGGGCACCAGCCCATAGGCTACTTAGGCTTACTGGGCCTAGTAGCAGAAACTGGAGGCTAGTGAGTTTTATGCTTACTAACCCCTCAAGAGGGACCTTCCAGGGATCAGGAGCACAGAGGTCAAGAGAAATACTGAAAGGCAGAGATACTGACAGGACTCGCACTACCAATCCAGCTGGAGGTAACTCACAGCAACCAAGAGAGGAGTACAGCACAGCATAAAAGCACCAAGAAACCTATTACAAGGAAAAGTCGGGTGAGTAGGCCACTATACTCACTCAGCAGTTCTTCCCAGACTGACGGACCATGTATCTGGTGGTGCCTGTATACTCTAGATCTACAATAAATAGGTAAAAACTACAAGTCTGACTTTTTGTGTTTCCTTCTCCACTACACCCACTACTACTACCCTCATAATCACCATCCCCTCTGAGCCATCCCTAGTTGGGAAGAATTTAACAATTTCACTACCATTATGCTAATCCCAGAATCTCCTGCAGCGCCAGCTAAATATCCCTACTGGCTTCACAAACTGTTATGATTTCTTTATAGCTTGTATTTCTTTATTTTTACTTCCCCTTTTCATTGTGAGACCGGGCCACAGCACTGGGAAGAGCCACCGTGAACTTAACCCCTGCCCAGCTGCTGAGTACCTAGCCCGTAGCGCTCCACATGGACACACGCCAGTCCGTGCGTGACAGACAGGTTGGCCTAGTGGGATATGTTGGGGTGTATGTGTCTTGGGAAGGGATCATTCACGAAGATGTTTTATCTTCTCCTTATTACATAATAAGCATGTACAGTGATTCTTGCTCTGTCCTCTTCTATCCCTTATATTTTATATGGGTTTGTCTACCATCTCGCCTCAGTGCACATGTTGTTATATTTTACCATCTTACTCTGCATATGGCATTAACTGCTATGCGAGACTGCATATGGCCATCAATCCTAACCAGCTGTAAGCGAACAGAGATCAGCCGAAACATGGATATGGCGCTGAATCTAAGCCCTTGTTAATTCTTATTTATTATATTATTATTAATGACATTGCCAGACAACACATAGACGTCAGGGGATGGGATCCTTCATCCATCATCCATACTGCCAGCCTGCATATGTCTGTTTCTGTTACAGTCCTGTCAACTGTCAGGAACAGAGGCTGATTTCTGAACATTGTGTATTAGTCTCACGCTCATATGCAAATGTAGACCTCTTCTATCCGGGATACATGAATCTTCTCTTGGAGTGGCGCCCACATGCTGACTAACAGACAGTCCTCTATCCCTTAACTGGAGGCGACAATGGCCAGGCTTTAATTTTGTATTGCTCAGTGGAGAGCCTCCTACATAGAGGCGGCTTGAGATGAACATGGTAATCAATCATGTAAAATTAAAATTGCCCTCACTGGCATGGCAGAATATTACCGGGTGGAGAAAAAGAAAAGAAGCAACATTAACAATACGGCCATAGAAATATGGGCTCTGATAAAAAATAATCCTTATATTCAGGTTTTAAGTAAAGCATTGCTGTCTGTGTATTGCAGGGTGCAAGGATTTAAAGGGAACCTGTTACAGCCAAACTCTATTTACCTGTAGACATAGAGGTAATCTGCAGCTAAGGTTTACTCTTCATTGAGATGTAAAATCTGTACTCAGTGAAGATAGATCCCCCATTAAAGAATAAGAGATGGTGCTTTTAAAATTCTATGTAGATAAAAGGGGAGGAGCTAGTGCAGATAGACATTCTATGGAGGGGAGGAGCTAGAGGCAGACAGACATTCTATGGAGGGGAGGAGCTAGAGGCAGACAGATATTCTATGGAGGGGAGGAGCTAAAGGAAGACAGACATTCTATGGAGGGGAGGAGCTAGAGGCAGACAGACATTCTATGGATGGGAGGAGCTATAGGAAGACAGACATTCTATGGAGGGGAGGAGCTAGAGGCAGACAGACATTCTATGGAGGGAGGAGCTAGAGGCAGACAGACATTCTATGAGGGAGAGCTAAGGAAGACAGACATTCTATGAAGGGGGAAGAGCTACAGGCAGACAGACATTGTGTTGCAAGTTCTCCAGCAATGACAGTTATATTTCTCCATAGGACTTTATGAGCACCAACTGTCATCTCCTATCTCAGTAATGGAAAAACCTGTATTCACTAAATATACATTTTAACAATTAATTTAGAATAAAAGATCAGTTCAAGAGGAGAAAGAAGTAGAATATATATTACCAAGTTTCTTATGCTTATGTGTACTATTATCTGACTATGGAAAAAATTAATAAAATACCTGGCTACTGCGGTGCCCCTGCGTCTTGGTTGCCACAGTGGTACTGCACCTAATCCACAGGTGTGTTGCTATTGCTCTCAGGTAAGATGGGGGCACAAAACTGAGACACGCAGTCACACACCCAACAACCATCCTAACTCCAGACCAGGGAGATGCAGGGTAGAAGAAACTCTTCTAGAGGTCAGACACTATCTACTGGTTGGAGGAAGGAGTAGGTTTAGGGGGGGTGGGAGGAGTTAGTTAGTGAGTTGGAAGGAGAAGAAGCAGGAGCAGCAAGATAGAGTTCTAGGGGTCAGTGGAGCTGGGGCCTAAAGGGACCAGTGGGGAGGTCGGCCGAGGAAACCCCAGTTCAGAGAACCCCGAATATACAGCTGACTTCCAGGTCATGGTAGAGGAACTAGCTGCATGAAGGGATCGGCCCCAAACTGGTGTAGAACTTTATGAACAAGCCAGGAAGCTGGAGACCACTGGACTGCAGGTGCAGTAGCTAACACCGTGTACTCTCCCAGGAACAGTGACTATAGAGGGTCAAGAGGATGTGTCGACCGTCGCTCAGTAGGGTCCGCAGTTGCCTGCCTAGGGACTTGTAGTACGAGGGCACGGTGGAAGAACAGGAGTAGGACATGTCAGAAAGAGCAGCATAGAAAGGCTTATGTGTCTCAGGGAGTGGTCCTGGACTATTTGAGGGCTGGCCAAGCTGCACACTGGGAGAGCACAGTAACTGGCTGGGTTGTCTCTGCATATGAACAAGTAAAGAGACTGGTAAGAACGTCAACCTCTGTGTCTGTTCACTCCTTCTGCGCCCTTCCTGTACCAACATCCACCACCATCATCCACATTAAGTGTTATACCAACCCCCGCTCCTTCCATGGGGAGTGATACACCTAGCTGCTACAACATCTATTCCCTGAGGTCACAAGAAGTGCTGGTCATTCTGACCAGAATCCACAGATGGCATCATGAAAGACTTTATTTCCCCTTAAAATGATATCCCCTTTTCATGCTCAGTCAGGACGACTACCACCGGGACTGCCACCGTGACTTTCCCTTGACTGAGCCCGACCGGTCGAGTACCCCTGTCCTTACGGCCATTGCACTACCGTAATGGAATAGTAGCTCAGGAAGAAAATGTATATATAGTGAGTGGTGACTATAACTGCTAAGTGCACCCCCCATGACTGGAAGAAAGTGCCTTCAGGGAGAATATTATGTTTCCACAATGAGGTTTTGGAGAGTTTTTGATAATGTAGAATTTTTGTAGAATTTCTGCATTTTTTATGTAAATTAGGTGACTTGTGTTTTTACATATGCATTTTTTGTTAGCATTTTATAACATTTGTTTTTAACACTGCGAAAATATGCAGTGTCAAAAGCTCACTAAAAACTAATTGCGAGCACACAGCTTTAATCCCTTCACACCCTTTGACATACCCATATGTCTTGGTTGGAAAGGGGTTCCTAACCTATGTGTTATAGGTACGTCATGGTGATTGTGCAAGGCACTGACATTCTACGTACACGACTGCTGCCAGGTGCTCAGCATAGGTCATCGCTGATACAACCAGTATCGGTGCCAACACCGCCCCGACTGTTTGATCTCCTAAATGCTGTAATCAATAGCTATCACAGCACGTGATCTGCATCCGAGCATTGTAATTGTGGGCTGCCAATAGATGCCATGGCAGTCCGAGATCAAATAATGACCTCTGGGCTTGCTTATTATGGTGGCCTGTTAGACCATGCAAGGAACATGGTCTAAAAGGCACACTGTATCACACTGACAAAGTATCAAAGTATCACACTAACAAGTGTAATATATTGCAATGAATGTGCATGGCAATATATTACACCAACAATCAGAGTAATAAAAGGCAATGCCTCATATAAGAACTAAGCAGAAAAAGAAAAACAATTGCAAAAATATATTTTTTTAAATCCCCAAATAAATAAAAAAATTAAAACAATATTATACCAATAAATATGTATATTTATGTAAAAACAAATAAAATAAACTACACATAATTGGTATCACCGCATCTAAACCAACCCGATCTATAAAACTGTCATACTAGTTATGTTATTTTGTGAGTACCTTAAAAATATAAATAAAAAATGTGGCAAAAAACAATGCTTTATCATCATATTGCACAAAAAAAGTGGAATATAACGCAATAAAATAATTTGTACAGAAATAAAAATTGTGTCACTTAAATGTCATCTTGTTCCACAAAAAACAAGCCACAATACTGCTCCGTCAAAACAAAGCATTGAAAAATCTATTATTTTTTCTATAGCATAATTTTTATTGTGCAAAAGTAGCAAAACATTAAAAAATTATTTAAATGTGGTATCACTGCAATTGTACTGACCCAAAAAATAAAGCTTTGTTATCATTGTTACCACACAGTGAAGGGTCTAAAAACAAAAAGACCAATAAACAATTCCTGAATTGTTGACACAGAGCAATCTAGTGTGAACAGGCCTGTATAGCAAGTTCACTATGAATGCCAAATTGTATGAAACAACAACTAGAAAACCAAAAACGTATGTGTGTATTGTGCCCAAATACCTTGCAATAAATAAATAAAAGCTAATACTGTAAAAACTCAGGGCACTTGGTTCATACCTACACCATGTTCCAAATTATTATGCAAATATTCTTTTTTCCTGATTTTCCTAAATGGTGGGTGCAAATGACAGTCAGTGTAATAAAAGTCATCACCCATAAGGGTACCTTTACACGCTGCAACTTTTGGTGGCGATCGGAGGCAACCTAACGTGTGCATGCACATTTTTCATGGTTGCCTCCGAACGGCGAAGGTGCATTTACACGCCGCAATTTCGCCCTCAACCTAAGGCGATGTGTCATCCCGGAAGTTCCCACACCAACAGTGGGAAACATCCAGTTGACTCCGATGCCGCTTCACACGCCGCAATCCCAAAGGAATGTGGGCGTACATATTCAGCGCCACAAGAACATAGGCGTGACAGACTTGTGTATTCCGCGCCCCAAACACGCTGATTAGACAACGCAATAGCGTCATGATTGGCCAGCCTACCCAGGAAGGCTGACTAATACATGACGCCATTGCAATTGTGTAGTGTGAATGGACAGCTCTTCAAATATGTCGCCCTGTGAAGGGACAGCCAATGCAAACACAGTAGCCACCACCAATCATCGCTGGGGTGGCGGTCTCCAGCACGCTGTGGCACGCTTCCGGGAAATCAGTAGGCGACACTGATTCCATCCCTCCAGTTGCAACTGGCGTGTGAAAACTGAGAGACAATCCAGAGCCCCGTCACCGTGAAATTGCTACGAAATTGCGTGTATTTGTGAACCCGGTGGTGTTTTGTTGCCCGCGGTTCCTATTTCACTGCACTGCTGCAAAACCAGAGGCAACCATGAAGGGGAAATTCCCTGCTTTTGGCATGTGAAGGGTTGATAGGGATAGAATCAGCGTCGCCTACTGATTTCCCGGAGGCGTGCCACAGCGTGCTCGAGACTGCCCCCCCCCAGCGATGATTGGTGGTGGCTATTGTGTTTCCATTGGCTGTCCCTTCACAGGGCAACATATTTGAAGAGCTGTCCATTCACACTACACAAGTGCAATGGCCCGAAAATAGTACCAAGAAAAATGTGAACTCATCCCACAAAAAAACAGTCCTTCACATGACAAACATTATAGCTCTTAAAATATGGCAATGTAAAAGCTTTTTCGTATGAAAATAGTTTTTTAGGGCGATTTAATTAAATGTTGTATTAAAAAGGTTAAACTTTAATATATTTAAAAGTAGCCAAACATTAAAAAACAATATAAATTATGACCGGATTCTTAATGGAAGATTCCCTATAACGCAGCAATTGGAGCCACCTTGGACTCCCTTTGGCTTATGATCTGGTGGTGTCCTTTTTTTAAAGCATTAATTAAAGCACGGTTGACCACAGTTTTGTGCACCTCTGGAAAGAAGGACACCACTAATCAGAGGCCAGACAGAATCCAGAGTAATGCTGTTGACTTGATAGTGAATGGATCCCTTGGGGATGTCATCTGATTCATGTAATTCAGAGATTTAGAGATTTAGATGTAAACCCCAAAAGCACAGGGTAAATGTAATCCAACATTTTATGTAAAATGTACCTATTAAAAGCTTCAACTTGATCCCCCCAAAAATTGTCCTCATACAGGTCTGTCATGTGTCAATAGAAATATATTGTTTTTCATGTTACTGGTTACACAAAGGCTCTGGAAAAGCATTATTGTTCCCCTCAAAACAAATCCAGCAAACTCTGCGATCCCAAATCCAAATATTTCCCTCCCTTCTGAGCACCACAATGTGCCTAAACCACATTGTAGTGACCACATGTTTAGCATTACTGTAATAAGGAGAGTCTACTTAATTTATTGGATGTGAGTCCCCAGAAGCACGAGCATGGGCACAATGGATGAACAACACAATATACTGGTTGCTACAATGACAATTTAACATTTTTAGGCTAGGGTCACACTTACAGATTTTACATGCGTTTTTGAGACTTGCGTTTTGTGAAAATGCATGCAAAAGAGCATCCATAGGCCCCCATGCAAAAAACGCATGCCCCAATAGCAAAAACGCATATCTGAATGTACCATGCATTTTTGGGATGCGTTTTTGGCACAGCACCAAAAAATACTGCATGCAGCATTTTTTGGTGCTTTTTCAAAAATCCATGCGCTTTTTTAACATGGGGCCCTATGGGAAACGCATGCTTTTTTATATGCACTAAATGGTACATGCGTTTTTGCATGCGTTTTTTAAGGGTCCCCCACAAAAACACAGGCTGCCAAAAAGGACCTTAATAAACGCATGCAAAGTGAGACCCTAGCCTCACTTAGCAACATCGATTGCTGCTTGTTTCTAGAAAACACACATGGAGTCAAAATCAACATTACCCCTGTAGATAAATTTGCAGAGATGTGTAATTTTCATATTGGGTCACTTGGGGGGACTCTGCTCTTCTGGCACTCATGGGTTTTGTATATAGAATCTGAAATCTATTCTAGGAAAATCTGTCCTCAAACAATCAAATATCGCTCCTCCCCTCCCGAGCCCTGCCTTATGGCTGTGCAGTTTGTACAGTCACACTTGTGGTACTGCCTTGTTCAGCAGAAATTGTGAGACAAGTTTTGTTGTAATATTTCCACATGTAAAAATGTAAAATCTGGCACTAAAACAAAATTTTGAGGGTAAAAATTGAATAATTTTTTCATTACTGTCCAATGGTATAAAATTTGGTGACACACCTGTCGTGTCAATGTGATCACTATACCCTTAGATTAATTAATTAACCCAAAGGGACAGTGTTTATATTATCTGTGCTGCCGTACGATGAAGGGACCACAAGGTTGTATCGAGTAATGATGGCTTTAATTGACATTTTTCGGAGCTCCTTCCTCAGGAAACCAACCTTTATACAAAATATAGCACGAGGTACACAAAATATAGATCATGAGAACACAAAAACCAGAGCACATGATCATGACGTATGGCTGGGAGGTAACATTGACGTCATTTGTAACTTGATCCTTGAGTGCAAGGATCTTGTGGAGTGGCATGCTTGGTAATAGTGAGTTTAAATCCAGCTTTGTATAGTCAGCTGGTACTAAACCCAAAATTCATGATGTCAGGTTAAATTAGACCTAACCACCATGAATTTCTAGTAAACATTGAAAAAACACGACACAGACATTTTTTTATTAGAAATAAAACATTTAGGGACTCCATCTTCAATTACAAAAAAAAAAGCCTTCCTCTGGTGTAATCCACAGGCAGAGCAGGTTCAGCTTTGCTTCGTCGCTCTGAACAGACACACATCAGTTCAGAGTGATCAGACTGAGCTGGGTACCGTGACAGAGGTTAATCGAGTTCATAGTTGAGCCATGATCTCTGGTAACCCCTGGCTTTAAATGTGATATGGTCCCTAAAAAAATGCTTTTGTAAATTTTGTTAGAAAAATTAAAAATATGATGCTAATGTAAAGTAGACATGAGGCAAATGTTATGAATTAATGATTTTATGTGATATTACTCTCTGGTTTAAGGGCATAAAAATGCTAAGTTTGCAAATTGATACATTTTTAAATTTTTTTGTCAAATTTTTGATATGTCATAAACAAATGCAAATCATATTGACCAAGGTTTACCACTAGTATGACGTCCAATATGTCATGAAAAACTATATCAGAATCACTGTGATCCGTTAAAGTGTTCCAGAGTTATTACCTCATAAAGGGACATTAGTCAGAATTGTAACACTTAGCCTTGAACTTTTTCCCTAAAAAGAAAAAAAGGGCACTATATTGGTAATTATGCACCTTTCTGAAACTTAAATTGTTATAATTGTTCATAATTTCATATTTGTTACTGTCATATTTATTTAGCACAGTTTTATATGAGATTTGCTATTGATTTTTTCCATATTATTGGCACTATGCACTTTATGCGGAAGTAAATTCCTCTTGTGTGTTATATAGAGATGGGCGAATCTACTCGCTAGGACTCGTTACTCTGCGAGTAATAGTGGAATCGCAGGACTCGGTACTCTGCGAGTTTCCATGCTATTACTCGCACAGTAGTGAGTCCACCATCCCTCCGTCCCCCCCCAACCTCCCCACCCGATCCTAAGTTAGGACCGGGCAGGGGGAGCAGGAGCAGGGACTCAGGACTCAGGCGCGGAAACCGGCGGTGAAATTTGCTCACTGCCGCTTCCCCCACTGAGTCCTGACCAGGGGTGGGCTTGGGGGCGGGGGGTAGTTTGCACCGGCCTGGCCGGCTACTTACCCCTGCCTCTGCCGCCGCCGCAGACTCGCTCCCCGAGTCTCTCTGCTTCTGTTTCCGGAGATTCCCAAATGGTGACAGAAGCAGTGAATAAATTAACTTCCGTCACCGCTCGGGAATCTCCAGCAGCAGAGAGACTCGGGCTGACAGCAGGGTTCAGCTCAGGTCATAATGACCTGAGCTGAACCCTGACTGTTTAGTCAGTTCTCAGCTCTGCTACATGCATGTATGTCTATGCACAGGGATGTAGCAGAGCTGAGATTGCGTTTTGGACTACGTCGGACGGAAGAGGATTTTTTAAATAAAGATGGAGTCCCTAATGTCTTTTTTATTTTATTTTTAATAAACATATTTTCTCTGTGTTGTGTTTTTTTCATGAAATAATAAAAAAAAAGGCTCCCCTATTTTCTTGTGTCTGGCCAGGTACAAATAGGCACCTGGGGGTTGGGGGGCAGCCCGTCGCTGCCTGCTGGATCCGGCTGGTTACAGAAATACGGCGAAGCCCACATCATTTTTTTTTCTGAAAAATCAATAAAACAATCCTAAAAAAGGGACTGCATCTTTATTAACCCCTCGCCCATGGTCCAGGGGTTAATAAAGATGCAGTCCCTTTTATTTATATTGTTTTATGGATTTGTCAGAAAAAAATTTGACGTGGGCTTCGCCGTATTTCTGTAATCAGCCGGATCCAGCAGGCAGCGACGGGCTGTCCCCAACCCCCAGGTGCCTATTTGTACCTGGCCAGACGCAAGAAAATAGGGGAGCTCTTTTTTTTATTATTTCATGATTTCTCCGCGCAATTTCTATGTCCAGCCAGGTACAGCTAAGCAGCTGGGGGCTGGAATCCGCAGCGCAGGGAGACCCAAGCTTTCTGGGCACCCCCCGCTGCAAATTGCAGCCCGCAGCCACCCCAGAAGATGGCGCGTTCATTGAAGCGCCATCCTCCGGCGCTGAACCCCGCTCTTCCAGTGGCCCGGTTGGCTCACTGGTAATAAAGGGGTTAGGGCCAGCTTTGTATTATCAGCTGGCCCTAAGCCCGAAATTTATGGCGGTCACGCCAATATTAGACATGACCGCCAGAATTTCCAGTAATCAATAGAAAAAAAACACAACACAGAGAAATTTTTTTTATTAAAAATAAAACACAAAAGACATTAGGGACTCCATCTTTATTCCAAAAATCCTCTTCCGTCCGACGTAGTCCAAAAACGAGATCTTCACTGCCACATCCCTGTGCATAGACATACATGTCTATGCACAGGGAGTGAGCAGGCTGCAAATGACTTTCACTTTCAGGGTTGACCTCAGGTGAAGCCTGCTGTCAAAGCCTGACTCTGTCGCTGCCGGCGGGAGCGCCGGCAGAGCAGTGAATACATTAACTTCAGGGAGGCAGGCAGGCTCCCGCAGGGTCCCGGTGTCCTCCTTGCGTCGGCAGCTGTCAGCTGACAGGACTTGCGACATCACGGCAGGTCCTGTCAGTAGACAGCTGCCGACGCCAGGAGGACACCGGGACCCTGCGGGAGCCTGCCTGCCTCCCTGAAGTTAATTAAACAGAAGCAGAGAGACTCGGGGAGCGAGTCTGCGGCGGCGGTGGTGGAGGCAGGGGTAAGTAGCCGGCCGTTCCAGTGCACCCCACCCCACCCCCCGTTCAAACTTCTTTTTATTTTTTACTATTCTTTAAAAGCCAGCGGCTTTTTGCCTCTGGCTTCAAAAGAATAACATGGGGTATGGCAGGTTTTTCCTGTGCTGCCAGACCCCTTATAGGGTCCGGCGGCAGAGGAATCGCTGCAATACTCGTTCCCCATTCATTTACATTGGGCTTGTCAGAGTCTAGCGAGTCCGAGTAATTTAGGATTCGCCCATCCCTAGTGTTCTATTTATTTTTGTGTGGTTTATTTGATTATTTTTTCATTGCACTATATGTATGAGGCGGTTGACAGGGTAGGGGGTACTCGGATACCGGGGCTGATGGCGACTTGGATAAGGGATCACAGCTGGTCGGTCCCCGATCCCGTGCCCTGGACCCTCAATGGCGGGGATGGTGGGGGAATGATGGTGTGAAGGGGATTGGTTACGTGACGCCACCTGTGGTACCTAGTAACGTGTATACCAGTGGTACGGCCGGCCACTGAGGTGATGGAGGTGCAGCTCAGTGTAGTACAGCTCCCTACAGGTGGAGCTTTACCTCAGGGCAGCAGGGATGGATGAGGTGAGTCGTAGTAGCGTCTCTGCGGTCAAAGCTGTGGGTAGCGGCGGTTAAGCAGGCACACACACAGTAGTCTATGTTTCGGTACCTTTTACTGATGACCGCTAACAGGTACAGTCCAGAGGAGTAACCAGGTCCTCGGTTCAATTGGGACTTTCACCTTGGAGAGTTGTGAGGCCTCCTCTGTCACTGTGACGGTGGTTTGGGGTAAGTTCTGCCTATAACTGAACTCACCGCTCCTTCTTTCCTCCCAGGGCTTTACTTTATAACTGACAATGAGGTCATTCTTTGGGGTCCCTAATCTCCTCTTGGCCCCTGGTCCTGTGCTTGGTCAGGTTCGAGAGTCTCTTACTTGTTTTCCTCAGGGGGTTAATTCCTCCTGGTCTTTCAGGGCTTTTCCTGGTGCACTTGATACTTAGCAGAACTTAGCAGTAAACTACAGGGAATCTTGGTTTGTTCCCTTTCTTCTTTCTCCTATTCCTCCACTTACCTCTGACTCTCTCCCTAGGGTGCAGCACATCTGAGTCAGTGTTCCCTTGTCCTGGGCCTGGCTTTATCCCAGCGACCAGCTCCTTCACACCTGCTCTCTCCTAACTCTCTAGAACTAACTAACTAACTGGGACTAACTGACTAACTGGGACTAACTAACTAACTGACTCCTCCCCTCAGACCTGGATCTTTTCTAGGGGATCTCGCTTAAGGCAGCCAGTAAAGCTCCCCCTTCAGGTCTGGGGTGGAAGGTGTTGTGTGCTGTATGTACCAAGGTGTAAATCCCTCCTTGCATCGGTGGATCCTGTGGCAATTCCCTGCAGGGGAGCCACATGTGTTTAATCTTATATGCAATAATTTTTTGAAAAATTTTGATTATTTTTATTCCACAGATTTTATGAGCGACCGATTCTATCACATCGGGAGGGTGGTGATGTCATGATGGGGGCGGGCCCTGTGGTGCTGGGGGTGGCAGCCATCTCTTCCCTTGTCTGCGTTCTTTCTCCCTCATGCTGTCTCCTCCCCTTTGTGTTCTCTCTCATTTGACCTGTTCCCCGTGCGCTGGCTCTCTCCCCCATGCGCTCTCCCCGTGTGCTGTCCTTATGTGCTCTCATCTTTGAGCTGTCTTCCCCTTTGCGCTCTCCCCCTCAGTGCGGTCTTTCTCCCTCCTATGTCTTCTTACCTCTATGCTCTCTCCTTTGAGCGGTCTCCCCCTTGCACTCTCCCCCCATGTGCTGTCTTTTCCTCTCATGTTCTCTCCCCCTTGTGCGCTCTGTCTTCCCCCTGTGCACTCTCCCTTTCCCCTGTGCACTCTCTCTCTCCTTGTGCTATCCCTCTGTATGTGCTCCCTCCCCCTGTGGGCTGTCTCTCCCCACTGTGCACTCTCTCTCCTTTTGTGCTGTCTTTTCCCCTGTGCGCTCTCTCTCCTTGTAGGAAGCCAGTCCCCTTGTGTTGTCTATACCCTTGAGCAGTCTCTCCCTCCTGTGCACGCTCTTTCCTTCCTATGCATTTTCCCTACTGTGTACTGTCTCTCTTCGCTCTGTGCGCTCTCTCTCCCCGTGTGCTCCCTCTCCCCAATGAGCTCTCTCCTTCTGTGCTCTCTCTCCCCCTGTGCTTACTGTCTTCCCCTTGTGCTGGCTCTCCCCCTGTATGCTCTCTGTTCTCGCTGTGTGCTGTCTCTCTTCTCCCTGTTGAGTACAAAGATGGTGGCAGCATGAGTAAGTGCACATGCACATGTGGGTCATCCCACAATCTCTGCATACCTAACTGTCCAAAGATGGCAGCCGTAAAACTAAGTGCGCATGCGAGACAGATTACATGGGGTGGAGGAGCAGTTTTATCTCTGCTTCTTCTCTTCTCCGGCAATCTCGAACTTTCCAGCAGTTATAAAACTTTTTTAAAAAGTATTCCAAAAACAGTGCCACACCTTTCTTCATGTTGTGTCTGGTACTGCAGTTTTTCTCTATTTCATTGCAGATGAGCTACAATACCAGATATAACCCATGGACAGGTGGGCACTGTTTAAGGAATAGGTAGCAATGTTTTTCTAATGCTATACAACTTCATTAGTGGGGTTATCCACTAGCATTTTCTTTTTCACTACTAGATGTGGGCCAGATGCTATCGCATCGGGAGGGCAGTGCCATCATGAAGGGGTGGGCTCTGTGGCGCTGAGGTGGCAGCCGTATCTCTCCCCTGTCCGCTGTCTCTCTCCCCCCCGTGCTCTCTGTATCTATGCAAATAAATGTATGCTTAGTTAAAAACCTGCTTCTTTGTTTTTTCCTAATAATAAAGTGTTTAATTTCCTGGTAAAAAAAACATTTCCCTTGCCAGCGCAGGTAATCCAAGCAGCTATTGGCTGCAAACTCCTACTGCCTGGTGTTGCCTTCGATGGCAATGAAAACTACAAGGGAGACCTTTTTTATGTAGATATTGAAATTTTATTTATTAAGTAAATATTTTTTAAAAATTGCCGTGGGATTCGCGGTATTTTATATTGCCAACCAAAAGCTCTTTAATTCATATAAAAGTCAATAATTCCATATATTGCAGTACAGTACAACGCGTTTCGACTTACATACAAGTCTTCCTCAGGTACATGTGATCACATGTACCTGAGGAAGACTTGTATGTAAGTCGAAACGCGTTGTACTGTACTGCAATATATGGAATTATTGACCTTTATATGAATTAAAGAGCTTTTGGAAGAAATTATCGTGCCTCTTAAGGAAGCGCTATTCCTCAAAGTCCGGTGTTATTTAAACCATATACTGACGAAACAGGCTCCCCTCAGAAGACCTGATCCCTCCGAGAGGAAGGCTGCAAGCCTAAGAGAAAACCTTATACTATATGAACAAAAGACACCAAAAAGGTGAGCATTTTTTGATCATTACCACCTAGACCAAGATCAAATAATCTCTACACTTAGATCTGCGCCTGCTCTTTTTCTCCATTATCCCCCTTTTAGAGATTAACTGGATATTGCCAACCAAGGCAGCTGGGGGCTGTAATTCTTAGCGCGGTAAGTCCCAAGTACTCTGAGTCCACCATGCTGAAAATTGCAGCCAGCAGCCACCCCAGAATTGGCACCTCCATGACAGATGCCAAAACTGGCAGTTATCCCGCTCTTCCAGCTGCCATGTAGCGGTAGCAAACTGGGTAATAAAGTGGTTGATGTCAGCTTTTCTTTTGCAGCTGACGTCAAACCCTATTGCTAATGTCAGCCATCATCAGTATGACAGTCAGCCATTAGCAATAATTTTAGTAAAGAGAAAAAAAAACACAACACTGAGATAAATCGTTTATTACTTACAAAATAGACAGGTCATTATCCACTTTATTAGCTCCCATCAAGTTCCCCTCCAATGTAATCCTGTAATTACTGTAATCTTGAAGTGGGGCAGTGTGATGCTTCACGCAGCCACCATCTTTGTATACCTGAGTGTCCTAAGATGGCAGCCACGTGTGTATGTGTGTGCATGTGTATATATACAGTGCCTTGTGAAAGTATTCGGCTCCCTGAACTTTTCAACCTTTTTCCACATTTCAGGTTTCAAACATAAAGATATATATTCTAACTTTTTTATGAAGAATCAACAACAAGTGGGACAGAATCGTGAAGTGGAACGAAATTTATTGGATATTTTAAACTTTTTTAACAAATAAAAAACTGAAAAGTGGGCGTGCAATATTATTCGGCCCCTTTACCTTCAGTGCAGCAAACTCACTCCAGAAGTTCAGTGAGAATCTCTGAATGATCCAATGTTGTCCTAAATGACTGGTAATGATAAATACAATCCACTTGTGTGTAATCAAGTCTCTGTATAAATGCACCTGCTCTGTGATAGTCTCAGGGTTCTGTTTCAAGTGCAGAGAGCATCATGAAGACCAAGGAACACACCAGGCAGGTCCGAGATACTGTTGTGGTTAAGTTTAAAACCGGATTTGGATACAAAAAGATTTCCCAAGTTTTAAACATCTCAAGGAGCACTGTGCAAACGATCATAATAAAATGGACGGCGTATGAGACCAATGCAAATCTACCAAGACCCGGCCGTCCCTCTAAAATCTCATCTCGAATAAGGAGTAGACTGATCAGAGATGCAGCCAAAAGGTCCATGATCACTCTGGATGAACTGCAGAGATCTACAGCTGAGGTGGGAGAGTCTGTCCATAGGACAACAATCAGTCGTACACTGCACAAATCTGGCCTTTATGGAAGAATGGCAAGAAGAAAGCCATTTCTCAAATATATCCACAAAAAGTCTTGTTTTAAGTTTGCCACAAGCCACCTGGGAGACACCAAACATGTGGAATAAGGTGCTCTGGTCAGATGAAACCAAAATTTAACTTTTTGGCCACAATGCAAAACGATATGTTGGCGTAAAAGCAACACAGCTCATCACCCTCAAAACACCATCCCCACTGTCAAACATGGTGGTGGCAGCATCATGGTTTGGGCTGCTTTTCTTAAGCAGGAAAAAAGAAGATGGTTAAAATTGATGGGAAGATGGACGGAGCCAAATACAGGACTATTCTGGAAGAAAACCTGTCGGAGTCTGCAAAAGACCTTAGACTGGGACGGAGATTTATCTTCCAACAAGACAATGATCCAAACACAAAGCAAAATCTAGAATAAAATGGTTCAAAAATAAACGTATCCAGGTGTTAGAATGGCCAAGTCACATCCAGACCTGAATCCAATGGAGAATCTGTGGAAAGAGCTGAAAACTGCTGTTCACAAACGCTCTCCATCCAACCTCACTGAGCTCCAGCTGTTTTGCAAGGAAGAATGGGCAAGAATTTCAGTCTCTTGATGTGCAAAACTGATAGAGACATACCCCAAGAGACTGCAGCTGTAATCGCAGCAAAAGGTGGTGCTACAAAGTATTAACTCAAGGGGGTCGAATAATATTGCACACCCCACTTTTCAGTTTTTTATTTGTTAAAACGTTTAAGGGGGCTAAATACTTTCACAAGGCACTGTATGTGTGCATATGTGTGCATATGTATGTGCATGTGTGGTATGTGTATGTGCGTGTATGTGTGTGTACATATGCGCATGTGTGCATGTATGTACACTACTGTTCAAAAGTTTGGGGACAACTTTGTGTTTTCCATGAAAACTCATACTTTTATTTATGAAATGAGTTGCAAAATGAATAGAAAATATAGTCCAGACATTGACAAGGTTAGAAATAATAATTTTTATTTTAAATAATAATTTTCTCCTTCAGACTGCTTTCGTCAACGAATGCTCCCTTTGCAGCAATTACAGCATTGCAGACCTTTGGTGGGTATTATTTAATGAAGCTGCCAGATGAGGAGCTGTGAGGTGTCGATTTCTCAAACAAGAGACTCTAATGTACTTGTCTTGTTGCTCAGTTGTGCATCGGGGCCTCCCACTTCTCTTTTTACTCTGGTTAGAGCCTGTTTGTGCTCTCCTCTGAAGGGAGTAGTACACACCGTTGTAGGAAATCTTCAGTTTCTTGGCAATTTGTCGCATGGAATAGCCTTCATTTCTAAGAACAAGAACTGTCGAGTTTCACATGAAAGTTCTCTTTTTCTGTCCATTTTGAGAGTATCCTAGAACAAACAAATGTAATGCTCCAGAGTCTCGACTAGTTTAAAGGTAGGTCAATTTTATAGCTTCTCTAATCAGCCAAACCGTATTTCTGTTTCATTTAATGTCAGCTTCATTGAAAATGTACTTTTCTTTCAAAAATAAGGACATTTCTAAATGACCCCAAACTTTTGAACGGTAGTGTACGTATGTCTATGTGTGTGTACATGCTTGTATGCATATAAGTGTATGTGTGTACATGTCTGTATATGTGCATGCATATGTATATATGTGCATGTATGTACGTGTATGTATGTGCATGTGTCTGTATGTGTGTGCATGTATGTGCTTGTCTGTATGCGCATGTGTATGTATGTATGTGTGTGCATGTATGTGTGTGCGTGTGTGTATGTGCATGCATATGTGTATGTATGTGCATGTGTGTGTGCATGTATGGTCAAGTGTGTGTGCATGTATGTGTGTATGTGCATGTATGCACTTGTGTGTGTATGCACATGTATGTGTGTGAGTGTATATGCATGTGTGCATGTATGCACGTGTATATGTATGCACATGTGTATGTGTGTGTACACACATGTGCTTGTGTATGCATATGTGTATGTGCGTGTGTGCGGCACCCTCTGTAGCCACCAGAAGGCAATTGCACCCCATCTCCTCCTGGACACACATGCCCCAGACAGAGCCTCAGAGTTTCCTAGTGTAAAGCTGGTTGCTGCAGGGGAGTCGGGTGTCAGTCGTATTGGCTGGATGTGCAGCTGGAGTGTAGCGGAAGTGTATTGGAAAATCTATCTCTTGGGTGTCCCAATATGGCATCTGGCATTCTTCCGGTCGGCGCCGTGGATTGTTAGATTCGGAGACATTCAGACAGAAGTGGATGGCGGACACGATTAGGTAAGTATATAAATAGATGGGTCTTAGAACTAAAAGGCAGGTAATTGGCAAGTATCTCCCTCTGCCTCTTCTACCTGGCATCCATCTCTGCCAGCACAGAGTGGTCATAGGAAATCTGCAGCTTCTGTTGACGTCAAGTCAACAGAGAAACAGCTTCTTCACTGCTTTGTGCTATGGCTGAAGCGTGACAGCCGTCTGTCAATCAGCATGATGTCGACAGTCACACCCCATCATCGGAGTAGCTCGGAAAAGGAAGAGCTTCTCTGTTGACGTGAAGCAGTAAAATCACTCGTGTCTGTTCTGAGCTGGTGCAGGATAGGATAGGCAGGTAGTTAGCAACTACCTGCCTGTCAGATATAGACCCATAGTAAAAAAAATAAAATAGTCTTGGACAACAACTTTAAATTTACGGTAACACATTGATTAGAATGGATCCTCAGTAATAGGCTGGGGTCTTAATGCCATATGACTAATGCAAGTATTGCATCAAAATCCCTGGACTGGCCATCAGTTGTCCTGACCTGGGTGGGTCAGCTGCTTCAAGTACTTCTATGCAGCTGTCACACTCAGGTCAGGAGAGCTGCTGGACGGTCTGTGCAGTGTGATGCAATCCTTGCATGAGTCATACACTAGTGTGACTCCAGCCTTAATCCTAATGCCGGAACTGAGAAGTGATGTGTGACACATGGAGCTTAGGCGGCTTCACACTTGCAGATGCATCTGCAGCGTTTTGCAGATGCATCTGCAAGTATCAGCATGCAGACCACGGCCGTGGTGTGAATGCTCTCATTGATTCCTATATGTGAGCCGTAAGCAGGCGTATGCCTGCTTACAGATCACACTCTCCCGCCCGCACTATGACGCGAGATGTTGCGTCCAAGGTGCGGGGCGGGAGTGTGTGATCTGTCAGCAGGCATACGCCTGCTTACGGCTCACATATAGGAATCAATGAGAGCATTCAGACCGCGGTGCGCCCTATTATAAACATAGGGACCGCGGTCTGCATGCTGATACTTGCAGATGCATCTGCAAAACGCTGCAGATGCATCTGCAAGTGTGAAGCAGCCTTATAGAGAGGATCTCTGGTGTATGCTCCTCCTCTTCAAGTTCTATACTCGCATCACATTGCATATCACGGCGTTCCTTTACCCACCAGTAGTGATTTATATTAATATATCCTGAGCAGGATCAGAAATAAATTATCCATGCCGGCTGTAGGTTTTAATCAGATCTAATAGAACGGAGAGGGATTTGTTGCAAGGAGGAGAGAAATTTGGAATAAGGAGGCAGATGACAGTGCAATCTTTACGACTCAATTTAATAGTTGAATGTGAATTAGCAGATGTGAATTAAACCGCTGTTTTCCCCACATTTGCCTATTTATTAAAGCGAGATTCTCTAATAAGTCACAGAAAATATCAAATTGAATGTCAGAAAATAGGTTAAAAGCAGAAGTAAAATGTCTCATTATTATGAAGCCATTCTGCACGGGATTACTGCATCAGAGAAAGGCTATAAATTGTTAACAAGTAAGATTTATTTTATTGGGGCGTTCCATGAATATTTGGCGCATGTGGATATAAATTCTTTCTCCTCACAGCACATTTATTCATAGTAATGCGGTGAATACATAATTCAAAGGAAAACACAACCAGACAGTGACACCTGGTGGTCAAATGGTCATGAAAAATTATGCAAAATCACTCTCATATGAATGTGTTGAGCTATTACTCTTGTCAGCTTACTAAAACCCCTTAACCCCTTCCATTCATGGCCATGTTTCTTCATTTTATTCTGCTAAAAAACATAAAATGTTTAATTATTTTTTTTGTCAGAGTAGATACGAGGACTTGTTTTTTGGCAAATTATAACCATAATGTGCGGAAAAACATGAGAAATTACGACTTATTTATGACATTTTTCCATTTCTTAGAGGAAAAGTGTAAAACAGCAATTCTGGCATTTTTCTTGTTTTTTTTACAACATTCATCACGTATGGCAAATACATAAACATTTTTTTAGTTTGAGCTTTTGTTGAAAAAGCAATATCATTTATGTAAACTTTTTATAATTTTTAATTTAACAAGTGGTAAAAAAGGTGATTTATATTTTTAATTGCTTTTGTTTTCTTCAATTAAAGCTGTTTTTAAAGGATTTTAGTCCCAAAGGAGTACTTGAACCTGTGTACAGCACCATAAACTGTGTAGTGGTAGTTTTCAGCTCCAATTTACCCCTTTCCCGCCAAGGACAATTTTTGCTTTTGCACTTTCGTTTTTCTCTCCCCTTCTTCAAAGAGTTATAACTTTTTATTTTTTTGACATAACCATATGAGGGCTTGTTGATTGCTAGAATCATTGTCCTCTTGAGTGATACCCAGGGGCAGGGGCGTAACTACAACAGGTGCAAGGGTTGCAATCACGCCTGGCGCAGTCCATACGGCGCTAGTCCATCCGCCGCAGGCTGAAAAGTACGTTTTTTTCACAACCAGTCCTGTGACTATGGTCCTTTTAAATTGATGAAACAGGGAAAATACCTTTTATATGTCTTTACAGTATAGTCTCTGTAAGTGCTGGGTAAAGGGGTACAAAGTCTTCCCAAAAGTTCAACAAAGTTCAATAAAGTCCTTACAGGTAATGTCTCTGTAGGCTTAAAAGTTTAAAATACACAACAACACTTACTACGGTGCCTCGGCGTAGGAGTCCTTGGTACTGAAAGGGCCTCTACCAGTCATAAGCGCTGTAGGCCTCCTGGCCCTGGGGTCACCAATTGGCCAAGATTTTGCTGTCCCTAAACAGCTCCTTACGCCAACTCCCCTCACCCCTCTTTCTGATGTTGTGTACCTGGTGTGACCTGTTTTAGCCTACTCTTCACCCTTCTGTACACTACTATTTACATTTTATGTACATAACTGGTTTCTGTTTACATGTTATACCTACTGCACCCAATCGCCATACCTGGACGGAGGTTGACCTTGTGTCGTGCGACTAGATCTATGCACTACTAGTGTGGATGTCTCAGGTAATGTACTGAATGTAGGTATGTCAGGTAAGCATCTGCATGGCCTTAGTCTCACTAAAGGATTAGCAGGTGCACCAATTGTAGGATCCTCTGGTTCTCTGACAACGGGTGTTTCTTCCTGAATTTCCGAAGTGGAGTCTCTTGGTTCATCTCTTGGTTGATAGAAATGGATTACTGGGACTATTACTGCTCCTTCATGTTAAGGCCAATCTTCAGGGACGTCTCCGACTATTGTAGGAATGACTCTTTCTTTTGGTTCTTTGCATTGAGTGAGAGGTTTATAGGACTCTTCTACTTCCTTTTCTCGGGATTCTTGGTTTTCAATGCTTTAGGGCAATTCTTTAAGGGGTCTCTTGATACTGTATGGATTGTTTTTCCTCCATCTTTACTGATTAAGCATACTTTGGAGTTGTCAAAGTTGGAGTGCAACACAGTATATGGTTCTTGCCCCCACTGGTCATTAAGTTTGTGTTTTCTTCTTTTTCTTTTAGCACAATACTTCCGGGTAATATGGGTTCTGCTGGTGCACTCTTCTTAAAGTCTCTTTCTTGTTTTTGTCGACACAGGCTTGGACTAATTTGTACTGTTCCAGATGATTGATGTTCCAGTCAGAATTGTGAGTATCTGCTTTTGGTTCGATGACTCCCATTTCCAAGTCTACTGGTAATTTTCCAGAGCATGCTCTCATGAGGTAAGCCGGTGTAGAGTTAGTTGAGCTCACAGGAATGTGGTTGTACATGTCCGCAAGACCAGGCAATTTTTCTGGCCATTGGTTTCTTTCTTCTAGAGGTAGTATCTTCAGCATGTCGATGACAATGTTATTCATCTTTTCGTATAAACCATTTGATTGTGGATGGTATGGCGTGGTTCTTATCTTCTTACACCCATAAAGATGACAGCATTCTTGAAAGATTTCAGCTTCGAATGCAGAACTCACATACTGTATTTTCATCAGCTAGCTGGGCGAACAGTCAAGCAGTCATCCGGCTGGTTAATAGTTAACAGATATGTCACTGAACTTGTAGCAATACTGACTGCTCTGCATTAAAGGACCTGTGTGATGTCACAACTATGCAACCGTAATGGGTAAACTTTAACGATTAACTAAATCTTTAATGTCTATGTTGATTTAGCTCCGACTATTATAGTCACATGGTCATGACATCACACATCATTTATACAGAGCATTCAGCATTACTATAAGTTCAGTAACATAAAGTGCCATAGAATAAATGGCGCTATAATAATAATAATAAATATCTGTTCACTATTAACCAGCCAGATGACTTTTTGTTTGCTTGTTTAGAATGAATATAATGATTTATAAAAAAAAAAGTCATTAATGAACACTACATAATCTAGATATTGGAGGTGGTTTAATAACAAAAAAAAGGACATGACAGGTTTCATTTAAAACAATTTTGTTTAGCAGCCAAAGAGAACTGGAACCTGTAATCATTGTCGTAAATACATCAATATGACACTTTGCAATATTAAGGGCTGCTTTACACACACAGATATCTGTGACCAACTTCTGAACAGATCTCTGGTTGCAGTGAAATCATGGACACATTGCTCCATTTTGTGGCTCTGTACAAATGTAACAATGTGTCCATGATTTCACTGCAACCAGAGATCTGTTCAGAAGTTGGTCACAGAATTTTGTGTGTGTAAAGCGGCCCTAAGAGAGAATTATGGTCGCCAGTGAAGCCCAACCACAGTCATCAAATGACCAAGATGGTAGCCACTTGGGCCTTCATTAGGCTATAGGCATACCTTGATTGTATTAATGGGGTTTAATGATGGAAGCCAGAGCACAAGTGCACCAGTAATTAATCCATTTGAATGGAAACACTACCTTAACGCCCGTTACACACAGCGATATCGCTAACGATATCGCTGAAACGTCACAGGTTTTGTGACGTTGCAGCAACCTCGCAGCGAAGTCGCTGCATGTGTCATGCCGCAATGACCAGCGCTCAGCTCACTGATTGCTACGGAATGGCCAGGACCATTTTTTGGTTATTGGTCTGCCGCTGGGCAGCAGACATCGGTGTGTGTGACGCCCCTCTAACCCGATCTGTTTCCTGGTAACCAGGAAACACATCAGGTTACTAAGCACAGCGCGCTAGTAACCAGGGTACACATTGGGTTCCTAAGCACAGCGCGCTTTGCTTAGTAATCCGATGTGTACCCTGGTTATCAGCGTTCTACCGCTTACCCCAGCCTATCTGCATACAGTAGCGGGACCTCGACATCATGGAACAGAATATTTTATGTTCTTTTCCACAATGTTGATGTCGTTACACAGGTCGCTGGTCGCTGAGGAGATCTGCCTGTCTGGCATCTCACCAGTGACCACACAGCGATATTCCAGCGATGCCAATTGTTGGTCAGGTTGCTGGAACATCGCAACGTGTAACCCGGCCTTTAGTCTGTGTTCACACGATGAGCTTTCGGTTTTTGATGTTCTGGATTTTCTTCAGCATTTCTCCACCTATTGGGTAAATTGGGTTACTTGTGTTTTTATTGCTTTTTTGACGCTGTCACCTTTGTCTCTTTTTGGTATGTCATGCTTTGAACAAAGCTGCTTTGTTTTTGATACTTCCTGGCATTTGACTTTGACAAATCGTTATTGATATGGTCATGTGTGGATTGCATGGGTGTGTGATATGTTTTCCCAGCAGAAAAGCACTAAAAATAAATTTGGATTTTTTATCTGTGCATTTTCCGCATCCAATACAATTCCGTGGGGAAAATCTGCACATAAAACTCAGCGCAACATCAAGAAACATTTACATGTGACTTCTATGTGCCGATTTTCACCAGGTAAAAAACACAATGAAAAAACCCAGGTAACCTAATTTATATATTAGGTGCAAAAATTGTTCAACATCAAAAACTCGCCAAAAGCTCATTTTGAGAACGAAGCCTATGTGTGATATTCCAGCTTATGCTCAATTCCTATGGGAACTTATCTTTACTCCAAAGACATACTAATAGGGTAAATGGCTTCGCAATGTGCCTGATAGAAAATTAAGTATTAGCCCTATAGGGGAAGTGACAGGTGACAAAGTCTGTACAGCGCCATAGCATATGTTGGTGTTATATGAGCAATAAAAAATATAAATATGTTTATTCAGGTTGTAAGTGAAATAATAAGAGGAAGCAAGAACTCAACAATGTATATAGACATACAAGGCTAAGATTGCTGTAGAGATTTATATGCAGTTGTATGGAGAAGCACAAATAACATTGGTTTTATCACCGTGAGTTATTACAGATGTCAAATTCACCTCTGCTGCACTGCTCAGCTCTGCTCAGCTCTATCTGTATACATATGTAATTTCAGCTAGATTCTCCGTTTCATGACTGGTAATATAGATAGATGCTTTATCGCTTGCTGAGATCATGCTGTCTCCTCCTTACCTGCAATTATAGTTTTATGTATGAGCATGAGTAATCATACGGATTATAAATGAGAAGTGGACCATGATATCATCACACTGCATACTGATCTTCTAACTACTAACATATGAGATTGCTCCATTCTGAAGGTAGCTCAAACCCTAAAAGGGAACTTGTCACTACATTTTCCATATGGAAGTCATTATGTGGCTGTGTAGGCATTTGTGCTGCAATAAAAATGATACCTTTTGTTATAGAGATCCAATATGCCTGTCATAAAATATAGTATAGAAGTCATATATGCAAATTAAACTGTAAGTTCATTTGGGGTGTGTTAATGCACTAGAGACATGTCAATGCACTGGACACGTGTCAATGCACTGGAGATGTGTCAATACACTGGAGGCATGTCAATGCCCTGGGATGTATTCATGCACTGAGCAGGGGTCCCCAGCTCCAGGCCTCTAGGGTCACCAACAGTTCAGGTGTTCAGGATTTCCTTAATATTGCACAGGAGTTGTAATCATCACCTGTGTATAAGGAAATCCTGAAAACCTGCACTATTAGCAGCCCTTGAGGCCTGGAGTTGGGGACCTCTGCACTGAGCAGTATATCAATACACTGGGGCGTATCCATGCACTGGGGCATATCCATGCATTGAGGGGCGTGGTCAATGCACTATGGGACTGTGTATATGCACTGGGGCGTATCAGTGCACTGGGGCGTATCCATGCACTAGGCTTGTCAGAAGAGGTGGTTCTTCAGGTTTCTTTTGAAAGTTTCCACAGTTGGCAAGAGTCTGACATATTGTGGTTGAGAGTTCCAAAGTATGTGAGATGCATGGGAGAAATCTTGTATGCGGTTGTGGGAATAGGAGATAAGAGGGGAATATAGAAGAACTTGTGTGGACCGGAGTGCATGTTTGGGCTTAATAAATGGGTGATAAATGGTTGTCTCTGTGCTTCATTTGTAATAAAGGATTTTTCTCCTTGTGTTTTATTTCTAATAAAGGATTTTTCTCTGTGTCTGTGTTTTTAACTATTTACTCACTGGATTGGTAAAGTGGGGGTATCATAAATGCCTCAACATTACCAATCCAGGGGTTGATAACTGCTGACAATACTCATCTGTTATTAACCCTTTCTATTACCCCATCTGGCACCGCACCAGGGCAGAGGGAGTGGCATCTTATGGAGCCTAGAAAAAAGTCCTCAGTGACTGAAACGTCACAAATTGTGCCTACAGGCCTAATAACGGCAGGCTTTACATCTTGAAGAGAACTGCTGCAGTCTTCTTTGTCCAATTGGTCTTTATATAGGAAAAGTGGAACCCTGTTCTGGACTGATTATTGCACCCTGAATATCTATAGTGCTGCTCTTGTTTTCGTCTATATATATATATCTTTAAATATATTCTTCTATCTATAATCTATATAGAAAAAGGAAAAAAACTAGACAGCACCTCATACAAAACTATATTTTCACAGGTGCAAAGACATAACACCAGATAATATACATAAAAAACAAAACTTACAGTAGCTCCCTGTTACTACGAAAAACATATGCATGTATAGGTGTTTATGACCTCGGGTTTGGTCTGGGATGTCACGGGTGGCTGCCCGAGGCCGTGGCCGTCAATGAATAAGGGGTTGAAATAAAGTATATACAAGTAGGTGGCTTCACGAACAGTATCTGGTGATGCTCACCAGTGCCGTCACAGTCCTCCGGTGGTCGATGGTATTGCGGCTTAGATGGATTAGTCCCCCGCAGGCGGGACTGGACCGCCGGGGCAGCGTTCTGTAAGGAAAACTGTTTATATGGGACTCCGGTTTGTACAGCCATGGGCGGGCACTCCCTGGGAACTTACTGTGGGCCGCCCCCTGATTGATTGATGGTCACACTTTTTGGCGCCTCTGCCTAGGCCCTCCTTCTTCTAGGGGCTGAGGCACTCCCCCTGGCCTGCACATGGTGTTTACTTCATGGCGACGGCGCCATCTTGGGTCTCCATGCGATAATGGCGGGAACTCATTTTTGGCACTGTGCAAAGGCAGAAAAAGTCAATTTTAAGTCCAAGTTCAAAGGTGCACAGTACCCGGTGGTACCAGGCACGTTATCCTGTTCGTGGCGCCAGAATTGACGCGCACATAGGGCTCGGGTACTCAGCTCCCAGGCGTGTTCGGTCTGGGATGTCACGGGTGGCTGCCCAAGGCCGTGGCCCTGGTGGTCAATGAATAAGGGGTTGAAATAAAGTATATACAAGTTCGTGACGCCACCTGCAGCATCTGGGGATGCTCTCCAGTGCCGCGACAGTCCTCCGGTGGTCGATGGTATTGCAGCTTAGATGGATAGTCCCCCGCAGGCGGAACTGGACTGCCGGGGCAGCGTTCTGTAAGGAAAACAGTTTATATGGGAAAGGATGCAGCAGAGTCGGAATTTCACTTCACCGGGTACTTTACTGAAAACTTCTCCAAAGTCATACAGTTCAGCAAGATGTTACAATGGCAAATGCTAAGGATGCTGCAAGCAGAATTTCTGGCTGATAGATGGATCCCTCCTTGTGTACCTTCCTTGTTCCTTCTTTTCCCTTGCCTCCCAGTGGCGGTGAAGTCTGATCTCCTAGAGATAATCTGACCTCCTGCTGCGTCTCTCAGTCTCCTCTCCCTTGTACCCATCGGGTGAATCTTTTACTGTCCTTCGCAGAATCCGACTGCAGAACTGATTCCCCTCTTGTGGGATCTTTGGGAGTCGGGGCTGTATCTGTAATATCCCCGTTCATCAGATTCTCTATGAGCCATATAGGAACTCACAGTTGCAGGCTCCGGTACCCGGTTGCTTCCTTTGGGGCAAACCTTCAGGTTACTCACTTCCCCACTAGAGTGAACTTCCTTGCTGCGTTACTTGCTCTCTTTCTTCCTTCTGGGATCTGTAGCTTTTCTGGGCCCCTCAGCCGAGGAGGCTCTCCTGTTCCCTCAGGCTGGCTGCCTGGCTCCCTCTAACTCCTCCAACCGAACTCTCCAACCACCAACTACTGCTCACTAGTTCCCCCTAGAGGCCACTATATACCCTCCCGGAGTCCCTCCCACCTACTAACCTAGTGTGTGGGTGTTAGCTTTAGGGTTCCACCTACTGACCATAGTTCTGCTTCCAGTGGGGCGACTACACCGCTTTTCTGGGTGTAGTACCCCTTTTGTGGCACCTACATGTTGGGGCGCCACATTTACATGGAATTAAAACCTTGGTGTTTGAGAACAAATAAAAACTTTCTGTTTAAAAACTGAGATGGAATTTTTTTTTTACTTATCTTATAAAGTAAGGTTCTTGGTGCATAAATTGGCCAATAGATGCTTACCCATCAATTGTGACAAGGGATCCTACAATGAAACTTCCTTGGACTTCTTAAAGGGAACCAACCACCTCAGATGACGTGTATAAGCTGTTAATACATGTCCCTGGACCCTACCTACACCATTGCAGCTATCTTTTTGCTAAGAATATTGATAACAGCAAACCGAAATAAACAGTTTATAAACTTACATGGCTTTAGTACATGAGGGCGTCTCCCTTGGGCTCCAGTACGAGAGGGCTGTGTCTCCAGCAGCTTGAGTGGCTTTCCTCCCCCTCCCTCTCTGTTTGCAGGACGTCACTGAAGGACGTGATATTATCTTATTGTGGGCGGGCACGCAAGCCAGCTCCCGTCCGTGCCCGCCCACAGAAAGATAATATCACGTCCTTCAGTGACGTCCTGCAAACAGAGAGGGAGGGGGAGGAAAGCCACTCAAGCTGCTGGAGACACAGCCCTCTCGTACTGGAGCCCAAGGGAGACGCCCTCATGTACTAAAGCCATGTAAGTTTATAAACTGTTTATTTCGGTTTGCTGTTATCAATATTCTTAGCAAAAAGATAGCTGCAATGGTGTAGGTAGGGTCCAGGACATGTATTAACAGCTTATACACGTCATCTGAGGTGGTTGGTTCCCTTTAAAGGCTACATTTTATATAGGAAATAGGGGGACATAGAAAAAAATTCCATCTGAGTTTAAAAAAAAAAATTCAAGCTTCTATTTTTTCTCAAACACCAAGGGTACCGTCAGACCTGTCGACGGCACCGGAGATGTCGGCGGCGATTAGCGGGAGTGCGCACGTTTTTGGTGCCCCGCCAGCGTCACCGTCCCCCATTTACATGGGGCGACACCTTCAGCGATGCGTCGGCGATCTGACAGGCGGCATTGCCGCTGGGGTCTCTCAAAACCCCAGCAGCGATGCAGTACAATGGGAGCCTATGGCTTCTATCGCCTGTCAAGGCGCCGGCGGCCGTTTACATGGGGCGATGTGGACACATCGCCCCAGATCGGCCGCCTGATTTCACATTACTGACGTGAAACCAAGCTACCACTCAGAGGTGCCGACATTGCCCCTTTACATTAGGCGACGCAGGGGGGATATCAGATATCGGCGCCGATAGGCCATGCCCCTACATCACCTAATACATCGGCGGTGCCGTCGCCAGGTGTGACGGCACCCTAAGATTTTAATTCCACGTAAACATCTATACATGCATATGATTTGGTAGTAACAGTGTGCTGTTGTAAATTTTGTTTTTTATGCATTAATCTATCTTTACTTTCCGTCCACCTATCTATTCTTTCCATCAATCTATCATTCATTCTTCCAATCTATCCATGTATCCATCCACTTGAACAGCTAAAACTTAAGTAATCCTTAAAATCCTAAATGATTTTAAGATGGTCAACAAAAATTAGCAGACCGCAGCCACCCCAAGAGTGGAGCCTACTTTAGATGCGCCTCACCTGGCACTTCACCACAGCTCCCTCGCTGCCCTGGTGCATTGGCAAACAGAATAATGTTATTTGGAGTTGATGCCAGCTGGGTAATGTCAGCTGACATCAAGCCCAGAGGTTAGTAATGTCAATTCATCAATTAGATATCCGACATTACTTACCAAGTCAGTAAGGACACAAATAACCACACCAATAAACATTTGGTTTGAAAATAACCTCCCCAATACTCTTTCACCATTTTTTTACATTAAAATACATTTTTTTAAAATCTCCCAATCTCCCATTCTACCCAACACCAAAAAGAAATCATGGATTTTTTTGTGTTTTTTAAATGAAGCAAAAATGAAACCCAAATAAATCCTGAAGTACTCCCAGCGTATGGGGGGCAAGATCAGTAACTGCATCCCCCATATGGTGGGACAGCAGGCACTGCACAACTCCCAGAAGTGTGACAAGCCTTAACTTCACTGAGGTTATCTCAGCTTACACAGCGGGTATCATGCAGCAGGGAATCCCACTGTGTGACCTACGATAAGCTCAGTGGCATCAGAATTAATAACACTCACAAGAGCCACGATATCGCATGAGATGTAGCGAATATATTTCACCAGTATCTTGAGACAGTGTGTGTGAGATGCGGTAACGTTAGAGAGTACAATGCAGTTCAAACTTGAGGAATAGCCCTTGTATAACCCCTCACGTTTGAACTGCAGAAATGTTTGTGATGGCACTGCTTGTCAGACTGTCACCAGTGCCCGCGTGCCTGCTGTTACAGCATATCGGGAATGCTTTCTGTGAACATGACCCCTCCGTATGCTTCTGAGAGGGTCCAGGATGAGCCGTAGTTGTGGTGGAAGTGCTCGATAATTTCTCTTTCTCCATTGCTACCTCCACAAAGATTTCTAGAGGAGGGGTGGGCAACTGCAGTCCTCAAGGGCTGTGAAGAGAGCAAGTTTTCAGGATTTCCATAGCATTGCACATGTGGTAATTTAATCACCTGCACAGGTAATCATTCCAACGTTAAGTAAATCCTGAAAACATGCACTGTTTGCGGCCCTTGAAAACTAGCACTGCACAGCCCTGTTGTACGGGAGTGTGTGGAGTGTATTGCATTTCCATACCTGATACTCTCAGGCCAGAGGTCTGCTGCTTGTTCTCCAGAAACTAGGGGAGTATCACAACACCTTTTTGCAAAAACAGTACAACACTCAAGGAGTGAGATTAAAAAGCTTTACTGTTGCAGTTTAAAAATATCCCTCGTTGATACATGATGTAATTTTTCAGATTTATGTTACACAAACACTGATCATTTTCAAATATGCACTTAGCACCAAATATTCATAAAAAGTCTAAAAGACACACCTATATAAATATACACAGTAACAGTGATGTCTTCAGTGGAGCACTGTACACCCCCCACATACCTCCCCTTTTTAACCATAGCCATCCTTGACCATAATGGATACCTTGAGACATGATGCATAAAATTGCACATTAAAAGGGAACCAACCACCTCAGATGACGACTATAAGCAGTTAATACATGTCCCTGCACCCTAACTACACCGTTCCACCTATGTTTTTGTTCAGAATATTGATAAATGTAAACCGAAATATACACTTTGTAAAAATACATGCCTGTTGACTTCTGGGCGTCTCCCTCGGGATCAGTTACTAGTGGGCTGTGTCTTCAGCAGCATGAATGGCTTCTCTAGCCCTCCCTCTTACTTTGCAGGACATCACTGAAGGGAGTGATATTATCTGTCAGTGGGCGGGCACGCAAGGCTGCTCCCGTCCCCGCACGTCATCGGAGGCAGACAGAGTCACGTGCACTCGCATCGTCATTTCCTGTCGGCTCTGTGCAGTGACGCGCAGCTGAGGGATACCGTATGAGCAAAACACATTGCGGCGAGCGGACGTGGTATCTTTCATTAAGCTGATATTAAGTGTATATTTCGGTTTACATTTATCAATATTCTTAACAAAAACATAGGTGGAACGGTGTAGTTTAGGGTGCAGGGACATGTATTAACTGCTTATAGTCGTCATCTGAGGTGGTTGGTTCCCTTTAAATGCAGGTAAAACATTGTAAAGAGTATTCTCCTTCTTTCTTCAGGTCACATGGACCCCGGTCTCGCTAGGTTAAGACTAGAGATGAGCGATGTTCGATTCAAATTGTTTGCCAATCTCAAATTCGAGCTGTTTTTGGCGGTTCGAGTCATTTGCTGAATTAGAACAATTTGCTTGAAATTCGGCAGTTCTAGTATATGTTCGATAACGCTGCGATCTACAAAAGCTTAATCTTCCTAACCCTAAACCTAGCCCTAATACTGCAAATGAATGTTAATATCCACTTTGTGGAGGGGGCGTGTCCTGCTTCAGAACATGATGGACACTTAATCCCGGAGCTCTGCAAGAGGGGGGCCTTTTACACATTGTTTACCGGCTTCCCGTGCCTCGTACTGACACATAACTGGTAGTGAAGCGTTCCCTATCCGGCCGAGATGCCCAGAACCGGTTCTCACTCACGGGCATCATCTCAGAAGCTCACAAACTACTTTACAGCGGAACGCCCGGAGCTGCTACCCGCAGGTAAAATGGCGCCTGAGAAAGACATTACCTCTCGCTCCCCACAGACCCCTCGTTCCCCCCGCGAGCAGGCTGAGCGGTCTTGGTGGGACTCAGGCGCCTTTACTCCCCCAGTCACGCATGATTCTATACAGGGACTCCTGGAGGGTCTGCACAGATCCATGAGGGAAGATATACGGAGCATTGTGGGAGAAATGCGGGCCGACATTACCGCAGTTGTGGAGCGTACAGGCCATATCGAGACCAAACTGGCGGAATTCGCAGTGGCACATAATGAACTTTCCGACGGGGTCCATGATCTAGAATTAGACGTCAATGGCATGAAGGCCTCCATGTGTGCCATGCAGGATAAGCCTCGCTGTGGTAACTTGAAGGTCAGAGAGGTCGAGGAGGCGGAGGGAGAAGACGTCGCACTAGAGACTGTTCTACCATTCTTCCGCCGCATACTTCCTGACGCACCACCGACAGATTTTGGTGTTGAAAAAATATATCACATTCCCCGATCTAACCGCATCGGCAGCGATGTTCCTCGGAACATTATGGTACATTTCACTATACCAAAGATGAGAGATGCCCTTATCTTCGCCCTGCGTAGGAAACCGATCACAGAGGAGCCTTTCAATACCTGGTCTCTGCTACAGGATCTCTCCCCTGGCACCCTCGCTAGAAGGAGAGACTTCGCTCCGTATTGTGCTGTACTGAGACAAAAGAACATTCTCTACGCCTGGGGGTCCCCAGTTAATGTCTCCTTTCGGTACAATGGCACACGCCACTGCTTTACTTTGGCGTCTAAGATGCGAGGCGCATTGGTGGACTGGGGCCTGATGGATAAACGGGGATCCCCGCCTAAGGGCTCCTCTTCTCCGGTGTACCGAAATTCGAAGGTGAACTCTAACCGCTGATCCCGTGACACCTGCAGTGGCACTAATGGGGCCCTCCTCTTGTGGAAGATCTCCCTTTTGGGATATTGGAACTGCTCATATACCTTGGGTGACTCCATTTGGTGTGTGGGATAGTTTAGACGTACACTCCTGACCTGCCCCGTCCCTGTTTCCAGCTGGGGACAAGGGGGCTGGGTCTTTTTTTGTGTACGGTCCCCAGCTCACCAGTTGTGAGCGCTCAGAAGTTTACATTTCTGTTGGCTGTTTGTTTATACCTCTGTTTCCCCTTCCCGGTAACCCCCTCCCCCCCTCCCCCCTTTACTTGCATTCTCTTTTCCCCCTTAGTGGGGTCTCTTCTACCTGCCCTACTCCTCTCTCTCTTGCTATTACTATTTTCATCTCTTCCTCTGTTACTTGCTTTGCTTTGTACTTTTCACTTACTCGTCTCTTTACCAGTCGTTCCTTGCCTGCATACCGTCAGACCAGACTGGGGCTTGTACGTGGTGTGTGGGAGGTGATATGAGCTTTTAAAATTGTGTCGTTAAATGCTAGGGGCCTCAATTCACCGGCCAAAAGATCCTTCCTGTGGAGGGAGGCTGCTCGTTCCAGAGCTGATATTTTGTGCGTGAAAGAAACACACCTCCTGCAAGGGGATAATAGACGGCTGTCACACCCCAAATATCCTAATATCTACTTTTCCAACAATGAGGCGAAGAAAGCGGGGGGGTGTCTAATGGTTAGCTCCACTCTGCAATTTGAATTTAAAAGGGTGATAGTGGATCCAGCTGGGCGATATCTCATCCTGGTTTGTGTTATATCTGGGGTCCCGTTCACACTTGCGACGGCCTACGCCCCCAATTTGGCCCAGATGAAGTTTTTCAGGTCACTCTTTTCCAGGTTACGGAAGAGGCGGGAGGCCATATGATACTCTGTGGTGATTTTAACACGGTGATGGAAACTCGCCTCGATCCTTCTGCCCCACTAGCCCGCCCGAGGGGGGACCTCCTCCCTCTCTCTCGGGAGTTCCGCCTCCATGACATCTGGCGCTACCTCGATGCGGGGGAGCGAGATTACACCTTCCATTCTGGCCCCCATGGATCCTACTCCAGGATTGATTTTTTCCTGGTTGGGGATGGGTCCTTGGAAGTGTGCCGGAAGGCGGAGGTGGGTGTGATCCCGTGGTCTGACCACGCCCCGGTGTCATTAGAGGTGGCTCTGGGGGGGGGGGAGAGGCCGAGGATGTGGCACCTGGGCCCGGACCTCCTTCTGGATCAGGATGGGGTGGAGACAACTGGAGGAAACATTGAGTCCTTCTTCGTCGTTAATGACAACGGTGAGGTCTCGGACAGACCCTCTGGGCCTCCCATAAGGCAGTCCTGAGGGGGCAATTACTCCAGATGGCGGCGCGATGCAAGAGAACAAGGGATGCACAGAGACGGAGTGGGTGGACCAAATCCAAGCCCTTGAAATGACAAATAAAACATCCCCATCCGCATCCCTATTAACACAGATCACTTCCCTTCGGACTCAATTAAGATCCCTTATGTTAAGACAATATGAGGTGGGTCTCCGTAAAATGAGGACTTCCTATTATGCCATGGGGGATAGGGCAGGTAAATTACTTGCTAGACGACAAAAAAAAACGTGAACTCAGATCGACTATAATAGCAATGCTAGACTCTGAGGGTCGGTGGGTCAGAGACCCGAGGTCTATAGTGGAGGTTTTTGCCTCTTATTACTTGTCCTTGTACAATTTGGGATCAGACCCCGATACTCCTCAACCCACGGGGGCATTGATAGATGATTTCTTGAGTGAAATACAGCTTCCCAGAGTCCCCCCTGATGTCCTTGAGTCTCTCAATCGCCCATTCTCCCAGCCAGAAATACTAAAAGTCATATTGACATTACATAGTAACATAGATTTAAAGGTTGAAGGAAGACCTTAAGTCCATCTAGTTCAACCCATAGCCTACATGCTGATCCAGAGGAAGGCAAAAAAAAAACATGTGGCAACACTAACTCCACATTGGGGGAAAAAATTCCTTCCTGACTCCAGGTACGGCAATCAGACTAATTCCCTGGATCAACGCCCTATCTAAGAATCTAGTATGTATAACCGGTAATATTATAGTTTTCAAGAAAGGCATCCAGGCCCTTCTTAAATGTTAGTAGTGACTCACTCATTACAACATCATGTGGCAGAGAGTTCCATAGTCTCACTGCTCTTACAGTAAAGAATCCGCGTCTGTGATTATGATTAAACCTTCTTTCCTCCAGACGTAGAGGATGCCCCCTTGTCCCAGTCTCAGGCCTAAGAGTAAAGAGATCATTAGAAAGGTCTCTGTACTGTCCCCTCATATATTTATACATTATTATAAGATCACCCCTAAGCCTTCATTTTTCCAAGCTAAATAACCCCAAGTTTAATAACCTGTCTTGGTATTGCCGACCCCTTAGTCCTCTAATGACTTTTGTCGCTCTTCTCTGGACCCGTTCTAGTTCAGCTATGTCTTTCTTATACACCGGAGACCAGAATTGTACACAGTATTCTAAGTGTGGTCGCACTAGTGACTTGTATAGAGGTAAAATTATGTTCTCCTCATGAGCATCTATGCCTCTTTTAATGCATCCCATTATTTTATTTGCCTTTGTAGCAGCTGCCTGACACTGGCCACTAAATGTGAGTTTGTCATCTACCCATACACCCAGGTCTTTTTCAGTGACAGTTTTGCCCAGTGTTTTACAATTGAACACATAATTATACCTTTTGTTTCCTCTGCCCAAGTGCATGACTTTACATTTATCCCCATTAAAGCTCATTTGCCATTTAGCAGCCCAAGCTTCTAGTTTACATAAATCCTCCTGTAATATAAAATTGTCCTCCTCTGCATTGATTACCCTGCAGAGTTTAGTGTCATCCGCAAATATTGAGATTCTACTCTGTATGCCCCCTACAAGGTCATTAATAAATATATTAAATAGAAGCGGGCCCAACACTGACCCCTGTGGTACCCCACTGTTAACTGTGACCCATTCTGAGTGTGTTCCATTAATAACCACCCTTTGTTTCCTATCACTAAGCCAGTTCTTAACCCACTTACACAAATTTTCCCCTATCCCCATTGCCCTCATTTTATGTATCAACTTTTTGTGTGGCACCGTATCAAAAGCTTTTGAAAAGTCCATATACACCACATCCACTGCATTTCCTTGGTCCAGTCCAGAACTTACTTCTTCATAGAAGCTTATTAGATTAGTTTGACAGGAACGGTCCCTCGTAAAACCATGTTGATAATGGGTCATGAGGTTATTTTTCTTCAGATACTCCAGTATAGCATCTCTTAGAAAACCCTCTAGGATTTTACTCACAGTAGAGGTTAAGCTTACTGGCCTATAATTTCCAAGTTCAGCTTTTGTCCCCTTTTTGAATATTGGCACCACATTTGCTATACGCCAGTCCTGTGGTACAGACCCTGTTATTATGGAATCTTTAAATATTAAAAATAATGGTCTATCTATGACAGTACTTAATTCCTGCAGCACTCTGGGGTGTATCCCATCCGGGCCCGGGGATTTGTCAATTTTAGTGATTTTTAGACGATGCCGTACTTCCTCTTGGGTTAAGCAGGTGACATTTAATTGAGAATTTTTGTTATCACTGATCATATTGTCTGTCATGGGATTTTCTTGTGTAAATACTGTTGAAAAAAAGTAATTTAGCATATTGGCTTTTTCCTCATCATCATCCACCATTTCACCCAGACTATTTTTAAAGGGGCCAACACCATCAATTTTTAGTTTCTTACTATGTATGTAGTTAAAAAATATTTTGGGATTCTTTTTACTTTCTCTGGCAATGAGTCTCTCTGTCTCAATCTTTGCTGCCTTGATTTGCTTTTTACAAATGTTATTTAATTTTCTGTATTTATTTAATGCCTCATCACTACCTACTTGCTTTAATTCCCTAAATGCTTTCTTTTTGTCACATATTGCACCTCTTACCGCTTTATTTATCCATATTGGTTTCCTCCTATTTCTAGCATGCTTATTCCCATAGGGTATATATTGTGCACAGGTCCTATTCAGGATGCTAATAAACATCTCCCATTTGTGTTGTGTACTTTTATGTCTCAGGACATCTTCCCAGTTTATTGCACTAAGATCATCTCTCAACCGTTGGAAATTTGCCTTCCTGAAGTTTAGTGTCCTTGTAGCCCTTCTACTACACGTCTTAGTAAAGGATACTTGAAAGCCTATTAAGTTATGATCACTATTACCCAAGTGACTTCCAACTCGTATATTTGATATGCGGTCCGGCCTGTTGGTTAATATTAGGTCCAGCAGTGCCCCCCTTCTTGTTGGGTCCTGAACCAGTTGTGAAAGGTAATTGTCTCTCATAGTTTTCAAAAATTTATTACCCTTGCTGGAACTGCAGGTTTCTGATCCCCAATGTATTTCAGGGTAGTTAAAGTCCCCCATAATAATAACTTCTCCCTGAGTCGCTGCTTCATCTATTTGCTTTATGAGGATATTCTCCTCCACTTCCATTATTGTTGGGGACTTATAACAAACCCCTATCAGTAATTTATTATTTTTTCCCCCTCCCCTTATCTCCACCCACAGGGACTCTACATTTCCATTAGATTCACCTATATTATCACGCAGGATGGGTTTTAAGGATGATTTTACGTATAAACATACACCTCCTCCTCGCCTATTTGTACGGTCATTTCTGAACAGACAATAGCCCTGTAAATTAACAGCGCAGTCATGGCTCTCGCCCAGCCAAGTCTCCGAAATCCCCACCATGTCATAATTATTTTCCAACAAAATCAATTCTAATTCCTCCATTTTGTTGGTGAGGCTTCTGGCATTAGTGTACATGCACTTTATGCATCTCTCTTTACCTCTATTCCTTCCTACTAGATTGACTGTTCTAACCCAACCCCCCATGCCAATCCCAATTTTATTACTTGTGCCCAGGTTACTATTTACACTATCTTCCCCTCCTATACAATGAATACCCTCCCCCCCAATCCCTAGTTTAAACACTCCTCCAACCTTCTAGCCATTTTCTCCCCCAGCACAGCTGCACCTCCCCATTGAGGTCAGATAAGGCCCCAGGGCCTGACGGCTTTATTAATGACTATTATAAATGCTTTGCCAAGTCCCTCTCCCCATTCTTGCTGAGATTATTTAATGAATGGAAAGCCAGGGGATCTATTCCGACGTCGGCTCTTGAGGTGACAGTATAACGATATTGAAGCCTGGTAAAGACCCGGAGAAACCTGAGAATTATCGCCCGATCTCACTGCTTAATACTGACGTAAAGATCTATTCTAAACTGTTGGCTCTATGAATGGCAGAGGTGGTACCTCTGCTGGTCGGGGCGGACCAGGTGGGGTTTGTGGCTCGCCGACAGGCAAGAGATGGCACGAGGCGAATGCTGGATTTTATTGAATTGGCGGAGAGAGGGGCCTCCCCAGTGCATTCCTGTCCTTAGACGCTGAAAAAGCGTTTGACAGGGTGCACTGGGGATACCTGGAAAGAGTTCTGCGAGGATTCGGGCTGGAGGGCCCGATCCTGACGGCAGTCCTGAGCTTATACTCTAATCCCTCTGCTAAGGTGTTCGCCTCAGGCTATCTCTCAGGTCCGTTTAAGATCACAAATGGGACCAGACAGGGGTGTCCCTGTCCCCCTTGATCTAGGCCCTGGCGGTCGAGCCGCTGGCCGTTTCCCTCCGCTCCGACCGGATCCTAGAGGGGATACAGGTGGGGGGGAGAGTCATGTTGTGGGATTATATGCCGATGACATTATCATCTCCTGCTCCAAGCCGGAAGTATCCCTGCCGTGGGCTTTGTCTTTGCTTTCTTCATTTGCTCAGGTGTCATACTATAAGCTCAATGCGGCTAAATCCCTGGTTTTCCCGGTCAATATCCCCCCAGATCAGGCTGCGACTCTCTCGGGCTCTCTTCCATTTAGATGGTCTCCTAAGGGCATCCCGTATTTGGGAATAACGTTGTGTCCCTCAGCTGAGCTTGTGAAGAATAACGTGGACCCTCTTCTGGAAGCACTGGAGAGAGCAGCGGATCCTAAGGGGCTTCAGCCCCTTTCCTGGATTGCCCGAATCCAGGCATTTAGAATGTCGTGGCTGCCTAAACTTCTTTATCTATTTAGATGCATTCCTCTGATCTTCCCTGCAAAATTGCTAGCCCGATTACAGAGGGTGGTGAATCGATACATCTGGGCCTCGGGTCATCCCAGAGTCCAGAGACGTGTGATGTACCGAAAGATGAACAGGGGAGGTATGGGCGTGCCGGACGTAGCCTCGTACTATAGAGCTTCTCTTTTGGAGATCGCTGGGCTGTGGTGGGCGGAGGGGAGACTCTTGGGCTGGGCAAGAATAGAGGCCTCCGTGGTGAGAGGTGGGTCCCTGAAAGATTTGCTGGTGGCGGAGACATTGGGCCCGGTGGACTCAAAGGGCCTTCTGGGTACGATGGAGGCGGTGGTGAGGGCTTGGAGACGTGCTCCGGAGAGATGGACCAAAGTGCAGGTGGCGGAGATCTCGCTGGGATCTCTCTGTCTGCATATTCCCTCATTGAGAGTGTCGAATTGGATAGCTCAGGGACTGCGAACCCTGGCTGACCTGGTTGGCCCTTCTGGCGCGATGGCTGGAGAGGACCTTGGGGCTCGATCTCCGTCTCTCCGGCGCACCTACTTCCAGCTATACCAAGTTTCCCATTTTATGGCGGCCAGGCGTGACAGGGTGTGGTGGACGGCGCAAGTGCCTTCCCGGCTTCGGTCCCTCCTGACAGCGGGCCATAATGCTTCCGGGGGCCTCGCCAAGTTGTACGCAGGCCTCCTGGATGAGGGGACACCCATGGCTCGTCATACAGGAAGAGGTGGGAAGAGGAATTAGGGTTTACGGCAGATGAGGAGGATTGGGACAATGCTGTGCAGGTTCTGTCCAGGGCGACTAAATGTTCAAACCATCTCGAATAACTCAAGAAGTTACACTTACGATGGTACCTTCCCCCGGTGAGAGTCGCGGCTTTTGGCGCCGGATCGTCCCCTCTGTACTGGAGGCTGTGTGGTCAGAGGGGAACACTGGCTCATATATGGTGAAACTGCCCACGGGTAACACAATTTTGGGCCCTAGTGGAGGGGCTGTTGAGGTCCCTAATGGAGGTGTTTGTTCCCCTCACGCCACAAATGGCTCTCTTGCATATACCGTGTTTCCCCGAAAGTAAGGCCCCCCCGATTGTAAGGCCGCCTGGGGGTAAAGGGGGGCCTGCCAATGTAAGGCCTCCCCCGATTATAAGGCCTTACAACCGGGGGGGCCAATGTAAGGCCGCTAGCGGAGGGGAGGGGGAGCGGGAGCGGGTCGCACGTCACGTGCGCCCGCTCATTACATATGCACTGCATCCCCCTGTCAATCAGCGACAGGGGGAGCAGTGCATTATACTGTATATATGGGCCCCCTATTGCTGGCACACTCCCCCCTGTTATGAGGCCCCCACCGCTGCTGCTGCTGAAGACATCTTACCCTCCAGGGTCTTCTTGCAGCAGCCAGCGCGTCCGTCCGTCCTCTGTACTCGGCGGTCTCCCGGATCATGTGACCGGCCCGTCGCAGTCGCGATGACGTCATGCGCTGCGACGGGTCACATGATCCGGGAGACCGCCGAGTACAGAGGACGGACGGACGCGCTGGCTGCTGCAAGAAGACCCTGGAGGGTAAGATGTCTTCAGCAGCAGCAGCGGTGGGGGCCTCATAACAGGGGGGAGTGTGCCAGCAATAGGGGGCCCATATATACAGTATAATGCACTGCTCCCCTGTCGCTGATTGACAGGGGGATGCAGTGCATATGTAATGAGCGGGCGCACGTGACGTGCGACCCGCTCCTGCAGTGTCCCAGCAGGAGGGGGCCTGTAGGCCACACTGCTGGGGCACCCAATGTAAGGCCCCCCCCGAAAGTAAGGCCGGGGGCCACTTTTGGCCCCCAAAAGAATGTAAGACAGGGCCTTACTTTCGGGGAAACACGGTAGGTTTGATGGGTCTTCCACCGGTACCCCGCCTGGTGGCCTCCTTTGTTCTGATTGCAGCGAGGTTTTGCGTTGCGTCTAACTGGCGCTCTGCTTCACCTCCGGGGATGGCTGATCTTACTGCCAGACTAAATCTCATGTTCACCCATGAATACTTCCTGGCTATGGAATCCGGACATAGGAGATATGTCCGGGAAGCATGGGAGTGTTGGGCTTCCCACCCCTTGGCGATTCCTGTCCCTGTAGACACGGGGACTGGACTGAGATGAGATTTATCCTAAACCCTTTTCTTCCCCTTCTTTTTTTTTTTTATCACTTTCTTACTTATCTTTATCTCTTCTATCCCCTTACCTCTATGCCTCCCCCCCCTTCCCCCTTCCTGATACTTATGCCTATATGTTTGTAAGGTTAATTGTTAATGCTTCCCGGTGAGCGTACTGGTGGTCGCTGGTGCGGAAAACTGAGGGATGTATTTGTTATTTTCTCTTTTATTTGTGTATTTGTGTATGTGAGAAACATAAAACTTTTATTTTCTCAATAAAAACAATTATGACAAAAAAAAAAATATCCACTTTGTGTGTATATTGTGCGGGCGGGGGGGCTTGTATCAGAGCTGCAGCAATAAGGTCGCGCTCTTTTTTTTTTTTTCTCCTAAAGCATGTTCAGGCTGTTAGCCAATCACAGTGCCACACTGCAAAGTGCATTTTTTCACACAACTAATGTGATCATTAGCTGTGTCTGTCACATGTCCTAGCCCTATAAAACCTGGCCATCTTAAAGATTGCCACTATTTTGCTGATAGCTGCTGCAGGTGTTAGACGGCACCTGCAGCTGCTGCTGTGTGCGACCGCTAAACAGTGCAAACTAAATTGTGTTCTCTCAGTCAGCTAGTGAGCGAATACAAAGTTAGATAGATAGGTTTAGGGAGTAGGGACTAGTAATATCAGCCCTTTTTAGGGCTGCTCCATAGGAGTAGCGATTAGGGATAGGGAGTAGGGACTAGTAGTCTATCAGCCCTTTTCAGAGCTACTTCATAGAAGCAGGGACTAGTTTTAATTGCAGCACTTATCAGGGCTAGGTTAGAGCAGTCTCTATTAGTTTTTGCCAGGCAGGGGTGTGTCAGGTGTGTGCCAGTGCTGTGCAAGTCTTTCTCACAGCATCTGGTCACAGTAATATAGCTCTTTGAATCCATTAGGGCAGGTAGTGTAGCACTGCTGTGAAGAAAGCTACACCACCTGTCTTAATTAGGCTTTTTTTTTTTTTTTTTTTTTTTGCTGCAGCTAGTCCAGGCACTTTGTTTGGGCTTGTAGCAGACTAGCAGTGTCCCACAGTGGTGTTGCCCACTTGTGAGAGAAGCTACACCTTCAGTGTAATTGATCCTACTAATTTTTTACTGCAACAAGCAAACCTTCATCTCTAGTTACGCCACATTCAGAAAAGACAGGATAGATTAAAAAAAAAAGGGTGCACTTCCGTGTATTTTCATTAAATATAACTCAAGACCAATGCCCAATGATGCCATTGTGGGGAGCTGCGACAATGTAAAGTCAGTATGGGTAAAAGTATATGGGAATGGCAGTAATGGGAAGTTGCTAATTGGATTTTGCTAAAAGCCTCATAACATAGCTGAACAGATAGAGGAAGAAATGCTACAGCAAATTAAAAATATAGCAATTCCTCAGACGTTCAGCGGGACATAGAATCTTCTGGTTGTGTTAAAAGCGGCAAATTCTTATCTACAGTTCAAGACAATTATCTGCCTCAGTTAGTAGATGGAGCAACCAGGGGCGATAATTTGCTGGATCTGTTCCTTTTAAACTTTTAAATAGACAAGATACAATTTCAGATCTACAGGTCCAGGAGCATTTGGGCAACAGCAACTATAATATTGTAAGTTTCAATGTAATATTCAATATAAAATTTCAAGGGGGAAATACAAAAAACTGGAACTGTAGGAAACTAGATTTCAACAAATTAAGGGAAGAGCTTAAAGGGAACCTGTCACCTAATCTATGGCCCCTAAACTATCACTACCTGCCCCTACAGACCCTAACTAGCTCCCTAACCATCCCTGCCTGACCTAATATGGCTATATATAAGGTGAAATAAACACTTTATAAACTTACATTTTTTCCGTCTGTGGGGCGTTCCTGTCGGCTCTTGTCTGCAGGGCGGGGTCCCCAGAGCCGCGCTCCCCCCGCCTCGCTCCCTTCCTAACGCCCTAATGGGCGGCATTGTGGATTTGAAGAGCGGGGGAGCCCAGTGGAATCATCCCGCCCCGCTCTTCATGACGCGAGACCGGAAACCGCGTCATTTCCGGTCCGCGCATGCCCAGTGCGGCGGGTGAAGTCGACGCAAGTCCCGGTGTTGCTAGGCAACGATCGGCGTCTTCGGAAGGTGAGTATCGGCGGCCCCCTCCCTCCCAAACCAGCACATATATATGTGTGTGTAATCCACATGTATATATGGATTACACACACACATATATACATTCACTTTGATTAGGCACATTTCATATGTGCATCTATATATATATATATATATATATATATATATATATATATGCACATATATATAGTTAGATTGTGTGTGTGTGTGTGTGTGTGTGTGTATATACATACGTGTGTGTGTGTGCATGTGTGTGTATACTTACGTGTGTGTGTGTGCATGTGTGTGTATACTTACGTGTGTGTGTGTGCATGTGTGTGTATACTTACATGTGTGTGTGTGTGCATGTGTGTGTATACTTACATGTGTGTGTGTGTGCATGTGTGTATACATACGTGTGTGTGTGTGTGTGCATGTGTGTGTATACATACACGTGTGTGTGCATGTGTGTGTGTGTGTGCATGTGTGTGTATACATACTTGTGTGTGTGTGTGTGCATGTGTGTGTATACATACTTGTGTGTGTGTGTGCATGTGTGTGTATACATGTGTGTGTGTGTGTGTGTATGTGTGTGTGTGTGTGTGCGTGCATGTGTGTGTATACATACTTGTGCGTGTGTGTGTGTGTGTGTGCGTGCATGTGTGTGTATACATACTTGTGTGTGTGTGTGTGTGCGTGCATGTGTGTGTATACATACTTGTGTGTGTGTGTGTGCATGTGTGTGTATACATACTTGTGTGTGTGTGTGTGTGTGTGTGCGTGCATGTGTGTGTATACATACTTGTGTGTGTGTGTGTGTGCATGTGTGTGTATACATACGTGTGTGTGTGTGTGTGTGTATACATACGTGTGTGTGCATGTGTGTGTGTGTGCATGTGTGTGTATACATACTTGTGTGTGTGTGTGCATGTGTGTGTATACATACTTGTGTGTGTGTGTGTGTGCGTGCATGTGTGTGTATACTTACGTGTGTGTGCGTGCATGTGTGTGTATACTTACGTGTGTGTGTGTGTTTGTGCATGTGTGTGTATACATACTTGTGTGTGTGTGTGTGTGTGCGTGCATGTGTGTGTATACATACTTGTGTGTGTGTGTGCGTGTGTGCATGTGTGTGTATACTTATGTGTGTGTGTGTGCGTGCATGTGTGTGTATACTTACGTGTGTGTGTGTGTGTGCGTGCATGTGTGTGTATACTTACGTGTGTGTGTGTGTGTGTGTGTGTGTGCGTGCATGTGTGTGCGTGCATGTGTGTGTATACATACGTGTGTGTGTGTGTGTGTGTGTGCATGTGTGTGTATACATACTTGTGTGTGTGTGTGTGCATGTGTATATATATTTTGTAGAGAGAGACTGAGGGTGAGAGGGTCTGTGAGTTTTGTGTAACGCTGGGACCTGGGTGACGCAGTAAACTTTACCTGAGGTCAGAGTTAATCCTCGTCACTCTATCTGACCTCAGGTGATCTACACTGATGTCACCCTGTTCACATCGGTAACAGAAAACTCACTCTATGTGGGTCACGCTGTGAAGTGGGAAGTTTCACATGAGGTCAGAGAAACACATTGCTTTATCCGACCTCAGGTGACACAGACCATGAACTCTCCCCCTTCACTGCACGAGCCTTCAAATATAATTTTTAGGGAATCTTCACTAACGGACGGACCTCTACCAGGATCCTGGATGGGTATGTGGGAGTAATAAAGATGGAGTCAAAATACGTGTTTGTGTTTTTTGTTGTAATAAAAAAAATTTTCTCGGTGTTGTGTCTTCTTTACTACTAAATAGAGATTCATAATGGCCGTGTCTAACATTGGCATGACATTATAAATCTCGGGCTTAGTGCCAGCTGCTAAAAGAAAGGTGGCATTAACCCCTTATTACCCAATCTGCCACCGCCACAGGGCAGCTGGAAGAGCTGGGTACAGCTCCAGAATATTGCGCTTCTATAAATGCGCAATTTTCTGGGGCGGCTGCGAGCTGCAATTCTCAGCGGGGGTGGCCCAGAACGCTTGGGCCTCCCTACGCTGGGGATTCCAGCCCTCAGCTGCCTAGTTGTACCTGGCTGGCAAAGAAAAATGCGGCGAAGCCCCACGCCGTTTTTTTTCTTGTCAGCCAGGTACACCTAGGTAGTTGGGGGTGGATGGCAGCTCCTAGCTGCCTAGTTGTACCTGGCTGGCAAAGAAAAATGTGGCGAAGCCCCACGCCGTTTTTTTCTTGCCAGCCAGGTAGACCTAGACAGCTGTGGGCTGCCATCCACCCCCTACTACCTAGGTGTACCTGGCTTGCATGAAAAAACGGCATCTGTCTTCACCACATTTTTCTTTGCCAGCCAGGTACAACTAGTCAGCTGGGGGTGGATGGCAGCTCCTAGCTGCCTAGTTGTACCTGGCTGGCAAAGAAAAATGCGGCGAAGCCCCACGCCGTTTTTTTTCTTGCCAGCCAGGTACACCTAGGTAGTTGGGGGTGGATGGCAGCTCCCAGCTGACTAGTTGTATGTGGCTGGCAAGAAAAAAATGGCATGTGGCTTTGCTGTATTTTCCTTTACTAGCCAGGTACAACTAGGTCGCTGGTAGCTGCCATTCACCCCCAACTACCTAGGTGTACCTGGCTGACAAGAAAAAAAACTGCATGGGGCTTCGCCACATTTTTCTTTGCCAGCCAGGTACAACTAGGCAGCTGGGAGCTGCCATCCACCCCCAGCTGACTAGTTAAACCTGGCTGGCAAAGAAAAATGTGGTGAAGACAGATGCCGTTTTTTCATGCAAGCCAGGTACACCTAGGTAGTAGGGGGTGGATGGCAGCCCACAGCTGTCTAGGTCTACCTGGCTGGCAAGAAAAAAAATGGCGTGGGGCTTCGCCACATTTTTCTTTGCCAGCCAGGTACAACTAGGCAGCTAGGAGCTGCCATCCACCCCCAACTACCTAGGTGTACCTGGCTGACAAGAAAAAAAATGGCGTGGGGCTTCGCCACATTTTTCTTTGCCAGCCAGGTACAACTAGGCAGCTGGGAGCTGCCATCCACCCCCAGCTGACTAGTTAAACCTGGCTGGCAAAGAAAAATGTGGTGAAGACAGATGCCGTTTTTTCATGCAAGCCAGGTACACCTAGGTAGTAGGGGGTGGATGGCAGCTCACAGCTGTCTAGGTCTACCTGGCTGGCAAGAAAAAAACGGCGTGGGGCTTCGCCACATTTTTCTTTGCCAGCCAGGTACAACTAGGCAGCTAGGAGCTGCCATCCACCCCCAACTACCTAGGTGTACCTGGCTGACAAGAAAAAAAACGGCGTGGGGCTTCTCCGCATTTTTCTTTGCCAGCCAGGTACAACTAGGCAGCTGAGGGCTGGAATCCCCAGCGTAGGGAGGCCCAAGCGTTCTGGGCCACCCCCGCTGAGAATTGCAGCTCGCAGCCGCCCCAGAAAATTGCGCATTTATAGAAGCGCAATATTCTGGAGCTGTACCCAGCTCTTCCAGCTGCCCTGTGGCGGTGGCAGACTGGGTAATAAGGGGTTAATGCCACCTTTCTTTTAGCAGCTGGCACTAAGCCCGAGATTTATAATGTCATGCCAATGTTAGACACGGCCATTATGAATCTCTATTTAGTAGTAAAGAAGACACAACACCGAGAAAAATTTTTTTATTACAACAAAAAACACAAACACGTATTTTGACTCCATCTTTATTACTCCCACATACCCATCCAGGATCCTGGTAGAGGTCCGTCCGTTAGTGAAGATTCCCTAAAAATTATATTTGAAGGCTCGTGCAGTGAAGGGGGAGAGTTCATGGTCTGTGTCACCTGAGGTCGGATAAAGCAATGTGTTTCTCTGACCTCATGTGAAACTTCCCACTTCACAGCGTGACCCACATAGAGTGAGTTTTTCTGTTACCGATGTGAACAGGGTGACATCAGTGTAGATCACCTGAGGTCAGATAGAGTGACGAGGATTAACTCTGACCTCAGGTGAAGTTTACTGCGTCACCCAGGTCCCAGCGTTACACAAAACTCACAGACCCTCTCACCCTCAGTCTCTCTCTACAAAATATATATACACATGCACACACACACACACACACAAGTATGTATACACACACATGCACACACACACACACACGTATGTATACACACACATGCACGCACACACACACACACACGTAAGTATACACACACATGCACGCACACACACACACACGTAAGTATACACACACATGCACGCACACACACACACACACGTAAGTATACACACACATGCACGCACACACACACACGTAAGTATACACACACATGCACACACGCACACACACACACAAGTATGTATACACACACATGCACGCACACACACACACACACACACACAAGTATGTATACACACACATGCACAAACACACACACACACGTAAGTATACACACACATGCACGCACACACACGTAAGTATACACACACATGCACGCACACACACACACGTAAGTGTACACACACATGCACACACGCACACACACACACAAGTATGTATACACACACATGCACGCACACACGTATGTATACACACACATGCACACACACACACACGTATGTATACACACACATGCACACACACACACATGCACGCACACACAAGTATGTATACACACACATGCACGCACACACACACACACAAGTATGTATACACACACATGCACACACACACAAGTATGTATACACACACATGCACACACACACACATGCACGCACACACACACACACACAAGTATGTATACCCACACATGCACGCACACACACACACACAAGTATGTATACACACACATGCACACACACACACAAGTATGTATACACACACATGCACACACACACACATGCACACACACGTATGTATACACACACATGCACACACACACGTATGTATACACACACATGCACACACACACACATGCACGCACACACACACAAGTATGTATACACACACATGCACGCACACACACACACACTCACAAGTATGTATACACACACATGCACACACACACACACAAGTATGTATACACACACATGCACGCACACACACACACACAAGTATGTATACACACACATGCACACACACACACAAGTATGTATACACACACATGCACACACACACACATGCACACACACGTATGTATACACACACATGCACACACACACACACACGTATGTATACACACACATGCACACACACACACACACAAGTATGTATACACACACATGCACGCACACACACACACACACACAAGTATGTATACACACACATGCACACACACACACACACACAAGTATGTATACACACACATGCACGCACACACACACACACACACAAGTATGTATACACACACATGCACACACACACACACACACGCACAAGTATGTATACACACACATGCACGCACACACACACACACACACATGTATACACACACATGCACACACACACACAAGTATGTATACACACACATGCACACACACACACACATGCACACACACGTGTATGTATACACACACATGCACACACACACACGTATGTATACACACACATGCACACACACACACATGTAAGTATACACACACATGCACGCACACACACATGTAAGTATACACACACATGCACACACACACACGTAAGTATACACACACATGCACACACACACACGTAAGTATACACACACATGCACACACACACACGTATGTATATACACACACACACACACACACACACAATCTAACTATATATATGTGCATATATATATATATATATATATATATATATATATATATATATATAGATGCACATATGAAATGTGCCTAATCAAAGTGAATGTATATATGTGTGTGTGTAATCCATATATACATGTGGATTACACACACATATATATGTGCTGGTTTGGGAGGGAGGGGGCCGCCGATACTCACCTTCCGAAGACGCCGATCGTTGCCTAGCAACGCCGGGACTTGCGTCGACTTCACCCGCCGCACTGGGCATGCGCGGACCGGAAATGACGCGGTTTCCGGTCTCGCGTCATGAAGAGCGGGGCGGGATGATTCCACTGGGCTCCCCCGCTCTTCAAATCCACAATGCCGCCCATTAGGGCGTTAGGAAGGGAGCGAGGCGGGGGGAGCGCGGCTCTGGGGACCCCGCCCTGCAGACAAGAGCCGACAGGAACGCCCCACAGACGGAAAAAATGTAAGTTTATAAAGTGTTTATTTCACCTTATATAAAGCCATATTAGGTCAGGCAGGGATGGTTAGGGAGCTAGTTAGGGTCTGTAGGGGCAGGTAGTGATAGTTTAGGGGCCATAGATTAGGTGACAGGTTCCCTTTAATCGTGTAGACTGGGACCATGTCATGGTAACTGGGGATATTGAACACGAATGAGGCATGTTTAAGGATATACTTATACCTTCTGCTAATAAAATGTCCAGGAATAAAAAGAAACCTCATGTACTCACATAATCACAAAGTCCCATCTGTCATCAACTTCCATCTCGATGTCACCGCATCACGTGCTGGCAGCATCCATATTTTTTCTAAATCTTTATTTAAAGTAGATTAACCATACATAGAAAAACACACATCGTAGGTAGCTAAACTAAAAGAGGCTACCAGCTGTAGTCAGACTTAGTACAAAAGAAAATGTCAATATGTAGATTTACATATAGTAATATAAAAAAAAGAAAGCATTAACTTGTTGGCATCGAAATACAGTAAGTAGATGAGGCCATATGACCAAATGCAATACAGTCTTCTTGTCAAAAGGTCACGGATGGTCATTTTCCTTGGAAAATGTTCTTTTGCCAAACATATGATAATTCAATGAGAGTAAAAAGAAAATAGATACGTAAAAAGGAAAAGAAAACGAAAGATAAAATCAGAAGGAGGAGAGAGGAATAGAAAGAAGAAAGGAAAAGAGGAAGAGAAGAGAGAAAGGAGGAGGGGAGGGGGAGGAAAGAAGAGGAAAGAGGGAAGGAGATACTTCATGCTGCATTCTCCAGGGTGAAGAAAAAAGACAAGGTCCATCAATATTTACGACCACCCTTAATCTCAGACCAACATAAGGTTACCTAACAGGTCATGAGAACGTCAGAAAAATCAGGGGAGTCTCTAAATAATAACCACTCCTGCCAAGTGAAAAAGTACTTATCCACCTGGGTATTAGAGTGAGCAGAGAGCCTTTCCATACTGCACAAAAGGTCCATTTCTTTGACCCAATCTAAGATATCAGGGACCGCAGCGGTCTTCCACCGCCTTGGGATCGTCAGTCTGGCCGCCGTGAGGCAATGTCGGAGGAGTCCAAGCTTGATCCCCTGGAAAGTTCCAGGTATCATTGCCAAAAGTCCAATCTGAGGGTGACATGGTACGGATGAACCAGACAAATGTCTGTATATCAGGAAGACTTTTTGCCAGAATGCCAAGATAGGCGGGCATTTCCACCAGATGTGGGCAAAAGATCCGTCGGCTGCAGAACATCTCCAACAGATGTCCGGTACAGAAGGGAAAATTTTATGAAGATTTCTGGGACATCTGTACCATTTTGTCACCAGTTTGTAGTTTAATTCCTGTATACTGCACGGCACCGGCAATTTGTGAGCGCAAAAAAAAACCTTTTTCCAGTCGAGGATTGAAAATTGAAGGCCCAATTCCATCTCCCATGACCGAACAAACCAAAGCAATTTGAGGTCATCAGGAGCGGATAGCAATGTGTAAATCTGGGATATGAGATGGGTTGGCATTGACTCCTGCACTTGGAGGGCCTCAAAGATAGTATGAACCCTTGTCAGACCAGAGAGGGGTCGGTCGGTGTTTAGAAACGATCGTAGCTGCAGGTAGGCAAACCAGTGAACTGCGCCCTCTGGTTATCTGGATCGAAAATCTGAGAGAGTTGGGAAGGAGAGGCCTCCCAATAACACCTCATGTACCTTAGTCAGTTGTTGCCGCGACCATACCATGAACGTCTCCGTATGAACCGCCGGGGAAAGTCAGGATTGTCAAACAGTGGAGTCAGCAGACCCCAACCGTCAGAGAGGTGAAATTTAGAGCTTGCGCCATCCCACACCCGCAAAGTATCTTGTAGGAGGGCGGAGGATACAATGCAATCTGGGCGTCTTAATCTGGGTATCCACGGGAGAGAAGCTAAATTCCAGCCCACCAAGTGACCTTTCAGATCAACCCATTGTTTGGACTTAGCTCCATGAAACCAACACACCAGTCTAGATAATACAGCTGCCGTGTGGTAGAGGCGAAAATCCGGAAGTCCAACTCCACCTTGAGATTTGGGACTACCAAGGATTCCTCTTGCCAGTCTAGATCTGTTGTTAGACCAGACAAATACCGTAGAGGCTGTTCTCAGCTTGGCAAAGAAGAGTCTGGGCAGAGCAACAGGGACCGTCTGAAATAGATAAAGCAATTTTGGAAGAATGTCCATTTTGAGTACATTAATCCTGCCAAACCAGGATAGACGCTTCCCAACATGTTTTTTAAGGTCGCTCTTAATCCGCTGTAGGAGAGGTTTATAATTTAGATCAAATAAATGAGAGTAATCAGCAGACAAATGGGTGCCAAGGTATTTCAAGGAGGCTGTGCACCATTTGAAAGGGAATGCCGATTTCAGACGGCTCTGTCGCTCGGAAGACAGACTCAAATTCATCACCTCCGATTTGGTTAAATTGACCCGAAAATTACTAACCGCACCATACGCCTCGAACTCTCTCAGGATAGATGGGAAGGAAATCTCGGGTCTGGTGACAAACATCAGCAGGTCATCCGCGTACAGTGCCAATTTGTACATCTTCTTGCCAACTACTGCCCCTTCTATATCGGAATTCTGCCTCAAGGCTATGGACAGATGCTCCATTACCAGCGCGTACAACATGGGCGAGAGAGGACAGCCTTGTCTCGTCCCATTGCGCACCGGAAAGGGCTTGGACAATACACTGTTACACCTAATCCTCGCCGAAGGAGTTGTATACAAAGCCGAGATCTTATCCCGAAATCATGGGCCCAGTCCTATCTGTGCGAGCGTCCCCTTCAGAAAGGGCCAACTGACCCTGTTGAAGGCCTTCTCTGCGTCGACCGACAACACACAAGCTGGAACATTCTGCTTCTTCAGATGGGAAAGGAGCAGGATCGTCTTAATAGTATTATCTCTCGCCTTCTCTGTGGAATGAAGTCAACCTGATCTGTGTGCATCAATCGAGGCAGAGAAGGACCGAGTCTGACTGCCAACAGCTTTGCAAAAAGTTTTACGTCGATATTAATCAGTGAGATCGGACGGTAGCTCGCACATAACTGGGGGTCTTTACCAGGTTTGGGCAATACTGCAATAGTAGCCTCAAGGTCTGCCCCGGGAAAGGAGAATTTGAGGAAACGGCATTGAAAACCCTGGCAAGGAAAGGAGCAAGGGATCCTCGAAGGTTTGGTAAAATTTGGCTGTGAATCCGTCCGGACCAGGAACTCTTATTTGACGGAGTAGATTTAATGGTTTGAGCTATTTCATCCACTGAGAATGGAGCATCCAATTCCGTCGCTATTGTTTCCGGAATAGTCGGCAAAGGCTGTATTGGCAATATACTCATCAACCCCGGGACGTGTATCTGGTGAATTTCGGTTCAAATCAAGATTGTACAGCTCTTGGTAATAGGAGGCGAATGCTGCTGCTATACTAGTAGGGCTGTGAGCTACCCCTCCCTCAGATAAGGCAATAGAAGGAACAAATGTATTGGATGTTCTTGGGTGGATATATCGAGCTAAAGGACCACCGCATTTGTCTGCGAATTCGTAAAAAGAACTGTTGCGATCGTTCTCTGAATTTTGTGTGCGCCTAGTCTAGTAAATTCTTAAGATCATGTCTTAATTTGTTTAATTCTAATAGAGTGGAAGGATTCAGATTGCGTTTGTGCAAAAGTTCTAGGTGATGGATTCGGGAAAGCAGATCATCCATCAACTTAGATTTCCCCTTTTTGATTCTTGCCCCTTCCTTCATCAGAATGCCTCTAATTACGCATTTCATTGCTTCCCACTGAGCGGGAAGGGGTGTGGGATCGTTGCATGATCTGCTATGAAATCTGAGATCGTAGTTCTGGTTATTCGTACAATCTCCTTATCTAGCAAAAGATTAGGGTTCAATTGCCAATGCCAGGCTCGCGAGGTGGCGGTGGGAGGGTGCAATGTCAAATATATGGGCATGGCAGTCATGGTCCTGGACCATGGTCCAATTATGAGCCATGGATGATTGATTCAATAGTCCAAATTTGATGACTGAGGAAAAATAGTCCAATGCTGACTATAAGGATGGACCTCAGAGCAAATGTGAATAGTCCCTCTGCGGATGAAGGACCCTTCCGACATCCCGGCTCACGAGTGGACTGCTTTTGAGTGACCCGATTGGGCATGCCGATGATTCCGGCGTACTTTTTCCGATAGCCAGACCCAGCGGCCTATTCCATGGTATGTTAACTATTTACAGCCAATAATTATCTCAAATTCTGACTCAATTTTTCAATAGGCCAGTTCTACAACATGCAAATTTTTATGAGCATCTACCGCGTTCTTTGGGCTGTTAAAGAGTAACGAGGTGCGTTAACGCAGGGATATAATTTGAGTGTAGCTGCGATTTGCAGTCCAATTGGTTTCTTAGTAACTATTCCCCATCTAAAAAACCGTAGCGATTTTTAGCTTTGGGTAATAAAGACCATGTGGTTTTCAAAAACGCATGCGTTTTTTAACATGGGGCCTATGGGAACGCATGCAAAACCATGTACATTAGTACCTTTTAGTGCATTCAAACGCATGGTTCACATAGGGACCTGTGAAAAAAAACGCATGCTTTTGAAAAACGCACATGCGTTTTAACAGGGGGCCCATGGAAACGCAATGCGTGTTTAAAAGGGAAACTATTATGCACCCGGAGATATAAAGTATAAAAAAATTAAATGAATCGATATTAGAGGAAAAAATAGACTAAAGCTGGGCTGTCCGAGCTGTCCGAATAACCTATCAAGCCCATTTTAGGCTTCAGTTCTTCATTATTTTTTCTAAGTCCAAAAACTGACAGATAAAGGATGGGTGTAATAAAAACTGTCCGTTTTTCTATGGGCCCAACATTGCCCTGTCGTTATTTGATAGCAAAACGTGCATGCGAACGTTTTGGTTTCAGTCACCTAAAATTTGCTTTTCATGCGTTTTTTTAACATGGGGCCCATGGGAAAACGCAGGCAACGCATGCAAAGCTAACTTGCGTTTGCGCATTGCGTATGGCAATGCTTTTTAATGAAATCCAAAACGTCAGGATGCAGGACCAAAGAGATTCCAGAAAAAACAGGATTGGTGATGAAAATATATAAAAACGGATTTCTATGTTATGACCACGCCTTACATAAGCCTTAAGTAGGGGTGTAAGGCTAGTGTTTGTCAAGTTTTTGGTTTAAGTCCAAAAATGGACAGGAAAAAGCATAGGTGAATAAACAGCCATTAGGAGTGCGGAAAGGAGAAAAATGACGGGGGATTGAGCAGAAACATGAGGTAAACAGCTTTGTGGCATCAGTATGTCAAAAAGTAGAGCTTTTGTGCGTTTGTTTTTAAAAATAGGGCCAATGGAAAATACAATTGCGAAAGAAGCATGGCATATATGCCACTATCATTTGCGGCATTGCGTTGTGGTCAGCATATGCGTTTTTTCTGAAAAAAATGACTAAGTCCAAAAACGTACAGGAGTGCAGGAGACACAAAAAGCACCCTATAAAAAACGGATTGGTGATGAAAAGGACTTCCAAAAACGGATTTCTATGTGTCACAGTACCATTTTTCACATGCATTTTTGGAGACCTGCGTTTTCAAAAACGCATGTAAAAAAACGCACCCATAGGCCCCCATGTTAAAAAACGCATGCCCTAATAGCCAAAAAGCATGTGTGACTGTCCCATGCGTTTTTGGAGCATATCCAAAAACGCATGCGTTTTTTTAACATGGGCTCCTATGGGAAACGCATGCGTTTTTGAATGGCACTAAAAGGTACTAACTGTACATGCGTTTTTGCATGCGTTTTCCATAGGAACCCATGTTATAAAAACGAATGCGTTTTCTACAAAAACGCATGCGTTTTTCAAAACGCTCAAAAAAATACTACAAGCACTATTTTTATGTGCAGATTCAAAAACGCAGCCAAAAACGCAGGGAGCCATCAGAGACCTTAAAAAACTCATGCTGACATGAAAAACGCATGTAAAAAAGCATGCGTTTTTAAAAGGCACTAAAAAAACTGTGACCACAGCCTAAGTCCAAAAACGTGGCAAATCCTTTCAGACACACAAGGGACATTTTTAAGCACTCTTAAAAAAACGCAAGTGCTTTTAAGAGTGCTAAAAAAAAAACCGCTAATTGAGTGTGAACAATGCCATAGCGCAGCCCAGCGGGCACCTGACCTGCATTGGGGAGGTAGAGGTTAACTATTGTGAAGAGTTGCTCACATATAAGTAATTTTTAGGAACACAAATCTGCCCAGACAATCTATTTCCACTTCTTGAACCGTGTGAGCCAAATTTTTATGGATGGCTATACTAACCCCTCCCGATCTGGCCGCAGGGTTAGAGGCATGGAACCAGTGTGGATAATACCGATTCCGGATCTCAGGAAAATTACCTGTCTTGAAATGGGTTTCTTGAAGTAAAAGGATTTGCACCCCCATCTTGTGCATGCCGTGCAGGATTTGGTTACGCTTTTGGGATACATTAAGACCCCTTGTGTTTAGACATGCACGCAGACATGTTCAGACCCGAGCAGTGGAGAGGGTGCAGAATCGCGATCGGGTCACTCTAAAGGGCCCGTCACACGCGGCACTTTTGCTAGCAATTTCACTGGCAATTTGGTGGTTGCAGTGAAATCATGGATACATTGTTCTGTTTTGTTGCCGTGTAGAAATGGAACAATGTCTCCATAATTTCACTGCAACCAGCAAATTGCCAGTGAAATTGCTTGCAAAATTGCCGCGTGTGACGGTACCTTGAGATAACAGGGACAGGGTAAGGAAAACGAGAGATTAGAAGAGAGAAAGCTAGAGAGAAGAGACTATAAGAAGAAAGAGGAGAAAGAAGAGTAAAAGTAAAAAAAAAAAAAAAAAAAAAAAGTGAAACAAAAAACCAAAAAGGCAGCTATCCAAAAAACTGGGCTGCCTCCCCAAGCCTAGGTCAGGGAAAAACTACTATACAAGCGCCAGATAATGCTCTGGAGCTGTATAAAATCACTTGTCGAACAAGTGTCCCTAAGTGGGGTAGTGACTTTCGACGGTCCACTTGGGCCCCCAGGGAAACGTCCCCGGAGAAACAGCACTTTGCAAGCGCAGCTCAAAACGTGGCAAACAACGTTTTGGGCTGCGTTTGCAAAAACGCATGCGTTATGCGTTTTTGCAAACGCACATGCATTTTGACATGCGTTTTTACATGCGTTTTTCATGCGTTCCCATTAAAATCAATGGGGACAAAAACGCATGCGTTTTCATGCGTTTTTGCGGTAAAAACGCGGAAAAAACGCAAATGAAGCAAAACGCAGCAAACGCAGAGATGTGAAAGGGGCCTTTAAGTAAGGGGGGGAAAGAGAGGGGTGAAGAGAGGAAGAGGGGGAGGAGAGGGAAGAGAAGGGGAAAGTGGGAAGGAGGAGGAAGAAAAAGGGAATGAGGGGAACAGAGGGGAATATTAAGGGAGGTGGGGAAAAGAGAAGGGGAGGAGGAAGTATAAAGGAGGGGAGGAAATACACATATGAGAGACAATTGAGAGTGCATAAAAACCAAGTGAGAAACAACCTAATGGGTCAACTTGTCTAAGTAGAAGCTCTTGTGGAAAAGGTCTGAGATTTAAAAAAAAAAGGGAAAAGAAAAAATACATCATATAAAAAGAAATCAAAGGATACAAATATGCACATATCCATTTGCGGGTATGACTTCGGAATGGTCCAGTGATATATTATATTGTTTGGCAGCATATACCCGTAAATAAAGAACAACAACAGTCATATCGTAGAAATAGGACATTTTACCCAATGATGGTCTCACTTTGACATTAGATAACACTATTCACCACGGCGGTCTTGTGGGAATACCATTTCCGTATTCTGATAGATCCACCTCTAAGCATACATAGGGGGTCAAGGGTGGAGTATAAGAAGAGCGGTTGGAGAGGAGATCGAGAAAAGGGGGGTTTGAAAGATGGAAGGGAAGAGAATGAGGTAGAGAGGAGAGATGGAGAGAATGTGGAAAGGGGAAGTGGGAAAAAAGGGTATGCTCCAGTGGATCCAATTATTCAGTGAAAAAAGCTAAATCAGAACAAGCCTGTATTTAATCCAAATATCAGGGTTCGGACCTATGTGGATGGGACACGCTCCTCCGACGGGGTCTCTGAGGTAGCGCAGGCCTGCGCCTCCCGTCACCTCGGCGAGGGGGAGCATAAGGGTTCACGGGCCAGTCTGGTATGGACACCTCAGGGAGATCCAGACCCTCCGAAAAAGTCCCCAAATCGTGTGGGCCTCTGAGGACGAAGACCCCCCGCTGATTGCGTACTTGAAGTTGGAAGGGGAACCCCCAAGAGTACACAATATCCCGCTCCCTCAAAACCTCAAGGAGCGGTCTCAGAGCTCTCCGCTTTGCCAAGGTGGCCCTGGATAAATCAGCCAGAAAGTGGATCTCAGCTCTGTCGAAGTTGATCGAGCCCCGAGTACGTGCTCGTCTCATGATTTCTTCTTTAATCTGGAAACAATGCAGCCTACAGATAACATCTCTAGGGTTGTCGGGATCCGTGGATCTGAGTCTCAAAGCTCTGTGAGCCTTGTTGAATCTTATAGAGGTGTCAGGGGGTCTGTCCATCAAGGAATTAAAGATGGATTGCAGAGTAGGCATTAGATCAGCCGCGCCGGTGGCCTCCGGGAGGCCTCGTACCCTGATGTTATTACGGCGGTCGCGGTTTTCTGAGTCCTCCATCAGACTAAATAATAGTGAGAGCTGCTCGGAATGAGCATCCAGGATTCTTTGGTGGCCAGCTATCGTTTCAGTGGCCACGGATGTTGAATTTTCCATGGCCTCGACTCTCTCAGTGAGTTGTGACACAGAGGTATTGAGACCCTGGATTTCTGCTCTGCAAATGTTTTCTAGGCGGGTAATATAACCCTCCATATCAGACTTAGTCGGAATATCAGCCATCCTAGAATGTAGGTCTTTAATCTCCTCTAATACCGTTTCCGTGTGATATTGATGATCAGGATCAACCATAGTGGTGCCAGAAGCTCTCCCTCCCGCAGAGCCGGACAAAACAGAAGACTCAGCACGCTCCCCATCGCCCGAGTGTGAAGCCATGGCTGCGTCTGTTACTCCGGACAGATATTTCTGGATATTTCCTTCTCTGAAACGGGTTCTAGTAGTGCAGATTGGGGTTAGGGATGATGATATAGGGCCCCTTTTGCTCTTAGTAACTTTCTCCCCTGGCATATCAGTGACCAGGAAGGGCCCACAGAAGCCCGAGTAAGCACCTCTTTAGAGGAGACAGAGATACTTCAGGGGGGATGGAGATGTCTTGGTGGATTCACAGTACTGTATAGGGAGGAAATAAAGCCCCCAGGATTGAACAGCACAGTCTTAGAGCATTCAGGAACAGCTTAATATGCCAAGTGTACGGAGGTATTATTACTGGGGACAAGGTATATGCAGGATGCCCCTGAGAGATAGTAACAGGAAAAAGTCACTTATCTGTGTGTTAAGACCGTTCCTTTTGAGGATGGCTCCTGGGAACCGCTTCCAGCCAGATGAAGCGCAGCACAAGTCTTCACTGAGCGCAGAGGGCTCAGAAGAAAGACCGGGAGGGGGTAACCGCCGCCCTCAGAAGCTGGATCTCATTGTCTGTGTTAGCGGTATGCACCGGAGTTCACTAGTGGCTGATATCGCTCTCTCTCACTCCTCCCGGCAGCAGATTGTGTATAGCTATAGTGCAGCTCCGGGAGCGGCGCGGGATGGAGGTCTATTTAGCAAGCCGCGGCCATCTTGAGCATTTGGCGCGCTTTATATCAGACGGTGGAAAACAGCTTTTCCCGCAGCCCTCTGCGTTCTCGGTCCGAACAGGAATGTTCCCGGTGAGCAGGGGTCCCCGGAGATGTTATTGCTGCCTGTGTAGCGCTCCTGGCTGCCGAATCCCCGCCAAACAAACCCCGAGGGCCGCAGGAGCTCTCAGCAGCAGCGTCCTGTCGGGTCCATCTCCAGGCCACGCCCCCCGGCAGCATCCATATTTGCGCACCCAAGTAATGGGTGTGCAAATATGGCGCCCGCTGGTGGTACAAACTACAACCGGACCCAATGCCATCTGAAACCAAAGCCTGGAACTTGCCGCCACACAGCCCGCCACTCACACTGCCTTCCGTCCGACCTAATTGCACCTACCCAGTGTGCAAGGTCATTTAGTCAGAGTGCCACTATCCTTGGACTCTAACTGTGCATGTGTACGCTGGGTGCACGCAGGCCAAGTTAGTCATGCTGCCACCATCTTTGCACACCCAGGTATCCAAAGATAGTGGTGGCATTACGCACAGGGCGGCAAAGAGGGCGCACAAAGTAGGCACAGAGAGTGCACATGGGCATAGAGAGGGCACATAGGGCACAGAGAAAGCACAGGGGGGACATAAAGTACACAAAGGAGACATAGAGGTCACAGAGGGCACTACAAGGGCACATAGAGCACACTGGGGCAAAACAATGCGCTGAGCGCAGAAAGAGCTCACTGGGGGGGCATAGAGCATGCACAGGGGGCAGAGAGAGAATGCACAGGGGGACAGAGAAATGCACTGGCTGTGTAAGGCACTGACTTGTGCTGACTATGTGCAGTCTGTTTTGGATGCTGCTGTGATTGAATGTGTGTGGATTTCTCCTGGAACTGCATGAGTTATTGTCAGCTTTACTGTGAGCTGTGTGTGGCGCCCCACCAAGCTGGCGTCACAGAGCAGTACTTCACCTGTAAAAGAGGTGCAGATGCTCCAGCTGCAGGTGGACCCTAGGATCGTAGGTGGGACCTATTCCCAGTATTCCCACATTAGTTTACACAGTGGGAGGTTACCCAGGAGGGAATAAAATCACCTCTAGGGGGAACAAGAAGGTACTTTTCTACCTCTAAGTTTTTGCTGCTAGGTTGCTCAGCTGAGGGACCGGGAGGAGAGATGGAAGAAGAAGAGAGGGTTTAAGGAGAAGAGAAAGGTGCTTTCCAGGAGAGCAGCCAGTCTGGGAAAGAGGGGCAGTTGATAGGTTCTCCCAGACAAGTTACCAGGCACCGGAGCCGCAGACTGCTGGAGCTACAAGCGCAGCAGAGAATCCGGATTCCCGTGGAGTCTTCAAGTCTCCCGGGCACCAGAGCAGTCCACAAGAAGGGTACCAGGCACCGCCAAAGGAACGAGCAGCCAGCCAGTAGGGGGTTACCCGACAAGAGCGAAAGTGAGAGAGGACAGGAGGCCAGACTGGATTCTAAGTCACCAGGCTTCACACCAAACTGGAAAGCAGGGAAGAACAGACACGGGTTAGTTAAAGAAGGCACACCAAGGGTTCCACCATACCACCTGGGGTCCACTTGCAGCAACCCATCAAGCTACCTGTTCTTGTAACATTTAAAGTGCTGAACTGTGAACTTTGTATGATGCCGATGCAAATTAACAGTAAAGTACCCGGAGGAAAAGTGACTTTGCTTCTGCCTGTATTTCGTTTCATGAACTTGTTCCCCATTCAGGAACGCTGCCCCGCAGGTCCAGCCCTACCTGTAGAGGACTTTGCCTACTAGACACATTACCATCTACCTCCGGCGGACTGTGGCGGCGCTGGTGGTCCATCACCAGAAACTACAGGTAGCGTCATGACAACTTGTAAATATAATCCCCTGTAAATATACCCCTTTTTCAAAAGAAGTCCCCCAGGACACGGCATGAGGCGTGGCCACCACTCCCTGTGACACAGCAATGCTTCCATGGAGCCTGATACCCGAGTACGCCAAAGCCTGGGCCTCGACACTGTGCTCAGCTGCTGGTTGATGTAAAGCTTGGGTATGTCTCACCTGGAGTCTCCTCCCCTGGCCTTTAAATAACCTTCCTTTCCTGAATCAGATGCCGTTGATAGAGTTAGACTCTTCTTGATCACAGTGCGGTGAAGATGTATGTGCTGTCATGCTGAAGTCTTTCCAGGAATTTCCTTTCCTTGGGAGTAGCTGTGATTCCTGGCTCCATGTCTGCACTTAGCACCCTCCTCACCCACAGGTGGTCTAGGGTTGAGATGGTGGTCACCTACTTAGAAGTGGGACAGGGAGGACAAGGAGGACATTGGACTCATCAGACCTGAGGTCACCGTGCCGTGGTTGATGAGCAAACAGACATTGGCCAATGTATGTACCAATAACCTCAGAAAATAAAAAAATAAGAATATTGAGTTTTTTGAAAAAAAATGTACTTTTTAATTTTTTCCTCATATACCGCTTGTTAGCATGTGTCCACCCACTTAGGCTGGTTTCACACTATGATTTTAGCATTTCCGATGCTGTCCGATAAAAATCGGACAGCATCGGAACGATTTTTGCCCCCATGCAGCCCATGTTAAATTGATCGGACCAAATCGGATGTGCACTAAATCCCATCCGATTTGTTCCGATCCGATTCTGTCCGATTTTTTTATCGGTGCAAAAATCGGAGCATGCTCCGATTTTTGCACCAAAAATAAAATCGGACAAACTCAGATCGGACCAAATCGGATGGCATTTAGTGCACATCCGATTTGGTCCGATCAATTTAACATGGGGCCCTATGGAGCAGGGTCCGAGGAAACATCTGATGTGTCATTGGACCCGATTTTACTGTACTGAGCATGCTCCAAACTGGAAGAGCAGGGGTTAAAAAAAAAAAGAGTATATGCTCACCTATCCCCGAGGCCCCCGCCGGCTCCCGCAGGCTCCCGGTGTCCAAAACCTGCGGTCACGTGATTGTGACATCACGGCAGGTCCTGTACAGAAGAAGAAGACCTCTGCAGACATCGCGAGGACACCGGGAGCCTGCGGGAGCCGGCGGGGGCCTCGGGGATAGGTGAGCATATACTTTTTTTTTTAGCCCGGAGGCAACGATTTAATGCCGGAATCGGATGCCTATTTGGCATCCGATTCCAGGCATCAGAAGGGGGCCGATGCTGTCCGATTTTATCGGACAGCATCGGCTCCCTTCAAAATCGTAATGTGAAGGTAGCCTTAGAAGTTGGACAGGGAGGACAAGGAGGACAGGGATGTCAGCATAGGACTAATCAGACCTGAGTTCACCGTGTCGTGGTTGATGAGCAAACAGACATTGGCCAATGCATGTACCAAGATCCTCAGAAAATAAAAAAATAAGAATATTGAGTTTTTTGAAAAAAACGTAAGTTTTTTAATTTTTTCCTCATATACCGCTTGTAAGCATGTGTGCATTATTGGTAGTAGCTGAGTGCTGCAGAGAAATTTTTTCTGGTTGTTTGATCCAGCATCCCTGTTGGCACCAGTTCACACTATGTCTTTGAGTGCTGTGCAGTTTTTTCAGTTTTTTGTCTAATATGTGGAGTTGCTGGCTCCATGTCTGCACATAGCACCCTCATCGCCCCCAGGTGGTCTGAGGTTGAGATGGTGTCCACCTACTTAGAAGTGGGACAAGGAGGACAAGGAGGACAGGGATGTCAGCATAGGAGTCATCAGACCTAAGGTCACCGTGCCGTGGTTGATGAGCAAACAGACATTGGCCAATGTGTGTACCAAGAACCCCAGAAAATAAAAAAAATAAGAATATTGAGTTTTTTGAAAAAAACTTAAGTTTTTAATTTTTTCCTCATATACCGTTGTTAGCATGTGTGCATTATTGGTAGTAGCTGAGCGCTGCAGAGAAATTTTTTCTGGTTATCTATCTATCTATCTATCTATCTATCTATCTATCTATCTATCTATCTATCTATCTATCTATCTATCTATCAAACAAAGTTCCACTGCAGCACTCCTTAAAGTAAAGTTCAGTAGTCCTTTATTTCTGGCTTCTGAAAAACGTTTGCTGCTTGAAAGGTTTTCTTTTTTTCTATCTATCTATCTATCTATCTATCTATCTATCTATCTATCTATCTATCTATCTATCTATCTATCTATCCTATTTATAACTATCTAAGCAATGTATATCTATCTATAGGGTTTGTCTGAATCCCATTTTAGGCTGGGGTCACAGTTGCATTTTTCACATGCATTTTTGGAGACCTGCGTTTTCAAAAACGCATGTAAAAAAACGCACCCATTTTTGTAGAAAACGCATGCGTTTTTCCGGAAACGCATGCGTTTTTTTTAACATGGGCTCCTATGGGAAACGCATGCGTTTTTGAATGGCACTAAAAGGTACTAACTGTACATGCGTTTTTGCATGCATTTTCCATAGGAACCCATGTTATAAAAACGCATGCGTTTTCTACAAAAACGCATGCGTTTTTCAAAACACTCAAAAAAATACTACAAGCACTATTTTTATGTACAGATTCAAAAACGCACCCAAAAACGCAGGGAGCCATCACACACCTTACAAAACTCATGCTGACATGAAAAAAAGCATGAGTTTTGTTAAATCACTTAAAAAAACGCATGGCAACTGTGACCACAGCCTTAGACAAACTAAGGACTGGATTGCATGTGTGTGAACATGGGGTTAGCGGTTACGCCCTCTGCCACTCTCCCTCCCCATACAGAATTGTGAGGGGGCGTGAATGTTGGCTGATCCTGCAGCTCCCAGCATCCACGCCCTTGACACACCTCCAGCTTTTGGCTGAATCTAGTTAAAGCTGACAGGCAGAAATCCGGATTCCCTGAGGTGGGGGCTAGAGCCAAGGAGCAGGTATGATTTTATCGATTTATAAGAGATCTATAGATCCTAGAACTGCAGTATACAGCTCTGCTTCATCATGTAGAAGGGCAGGAACGGTACTAAAAAGTTTTCTCACTGGAGTTCCCCTTTAACTTTATACTACAGGGTGGGCCATTTATATGGATGCACCTAAATAAAATGGGAATGGTTTGTGGTATCAAGTTCTTGTTTCTGGCACATTAATATATGGGAGGGAGAAAACTTCCAGATGGGTGGTGACCATGGCGGACATTTTGAAGTTGGCCATTTTGGATCCAACTTTATTTTTTCCAATGGGAAGAGGGTCATATGACACATCAAACTTATTGAGCATTTCATAAGAAAAACAATGGTGTGCTTGGTTTTAACATAACTTTATTCTTTCATGAGTTATTTACAAGTTTATGATCACTTATAAAATGTGTTCAAAGTGCTGCCCATTGTGTTGGATTGTCAATACAACCCTCTTCTCCCACTCTTGACACACTGATAGCAACACCGCAGAAGAAATGCTAGCACAGGCTTCCAGTATCCGTTGTTTCAGATGCTGCACATCTCGTATCTTCACAGCATAGACAATTGCCTTCAGATGAGGGATGAGGCAAACTTTTTTGTGAATGGTGAAGTTACGAAACAAAACCAGCGCCATTGGTCTGACACTAACCCACAGTGGATAGATCCTCCAAGACTGTTGGAACACATAAATTGATGGTATGGTGTGGTATATGGGGTACAAAGATAGTGGTGCCATTCTTCATCAATGGAAACCTCAATGCCACTGGATATCTGAATCATGTAGAAATTTCTTATACATCCTGTATAACCTGTCTCATCTATAAATCTATACTGTTTTCCTTTGGGCTTTCATGTCTGTGGGCATTTTTCTGTGGGCATTTTTCTGTGGGCATGTTTCTGTGGGCATTTTTCCATGCAGGCAATTTTCCTTTGGGCATGTTTCTGGTCACCGATACATGCAATGACAGTCTGCTGTCACTGGTTTCCTGGCTGAGCTATCAGCAGCATTAGAGGAGAGTTGATAGAAGTCTTTGTAATGAGATAAAGCTCAACTCTGCTCCCGGTCCTATGTAACCCCATACAGCTTAGCCTGGTGATCACTGAGAGCAGACTGTCTTTCATTACATGTCTCACACTGCAAAACCTGCTCTAAGCTTTGCGGGGTATGTTCTTTTTTTACCTACAAGTTGTTGCCTGCTTATGATTGGTCAATATCATATAGGAGGGAAAAGTACAAACCCCCAGAAGCAGACTCTCCGGGAGATCTTTGTCCCACCCATTGGTCTTAAAAGATCATTTATACATTACAAAAACTGTGGATTTCACTGCAATAATACATCAAATGACAGATCATTTTATTCAACTGTTTATGACCTTCATGCCCATATAGACAGCTCAGAAAGGTTAATCCTTGTAACACTTTTACTTTAAAGTGTAAATGTCACTTCATTGAAAAACACAATACTGCACTGGCTGTTAATGATGGGTCACCTACCAGCTAAGATAATGCTTTTCTGTGGCATATGACTTATTTTTTCCCATTCTTCCATCATCTTTTAAAAACTGCATTTTATAGCTGTGTGGATGTGGCCAGCATCTGCCAGCACTGTGTATGTATTTGCACAGCTTCTGAGAGCACGCTGATAGTGACTAGTGCAATGTGACAGCAAATAAAATGGTTAACAGAGATCCTGACTGAGCTGTGTGGAGCCAGATGACAGATCAGAGACGCTTGAGCCAAGGAAAGAGGAGATTACATTGATCCTAGCATTCTGACATTGCTTAGCAACTGTTTGCAGACTGAGCTAGCCTGATAAAGCCCAGTTACACACACAGATAATTGTGCAGAGATTGTTCGCAGATCTCTGGTTGCAGTGAAATCATGGACACATTGTTCCATTTGTACATGGCCACAAAATGCATTTCACTGCAACCTGATTTCACTGCAACCAGAGATCTGCAAACAATCTCTGCACAATTATCTGTGTGTGTAACTGGGCCTTTACATTGTTTCCTCACCAGCCACAGTCAGGAGTGTAGGTCATGCCCCCTTTCCCTTATATAGATACATGTCCCGTATTCAGTGTGAAGATAGATCTGACTGATAATGATCAAATGCCTGCTTTCCACACAGTGCAGCGGGGACACCTTGTGGAAGGTTTATGAATGGTTTCATACTTGAAAATTTATTAAAATCACTTGGTTTACATTATACTTAAATAAAAATGTAAACAGGTGTTATGCTTTAAGTAACAAAATTCTAGAATTCTGTAATTTCCACTAGCTCCCACTAGTGGTGAATGCAGGCAGCCAGAATTTAAAACTGCTTGGGGTTTGTAACTTAAAGGAATATAAAAAGCTTAGAGCATTAGACAGAGTAAGAATGGACCCATAAACTACATGGCGTTTGAAGGGGACATTCACATTAGACCCCACAGGTTGTAAACATCATGTATTATTTTATTCAAATTGCACAATCTGTAATACTGCAGCTCATCTCCATTGGGGCAGGTATTGATGTGTATAATCCAGTGCCTGTAAAGTGCTGTATAACACAATGATAATTATAAAAACATAATCCGTATTCCAAATGAGGGGATAAAACCCAATCTAAATGTAACACGTTATTTCAATACAGAGATCATTCATTCATTCCTCTCCATTCAGCCAGGATTTATGAGATAACAACTTCATAGGAAAAGATACATATAAACGGGTTATACTAAGAAGAATACGGTAATCATGTTTGATCTCTTCATTTGCATATCCTCTTGTGTGCTTATGCCCTTCTGTATAAAATTTAATAATGCACAGCATGTCACACCACAGATAAATCATCACAGGAAAATACCAGGGATGCAGGAGAACCAACCAAGTCCCCTTATGTCTGCACACCGCGGGTGGAAAGAAAATGAAAAGACTGTGTTGCACCGGCTGCTGAATACATATATATTAGAAATCTGCGTGAGGTTTATATTTCATTAAGAAAGACATTTTATATAGATTTTAGACCTTTATTACGTTTTTTGTTATTTTTTTTAATAAAAACTTCCCATCATCTATTGTAGAGTTGTGAACCTTGATATGAATGGTCTTCTAGCCTAGAAACAATAAACGTACTATACTCATGGAGGCCATAGCAGCAGAGGGTGTGCAGTCAGTTGAAGGAACATTTGTTAGCTTTTTGTGTAGTAAAAAGAACAGTGGTGGCTTTTCGTCATCTATCACGTAAGGAATCTACAACTATAAGTACCAGGTGGCTCCAATAACATCCCATAATGTTCATTGTAATAGTCAACTCTAAGGGCCACTTTACACACACCAACCTCTGTGTCCAACTTTTGAACAACTTACTGGTTGCAGTGAAATCATGGACACATAGTTCCATTTGTGGCTGTGTACAAATGTAACAATGTGTCCATGATTTCACTGCAACCAGAGATCTGTTCAGACGTTGGTCACAGAAGTTGGTGTGTGTAAAGCGGCCTAAGAACTTCATTTTATCATTAAAGAACATAACTGAAGGTCTATGGACCCGTAGAAGCGCTAAGATCGAGCATGAAAAGGCCGTTGTCCTTGGCTGACCTCATCCTACCGGCTGGTCTCACATCGTCCTGTCTTTTTACAGTTCAATAAATATAAATATGTTATCCTCCTCCAGATGACTGCCCCTGCCTTCTTCTTTCTGGATTATAACTGAAGGTCCTTCTTCATGTAAGTATTATGTTGTATGGCGGAGGTGGGAAGCCAAACAATCTTCTCCCCAAACTCAAATTCTAGCAGATTCAATGATGTTCAATTTAAGAGGAGTTGTTTAATGGATGGTTTGTGGATCCTCCTTTGGTGTATGCAATCCCAAATCAATGAACCAGCAGCAAGCAAGGGGAATAGCAATAATATCTGATGTAGGGTTCTAGAGAATGAACGGGGCTCAATCAGAAAGTTTTCTTTATGTGTTCGCAAAAATTTGGTGGCATCTTTCTGTTTTCCAGCACTACATGGAGGTTCTTTTTTATGAGTAAATCTACTACTAGACATTATTATCCATTTCCATATTCCCCTCTTGTTTTCATTACCATTGTACATGTAGGACCAATTCCTGCATTTTTAAAGGGAATCTGTCAGCTACTTTATGCCCCCAAACCTATCACTACCTGTCCCTGCAGCTTCCTAGTATGACCCTAAGCTTCACTGTCTGACCTAAATGTTTAATATAATGGTTGAAAAAACGCTTTTTATAACTTACATTTCCCCCCCAGGTTTGAGGCAATGTCTAGACGTGTGAGCATTTTCTCAGGCTCCATGTTCCTTCTTGCGCCGTTGTTATCACGCCGCAGTGGGCGTGATAACTTAATTCCCTTGCACGCTCCCGGAGTTTGAAATTTCTGTGCGCTCCTTGTATGTATTAAGCCGCAGCATGTCATTTCCATGTCTTGTGCAATGTGGGGGTGTGTTGGGTGTACTGGCTGGCTCCGGAGCATGTGCAGTGCGCATTCTGAAGCCGGCGAGTATGCCCAATTACTCCCCCACAATGCACAAGACTGGAAATGTCACAACTACACATATCAGTAAGCAGTCCACAGATTTCAAACTCCTGGAGTGCACAAGGGAATTAGGTTATCATGTCCACTGGAGCAGGACACTACACACACTCCTGTAGAACAGGGCTCTCCAAGTGCAGTCATCAAGGGACACAAACATGTTTTCATGATTTCGTTAGCATTGCGCAAGGTGCTGGAATCATCACCTCTGCAGGTGATGAAATTAGCAGCTGTATAATGCTAAGGAAATCCTGAAAACTTGCACTGTTTCAGAACTTGAGAACTGTAGTTCACCACCCTTACCCTAGAAGTCTCTGTTGAGGTAGCCAGTGGGCAAGGGAATCCTTGAGCCCTTTCACTACAACTGCAGCTCTCCCTAGACCCTCTTAGACCCTCTGCTAATGCTGCATTATTTGATGCTTTGTTTGACTCACACTTTGTGAATCTGCATCAAAATCTGCATATCTATCCTGAGGCCAGCAAATTCTATGACAGGTCAGAAGTGTTGTGTCCACGTTACTTTTTTTTCTTGCACATGTGGTTAAGATTTCAGGGGATCAGGGCAGACCTTATTTAGGGAGGGCCCCATCTCAGGCTGGAGGTGGAACTAGGTAGAGGGTGTGGGTGGAGGATGTAGATAAGGGTAGGACACCCGGAAGTAGAAGAAGTAGAGAGAACGTGATGAAAACATCAGTTAGTCAGTTGGTGAGGAGTTGGAGTGAGACGTTCTGGGGACTGGAGCGGAGAGGAGCTTGTCCCAAAACAAGGAAAGCAAGAGGAAAGACATAGGAGCCGATGAGGGGCTCCAGAGAGAAAGAAGGGGTCCTAGGGGCATGGGAAGTGAGGGATCCACCCATGGCGCCCGAATCCATGCCGACCGTAGTCGGGTGGAGGGACCAGGTCGCAGTAGGGACCGGCCCAAGACTAGTGGAGAGACTGTAAGACTCAGCCAGCAAACCAGAGGCTGTGGTATCTGTAAGTGCAACAGCCACATCTGCACACAATCGCTAAACAGGCAGCCTCATAGGGGACAAGGAAGATGTTGCCCAACAGGACCCGAGGCTGCTGGCTTGGGACACTGTGTGTGAGGTGCAGGGCAGGAGGGCGAGAGCCAGTGCAAAGAGACGACCCGGGAAGGTACACCAGAAGGGGATCCCGGTAAAGTGCACCCAAGTTACCCTTGAGTTGACTGGAACCCTGACCCAGAGAACACAGTACCCGGCTGGTTGTTGTAACCTGGAGAACTGTGAGAACTGTGAGAAAAATGTGAAGACTGCACCCTGCTGTGTCCTCAGATTTATTTACTGTGTCACCTGTCCTGTGCTACATCAGTAACCATCATCAAATAGGCATTGCAACTGCTCTAGGGCCCCTCTCTACCTGTGGAGAGCTGTAACTTCTTTGCTGCATCACCAACCACCCCAGTGGAGCCGAACCGCAGCGTCAGCTATCCAATTGCCAAATACCATGGGTGACGTCACGATCCCTGATAAACTTTCCCCTCATTTTTATGACACAGCCAGGGCCATGAAGCTTGGTCACACCACCGTGACATCCCTGAAGAATTGTAGGGCCCGGTTCCAAGTACCCCACGGTCCTGGTGGCAGGCATGTCAGATACTTGCTGGGTAACCTGAAACAATCTCAGGGAAGTCATGAGTATGTCTGAGGTTCATAAGCAAGCCCATAAGCCCTGAAGCTTGCTAAGCAATAGTGTAGGAAGATGATATAAAAAAATATTGGCGAGTCAGAATTGTAATAAAATCCTCAATTTATTTCAGGTACATTAAAAGATCATACAGGTTGGGGATACAACTCAACACTTTTCAGGCGCAAGCCCTTATTCACTGAGATACAGATCCCTTATGATACATGGTTTAAAAACACTTAGTGACCAACCATTAATCAATAGACACAGATGTTCCCAATCAATCTCATTTGAGAACAAGTTATACAATCACAAGTAAAGTCACAGGAAAAAAATAAAAATAAGAAAAAAATATAGCATGCATTAATACAAATAAAGTGTATAATTCTTATAATTCGTACCCTTAGGATATTTTGTGTCCGGGGGCGTGGCCTAGCAAGTAATGTGAGTGGTTGCAGCACAGAGCTCCCACCTGAGACACTGTGTTTAGGTTGCGACCGCCGCCCAGCTGGGCTCCAAAATCGGCCTTATCGATAACGGAGGATCCCTGGATCCCGAGGGAGGCTTGGGAGAGCGGAGGACCGCAGCTAAGATCCGCAGGAGGCAGCGGGATGCCAGCACCTCAGACCTGAACAGATTCCAAGATGGCGCCGAGGCAGTGTAGGAGGCGGTGAAGGAGAACGCTGCCTGCGCTCGGAGGATGGCGGCGGCGGCCCGCCTAGAAAGGTTTGTCAGGGTGGAGGAGGACAAGAGAAGAGCAAGGATATTTTGTGTCCAGTTTTATAATCCAGAATAATTCTCATAACAGGAGTTTTTTTCCTCAAATCACCTCCTATAACAGAAAAATCTGTTTTCTATGCCACAGAATAAAAATTCTTTTAATTCCCCATTATGTTTTTCCACAAAATGTTTAGATGCTCCTGAATAGTATGCATTTTTATTTAGTATTGGTAACATGTTCTGCCATCCTTTTGTTTAATTTACGTATTTTACAATCAATATATTTTATTTTACATTCTTTGCAAAATATGCCGTATACAACATAATTCGTATTGCAGTTGATACATTTTTAATGTCATTAATAACATTGATTAATTGTGTTTGCAGTGTATACTGAAACATTGTACATTTGGGGCATGCACATTTAAAAAAAACCTTGCAACTTAGGGTGCTTTCACACTGGCCAGCGGATCCGGACAAAAAACGCATCTGCCGCAAGTGCCGCCTAATGGCAGCGCTTGCGGCACACTTGCGGCAAGCCCCATGCATTGTCTATGGGGCTTGCGGTAGGTGTGCAGCAGACACGGCAAGTGCGGTTTTGGCAGTTGCGGTAGATGCAACTGCGAAAAAAAAATGCAACTGCCGAAACCGCATTTGCCGCGTCTGCCGCACACTTACCACAAGCCCCATAGACAATGCATGGGGCTTGCCAAAAGTGTGCCAGATGAGTATTTTTATCCGGATCCAGGGGATCCAGGCAAAAACGCCGGTGTGAAAGCACCCTTAGCCAGGTTTTTCTATCCTTCTTTGCGGGATATACAGACTAGGGGAAAGAATGGCACCTATTGATCTCCATTTCCTTGGTACACACGCTAACCCTTCTTTCAGAATTATATTAAGGTCACGATCTTGATATAATATAGGGACATATCTATTTATGATTGCTCTTATTTCATTAAATTGGCAACTATATGGAGTACTGAAAATGTTTTTTCTCCATGCTATTGGATTTAGTTGGAATAAGTGTTGTTTCACCATTAATACCATCACCTTTATTACTATCATGGTTGTGTTTTTCATAGATTTTTTTAATTGCTGAATCAATTTATTTTTTCTTGAATCCTCTTTCCATTAATCTCGATGTTTCTATTTCTGCTATTTCTCTGAATAAAATACTGTACTGTAAGAACTATTTCTATATATCCTGTTCTATTCACCATAAGCGATTGAATTAACAGTATTTCTGCATGGCAACTATCTGCCCTAAGTGTGGTGATCCCACTAATAGTTGCGATAACTGACCTTGTGCTGTTTTTTGGCCAAAAAGCTGATTTTATTCTGTGGTTCAGTGTGGGTAAATTTTAACTTCACATCATTAGCATTAATACAGGATACGAATTGTGGAATGTTTTCCACGTCTCCCACCCATATTATTAGGAGATCATCCACATATCTCACATATAATTCTATGCCATTTTTTAAAGGATTTTTTTCTGCAAAAACAGTATTTTCTTCCCACCATGATACAAAAAGTGCGACTATAGATCGTGAAAAACATGAGCCCATTGGGCAACCTTTTATTTGCAAGTAATATTCTTTATTGAACATAAAAAAATCATGTTCAAGAAGGTATTCAATACTACGGATAATCATTTCTTTTGATTCGTCTGTATAGCCGCTATATTTCTGTAGATGGTGGGATACCGCTGTAATTGCTAAATTATGTGGGACAGATGAAGATAGATTTATTACATCACATGACAAAAATCTGGATGGCTTCATTGCTGCACGGCTTAACATAATATTAGGACATGGTGAGGCTGATTTATTTCTTACTTACATTATAGGAAGATAATGTCTGTGCCAAAAGAGTGGGGCTCCACTGTAAAACGGTTTGAGCGGTGCTTGGCATCTTTGGTGCCCCTTTGGTGTTTTCTAGGCCCTTGATTTTGCCTACCATTGATTTGGGGGTTGGAAGTTCAGTGAAACATATGCCCGTTTGGCAAACTGAACCTTAATATGTTTACTGATCTCTAATTGAGGGTCGGGGACTGATTTTGCAACCTTTGCCTAGAGCTTCGGCTCATGGGGGGCAAAACATCTGAGTGGCCCTCTAACAAGGTAACCATGTGCATAACTATGGTGGCACAGCCTAATCATAAGTATAGGGGATCTCCAGCAGATGACTGTGCTGTTATTGAAAATTACTATACCTAGATTAACACCAAAATTACTCCCATACAGTGACCGTATAGTGCAGGGGCATACATAGAAATCATCGGCCTCATAGAAGAAGTTCTAATTGACCCTCCAATACACTTCCCAAAAAGTACAGCCCATACAAAGCGGGGCGGCACGGTGGCTCAAGTGGTTAGCACTGCAGCCTTTGTAGCACTGAGGTCCCGAGGTTCTGGGTTCAATTCCCACCAAGGACACTAAGAACAACATCTGCAAGGTGTTTATATGTTCTCCCCGTGTTTGCATGGGTTTCCTCCAGGCACTCCAGTTTCCTCCCACATTGCAAAAACATGCTGAAAGATATTTAGATTGTGAGCTCTAAGAGAGACAGCATTACTGATGTATGTAAAGAGCTATGGAATTAATAGCGCTATATAAATGAATAAAAAATATTATTATTATACAAAGCGATTCTTCTATTGAATTAATATATAATTACCCTAAGGCCACTTCCGTCATATTCGGCCAGTGTTTCCGTCGTCGTATGCGTGGCTGCCACACTCGCAATCCCTTTGCGAGTGCCCTCACTGCAATGCCTTTGCGAGTCCTTCGAGTCTCTCCTCACTCGCAATGCCTTTGCGAGTCCATGCACAGTCCTCTCACTCTCAGGACTTGAAATGATGTCACTGGTATGGGCGGGGCTATATCACATGACTGTGACATCATCACAGGCACTTTCATTGCTGCAGTCAGCACAGGAGACATCATGCCGCTGTCTCACATCAGACGTGTCCTCATCACTGATTCTCTGCCTCTGACATCCTGCGATCACAAGGGAACATACAGCTGACAGAGGACCCCGGACTGAGCCCCCAAGAGCTGATCTCCAGGATACAGGTGAGAGGAGGCTGCACAGGAGCAACGCTCTGCAGTGAGCAGCCTGCACAGGAGCAATGCTCTGCAGAGGGGAGGCTGCACAGGATAATGCTCTGCAAGAGATCAGCGTCACAGGAGCATAGCTCTGCAGAGGGAGGCTGCACAGGAGCAATGCTCTGCAGAGATGAGGCTGCTCAGGAGCAATGTTCTGCAGAGAGGAGGCTGCACAGGAGCAATGTTCTGCAGAGAGGAGGCTGCACAGGAGCATTGCTCTGCAGAGAGGGAGGCTACACAGGAGCAATGTTATGCAGAGAGGAGGCTGCACAGGAGCAATGTTCTGCAGAGAGGAGGCTGCACAGGAGCATTGCTCTGCAGAGAGGAGGCTGCACAGGAGCGATGCTCTGCAGGAGGAGGCTGCACAGGAGCAATGCTCTGCAGAGAGGAGGCTGCACAGGAGCATTGTCTGCAGAGAGGAGGCTACACAGGAGCAATGCTCTGCAGAGAGGAGGCTGCACAGGAGCAATGCTCTGCAGAGAGGAGGCTGCACAGGAGCGATGCTCTGCAGGGAGGAGGCTGCACAGGAGCAATGCTCTGCAGAGAGGAGGCTGCACAGGAGCATTGCTCTGCAGAAAGGAGGCTGCACAGGAGCAATGCTCTGCAGAGGGGAGGCTGCACAGGAGTAATGCTCTGCAGAGAGGAGGCTGCACAGGAGCATTGCTCTGCCGAGAGGAGGCTGCACAGGACCAATGCTCTGCAGGGAGGAGGCTGCACAGGAGCAATGCTCTGCAGAGAGGAGGCTGCACAGGAGCATGCTCTGCAGAAAGGAGGCTGCACAGGAGCAATGCTCTGCAGAGGGAGGCTGCACAGGAGTAATGCTCTGCAGAGAGGAGGCTGCACAGGAGCAATTGCTCTGCCGAGAGAGGCTGCACAGGACCAATGCTCTGCAGAGAAGAGGCTGCACAGGAGCAATGCTATGCAGAGGGAAGGCTGCACAGGAGCAATGCTCTGCAGAGAGGAGGCTGCACAGGAGCAATGCTCTGCAGAGAGGAGGCTGCACAGGAGCAATGCTCTGCAGAGAGGAGGCTGCACAGGAGCATTGCTCTGCAGAGAGGGGGCTGCACAGGAGCAATGCTCTGCAGAGAGGAGGCTGCACAGGAGCATTGCTCTGCAGAGAGGAGGCTGCACAGGAGCAATGCTCTGCAGAGAGGAGGCTGCACAGGAGCATTGCTCTGCAGAGAGGAGGCTGCACAGGAGCAATGCTCTGCACAGAGGAGGCTGCACAGGAGCAATGCTCTGCAGAGAGGAGGCTGCACAGGAGCAATGCTCTGCAGAGAGTAGGCTGCACAGGAGCATTGCTCTGCAGAGAGGAGGCTGCACAGGAGCAATGCTCTGCAGAGAGGTGGCTGCACAGGAGCAATACTCTGCAGAGAGGAGGAGGCTGCACAGGAGCAATGCTCTGCAGAGACGAGGCTGCACAGGAGCAATACTCAGCAGAGAGGAGCCTGCACAAGAGCAATGCTCTGCATGAGTGGAGCCAACATGCTGGCGACGGCGGAGTGAAAATGCCGTGGCGGGGAACACGATGACCCGCTGGTAAGTATGACAGTCAGAGTGCCTCTGCAATACTCTGCAGAGAGGAGGCTGCACAGGAGCAATGCTCTACAGTAAGAAGGCTGCACAGGAGCAATGCTCTGCAGAGAGGAGGCTGCACAGGAGCAATGCTCTGCACAGAGGAGGCTGCACAGGAGCATTGCTCTGCATGAGGGGAGGCTGCACAGGAGCAATACTCAGCAGAGAGGAGCCTGCACAAGAGCAATGCTCTGCATGAGTGAAGCCAACATGCTGGCGACGGCGGAGTGAAAATGCCGTGGCGGGGAACACGATGACCCGCTGGTAAGTATGACAGTCAGAGTGCCTCTGCAATACTCTGCAGAGAGGAGGCTGCACAGGAGCAATGCTCTACAATAAGGAGGCTGCACAGGAGCAATGCTCTGCAGAGAGGAGGCTGCACAGGAGCAATGCTCGCACAGAGGAGGCTGCACAGGAGCATTGCTCTGCATGAGGGGAGGCTGCACAGGAGCAATGCTCTGCAGAGAGGAGGAGGCTGCACAGGAGCAATGCTCTGCAGAGAGGAGGCTGCACAGGAGCAATACTCAGCAGAGAGGAGCCTGCACAGGAGCAATGCTCTGCATGAGTGGAGCCAACATGCTGGCGACGGCGGAGTGAAAATGCCGTGGCGGGAAGATGATGACCCGCTGGTAAGTATGACAGGCAGAGTGCCTCTGTCCTCTGCTGACCACTCTGCCCACCGCACTGCGCTGACCACTCTGCCCGCCGCACTGCGCTGACCACTCTGCCCACCCCACTCACTGCTAACCACTGAGCCACCATACTCCTGCTAACCACTGAGCCACCGCGCACTACTAACCACTGAGCCACCGCCAGTGCTAAAGTGCTAACCACTGAGCCACCGCGCAGTGCTAACCACTGACCACCGCCAGTGCTAACCACTGAGCCACCGCGCAGTGCTAACCACTGAGCCACCGCGCAGTGCTAACCACTGAGCCACCGCGCAGTGCTAACCACTGAGCCACCGCGCAGTGCTAACCACTGAGCTACCGCGCAGTGCTAACCACTGAGCCACCGTGCAGTGCTAACCACTGAGCCACCGCGCAGTGCTAACCACTGAGCCACCGCGCAGTGCTAACCACTGAGCCACACATACAGTGCTAACCACTGAGCCACCGTATACAGTGCTAACCACTGAGCCACCGTATACAGTGCTAACCACTGAGCCACCGTATACACTGCTAACCACTAGCCTCCATATACAGTGCTAACCACTGAGCCACCATATACAATGCTAACCACTGAGCCACCGTATACAGTGCTAACCACTCAGCCACCGTATACAGTGCTAACCACTGAGCCACCATATACAGTGCTAACCACTGAGCCACCGTATACAGTGCTAACCACTCAGCCACCAAATACCTGCTACCCACTGAGCCGCCATATACAGTGCTAACCACTGAGCCACATATACAGTGCTAACCACTGAGCCACCTGTATACACACAATTAATTTCACCGCACTCTCCCTAAATATTAGTAAATAAACTATATATGCATTCTAGACTACCCGATTCTTTAGAATCGGGCTCACAGATAGTTCATTAGATTCCCCTTTCATTGCAGCTATAAAGTATGCCAACAAAAGTGCCCCACAAAGACTGTATGATCCCCCACAGTGAATTCCTCACATGCACAGTATGATGACCCCACTGTACCCCCCTCAACTACCCTTTCAAAGTATGGTGACCCCATCACAGTATGATCCCCAACTGTGACCCCAACACAGCCTTCCATGCAGTATAATAGCCCCCACACATTTACACACTCTATGTTGGCTCCCAACAAAACCCTCAAATAGCTCTCCATGAAGTATAAAGGCTCCCTTATAGTCCTTCAAATATTATAATGGACTCCGCATATATATTGTAATGCACAACCATAATCCTCCATAGATAATTCATCCCTCATAGCCTTGTATATATTGTAATGCACCTCCATAGATTATAATGCTCTCCCCATAGTCCTCCATATATTGCAGCCTCCATAGTCCTCCATATAATATAATGCACCATCCATATTCTTCCATAGCTTATAATGCACCTCCATAGATTATGATGCACATCAAAAGATTATAAATTTATAATTCAGCCTCCATAGATTTCCATGCAGCCTCCATAGCATATAACGCGCCTTCATAAATTATAATGGGGCCTCTAAAAATTCTAATGCAGTCTCCATCGATTATAATGCAGCCATCATAAATTATAATGCTGCCTCCATAAATTATAATGCAGCATTCATATATTATAATGCATCCTCCATATATTATAATTCAGCTTCCATATATTATAATGCAGCACCCATAGATTATAATGCAATCTCTATAAATGATAATGCAGCCTCCATAGATTATACTGCACCTCCATAGACTATAAGCACCTCCATAGATTACCGTATAATGCAGCCTCTAAATATTATAATACAGCCTCCATAGATTATAATGCAGCCTCTATATATTTTAATGCTCCTCCATAGATTATAATGTAGCCTCTATATATTATATTACAACCTCTATGTATTAAAACGTTCCTCCATAATAATGCAGCGTCTATTATAATCTCCTCCATAGATTATTATGCTCTTCCATCGATTATAATAAAGCCTCCAGAAATTATAATGCAGCCACTATAAATCATACAGCTTCCATAGATTATAATGCAGCCTCTATATATTATTATAATTCATATCCGTAGATTATAATGCACTCCCCATAGTCCTCCATATATCATAATGCAGCCTCCATAGTTTATAACACACCTCCATAGATTATAATTCAGCCTCCAAAGATTATATTTCAGACTCCAAGGTTGTAATGCGGCCTCCAGAGATTATAATGCTGTGACGACTGTCTGCTGCAAAGGCTGAGGTAAGGCAGCACCCAGAGAAACTCTGAGACCCTTTACCCCTATACAGGGATATGGAATTACAGCAGAGCCCAGGAGGTTGCTGCCTATAGGTGAGCAGCAGACCAGAGCAGGGAGGCCACCAGGAAGGGACAAGACTAGGAGGTCAGGGAATAGACAAAATCAGGATCCAAAAGCGTAATCAGAAGGGAGCGTCAAAAAACGTGAGGGCAGCAAAAGTACAAAATCATCAGGCGGTAGAAGAGTCAAAATTCAGGCAAGGTCAGAGTCAATATAATAGAGCAAAAACTAGATAGCTGGGAAAACCAAGAATATATCTGGCGGATCGCAGGACAGGCTTCAAGGTATTTGAGGAGCGCTGTTCCCTCCCATAGGCTGGAGCTCACAGCCTGATGACCTCATCCGGACCGCCCCCAAAAACCAGGCCAGATGGTCATGCACCACGAGTACCAGATACCCTACTTTTGATAGAGGAACGAAGCCTGCGCCTACCAGATACCTCTGCAGGAACCTCTCTGCTGTAACCAGCATCACCCACAGGAAGATCATGGCGATGCCCAGCGACAGAAGCAGGAACCAAAGGAGCAAGTCTCAATGAGGACATGGCCCCCCCCATTACCGATACCACTAGAAAAGGAATTCAGCGCTGCCTAGTGGATGGGGCAGGAATAACAGTCACTGAGTACGACGGCGACGTGACAAATGCAGCTGCTATTGATCATACAGCTTCCATAGATTAAAATGCAACTTCTATATATTATTATAATGCTCCTTCATAGATTATAATGCAGCCTCTATATATTATAAAGGGGAAGGTCTTTCATCTACAGTCTCCTATAGGCAATCTGAGGGATATGAATGGATTTTTTCTTATGTCTCTGAGTCGGTCGACAGGGTAGTGGGTACTTGGATACCGGGACAGGTGGCTACTTCGGAAGGGGATCACGACTGGTCGGTTCCCGGTTCCGTGCCCTGGACCCTCAAGGCGGGATGGGGGTGATGATGATGGGGAATGGTAACGTGACTCCACCTGTGGTACCTGGTAATAGGGCTACCAGCGCTGCAGCCGGCCGCTGAGGTGATGTAAATGCAGCTTTGGTAGTACAGCTCCCCAAAGGTGGAGCTTTACCTCAGGGCAGCAGGGCGGATGAGGGGAGTAGTAGTCCTCACCTCGAGGATGATGTGGAGATCTCCTGACGGCGAAAAACTGAGGCAGAGTCCAGAGTAGCTCAAACAGTTCTTTACTGGTACTGGGCAGATGTTAAGGTACACAATACAGTCTGGTTAAACGGGGTTGGTAGCCGCAGATCTTGGAGGACTTTCCAGAGTCTGCCAGTGATGCCTTTAATATGGCATTCCTGGTCCTGTCCCTCTGTCTCTGTCTGGAATTGCCCCGCTTGAGCCAAGTCTCTAGTCCTCAGGGTCAGTTACCTAAAGTCTCTTACTTGTCGGTGTCGTGGACCCAGCTGCGGGACCGATGTTAGGCTTCTTTAGGGGTGCTGTGGCTCCCTTGTGTCGGGCCCTCAGCTTGCCGGTCTGCAGTTAGGGTTAGACCTTTTACTAGCTGCCTCGGCTCTGGTATGCCGGTGGTGACCTGGGCCTCAACCTGGCTCCAACCAGTCCTGGAATAACCCCCTTCAGAGTCTGGGACACCCCTCTCTTAAGAGGTGCCCGCCAGTTGCAGCCACAGGGTCCCCTGTATCTGTCTTCCTCGCTGTCTCACACAGTCTGCCTGACACTATTGTCACTTCCTGTCTCCCGCTTCCTAGGCTCCACCCCCTGGGACCTACTAAATACCAGTCCCCTGTGTAAAAGTGGCCTACCATTTGGATGCAGGGTGCAGACTCTGTAGGGTCCTCCATATCCACGGCTACGGAGGCACTACACCTGCTGTTTGGGGTGCAGTATCTCCTTGTGGAGCCTTGCCATAGGAGCGCCACACCCCCCTTCCTGGTTAAATACACTCATCCGCGAGTGTTATAACCAAACCAGGTTTGAGCTAAACTTTTTATTAACATGTACCTGGGTAACTTTTTACACGCAAAAACAATACGTTTACTTTTGGTCTTCCCTTGCGGGAGGCGCTATGGTTCAAACTTTGCAATAAAACATTTTACTGTAAGTTAACATTGACCCAACGTGGCTGGGTATTAAGTCTCTGACTTTAAGCTCAATCAGGCTTTTTAAACAACAGTTCGCATTTACGTTCATGTGATTATTGTCCAAGTGCTGCAAGAAAAAGGCACATAAACAACTATTTACAGTGGTACAGCATACAGGGTTAATCTTGTCAGTCGTCACTTCTGCTGACCCGGATCGCGTTCCACCCTCGGGATCCTGCACGTCGTTCAAATGTTATGGTATCGCCCCGATATAGATCCCGGTCCGGGTGGCCTTGAGGGAGGTGGGACTCCACATCTCTCTGTCCCACAAAAACCTCCGAGTAGAGGCCTTCCTCCCAGGCAAAACCGTACCCGATTCCCTGGTTGAAAACAGTAACGCTCCCCTTTTTGCATTGGTTTAGGGGTCATGGCGGCTGAGTGCAGGTGAAGGCATGGGCCTGGCGGGTCTCCATCTCATTTGCCCACCATGCCTCTCGCCGCCTCTGCCGTTCAGCCTCATTGTCCTGAGCAGGCTGCGTAAACCAAGGCCGTCCCACGGGTTGCCAGGAGTGCTCGGTGTCAGCCAAGGGTTGAATCGCTCTCATTGCTCCTGCCTCGACCCGTACCATTGGTGATTCAGCCCTCCATAGCTCGCAGGGCTTGGTCTCTTCGGAGTTACCGATGGCACCCTCCTCCGGATTCTCCTCTTCCTCAACGCTGGCAGGAGTCTCAGGATGGTCATCCTCCTCCTCCATGGTCAGGTCGGGTACCTCGGGAAACCGGATGAGATCCTCCAGCTCGGCAGCCTCCTCCTCTCCGGGCTTCACTGTGCTTGGGGTCGCTGGTTCAGGGATCGCTGTGCTGGATGCATCGGGCTCTGTGGAGGCGTAACCCTCACCGGCTACCGGGTGCTCGGTTTTTGTTGCTACCGTCACCCCTGGTTCCGGGTCTGGCAGGGCACCCCTTCTCTGCTCCATGCGCCGACTTAGCTGGAGAACTATCTCGGCACTCCAATGCCGGATGGTCCGCTCGGTGGTCTCTTGCAGTCGAACCTGCAGATCCCTCAGTGCTGCTCCCCAGAAGGCGATGTCCACTCCCTCAGTTTCCAGGGAGGATACTCCTAGGGCAGCACGGTTGACTCAGATGTCTTCCTTGACCTCCCGGATTAAGTCTCTGAGTCTGGGGACTGCCATCTTTACTAGGCCGCACTCGGGTAACTGGTCAGGTGTCCGCCAAGGTATCTCGCTCTGACTTCCGGCCGCTCCCTGTTTACTTTTTATAGTCCCAAGTTGGTGGGGTCTGGTTCCCGGCCCTCCCCCCTAGTTGTTTGATGGCAAGGGGGGCGGGGAGGAAGTTTGGTGCCTCTTGCATGGCCTTATTGACTTGAGGGGCCGAGGCACGCCCCTGGGCCTGCACATAGTCTTTTACATATGCAGACCCACTTATTGGAATAGTTCAGTCAATCAGCCTCGGGTCTTCCCTGGGCCAGCCACTGCACTTCGTTGATCTTCAGCAGAGCTGGGAGGCGGGACTTATCTTCGCGCCTTTCAGCCTTGCACCTTGCCATAGGGGTGCCACATCTCAAATTGAGATTTCCTAATAAATTTACATGGAGCACTTATACACTCAGGTCTGGCTTCAGGAAAAACTGATGTAGTTGTCAGACCATAGTGGTTGTAGGTTATCTATAATTATTGAAGTCTACTTATGGATATTCCCTTTAATTATCAGTAGATTTAAATAATATGAGCTTCCTTATATTTTTACTTGACATCCTCAGATTCAGAAGCCAATTATCTTGTGGTCGTGTAAACCAAGAATTCCTGTTTGCTTTGATGATAGAACATATTCCCCATCATAGGCAGGGGTATGCATTCATACTTGGAAATATCTTCATATTTTACAGCTTCATATAAATGACAAAAGTTCTAAAATCGAACAATTAAACCAAAATTCTTTCTACGTTTTTATTGTAAAAGTATACACTTGCTACTAAGGTAACGAGATTAGTGTTCTCTCGCTCTATGGTTTCTTTTGTGTTTTGTAACGCATTTGTTCATACCATGCTTGCCAATATTTTCTGCATTATTACAGATAAAAGATAACCTTGGACAGTGGCATAACGTCAGGCCCAAGGGCCCCAATGCAAAAGCTCCAACGGGGCCCCCAATTATTGCAAATCTTTAAAATTATTAGTCTTTTTCTGTAGGCCAAAGGGACTTCTGGGGCCCTCCTAGGCTGCAGGGCCCGGGTGCACCTATTGTAGTTACACCCCTGTCCTTGGATCTTTTGGAGAGTCTTGGTAAAGGCTGCAAGGAATCTCATAATGACTTTGGATAGATAAAATCATTGAATTCTTGTTACATAACTGTAACGACCGGACGCCGGTCGATGTGAATGTGAGATACAATGCTGCTATGAACGAGTCCAAACACAATATGATAACAAACCAACTTTTCCTTTTATAACTTGCAAAAGATAACAGAATTTCGCTTCCCAACAAAATATGGGTCACAACAGCCAGAAAATACAAATTATGCAGCCTGAGAGTATGTAAAGTAAGCCATAAAAATCTTCTTTAAACTTACTGTAAAACTTAGATACGTGTTGGTTTGGTTAGCAGCTCTGTCGGTCTTCCCTCCCATGCACAGAAACACTTGTCTTGGTGGGTGCTCTTGTGTTCCTTTGTTGATTGTTGTTGTCAGACATCTGCAAAGCCATCTTATCTCGAAAGCAACAAAAAGACCAGAAGTCAGAAATTAGACATGTCGAAGCCTTATCTTCCCAGCAATCAATTGTGCGGGGCATTACATATTAGACTGCCACACCCATTAATATTGGTGAGTTCGGCCAACAGGGGCTGACTGGCGACGCAAACCCTGGGTGGCAATTTTTTTCTGACAGCCCTGAGGACCGGGGGGGGGGAATGCCGTCGGTAATTTTCGACGGCCCGTCTCAGTCCCTCCAGCCCTTAGGTGAGGACCGGGGGTGGGGGAGAGGGGGGTGCTGTCGGAAACTCTCGGCGGACCATCTCAGTCCCGGCCAGGCCCGTATTTGGAGTTCCTGCCGCCCTAGGCACTGTCAGCGGTGCAACATCACGCCACACCCCTCTGCAGACAGGAGTAGCTAAAAGGAGCCTAGAGGTTCCCATTATTGTTGGAGTAGTGGATGGTTGCTAGATGACTGCCACCATGTCACAACAAGGTTGTGACATCAGCAAGGAGGTGGCAGTCATGTTTTGGGTCGTAATCATGTGGAGAGAGCTAGTTTGCCCCTATAGAGTCCATGAAGGCGTGAAAAGGACCACAGCAAAGTATATATACTTTTAGACTGACCACTTTTTTCTTCGTACAAAATCATCCCCATGCATGACAATGCACCATCTCTTGGTACAGGGCATAGCCCTGAGTAATTGGCTGCTATGGACATAAAAGTAGATAAAACCATGGTGTGGTTACCAGTCATCCCTGATCTCAGCCCTATTGAGAAACTTGGAAGTACCATTAAGCAAAAAAATCTAAGATGCTGTAAGACATTAACCGTCAAACCAGCAGCTCTGGGAGTCAATTCTGACATCCTGCAAACAAATGCAATGAGAAAACATCCAAAACCTGACAAGTTCAATAAATGCAAGAATTGTGAAGGTGATATCAAAGAAAGGCGATATACAATATGAGACATACTGGTAGGATGTTTACATTGTGAGCCCCAATAGGGACAGTGTTGATGATGTATGTAAAGTGCTGTGGAGTGCATAGTGTAATGTAAATGTAAAAAAATATTTCTTCATATGTCGTCACAATACCAGGATGTGAGGATCTTCTATTTCGAGGTCAGGGGCTCTCTGATGCCATGTCGCTGCCTGTCTCGCTGTCGTCCTCTTTTGACACTGCAGTGCGGTGGACAAGAGAGCATTAACTGGTTAATAACATGAAGTATGGTGTGTACTAACTGAGCCATAAACCCCCCATACCATGTCCAGCAGACATTGTAGGATTACTATATGGATTTTATTATTAGGGCACGGACACACTGGCGTGAAACTCGGATGAGTGCAATGTGTGATTTTATCGCAGTGCAGTCAGTTAATCAACGTCTGAAACACACTGGCGAGTGTCGGACGCTTTTTTCTCATCCAGATTCTGGATGGGAAAAAAGTCACAACATGCTGCGACAGTATGCGATTCATGTGCGAGACTCAACAATGCAAGTCTATGAGTCCGGCAAAATCATGGACCGCACACTGACAGCACATGGACCATCCGAGAGACATCTGTTTTTTTCACTGATACATTATCATTCTTCAGCTGAGACAACTGTAAAATGCTCCTGTAAATGATTCTACAGTAATAGCTGCGAGGAAAGAACAGATTGCACATGGATGTGATCTAAGAAAACTGTCGGACACTCGCACAGCATTTGGATGTCCCAGTGGCCAGCTACACAGACAGCCCGCCACAGCCACACACAGAGCCACAGCCACACACAGAGCCACAACCACACAAAAATAGTCAGCCACATAGACAGCTACACAGGCGCAGAGAGCCACACAGAGAGACATAGCCACATAGACAGCCACACACATAGCCATAGCCAGCCACACACAGAGCCACAGCAACATAGACAGCCATAGCCAGCCACACACAAGCACACACAGACACAGCCAGCCAAACACAGACACAGCCAGCTACACACACAATATCAGCCACACACACAATCAGCCACACACATGCAGCCACACACATAGCTAGCCACACACAGCCAAAGCCAGCCAGCCAGCCACACATACAGCCAGCCACATAGACAGCCACACACACAGCCAAAGCCAGCCACACACAGGCGCAGCTACCCACACACACAGACACAGCCAGCCACACACACAGTGAGCAATATAGACAGCCATAGCCAGCCACACACAGACATACAGCCAACCACACAGCCAGCCACACACACACAGTCAGCCACACACAGCCAAGCAGCCCCAGCCACACACACACAGCAGCCTGCCCAGGCTCCCCGCCACATACAGCAGCCTGCCCCGGTCCTCGCCCCCATACATGCGCGCACACACACACACCAGCCAGCCCAGGCCCCGCCACACATGCACAGCAGCCTACCAAGCCCCCTCACACACAGCAGCCTGCCACAGCTCCCCCCCACACAGCAGCCTGCCCCCCCCCCACACACACATACAGCAGCCTGCCCCAGCCCCCCCACACACATACAGCAGCCTGCCCCAGCCCCCCCCACACACACACAGCAGCCTGCCCAGGCTCCCCACCACATACAGCAGCCTGCCCCGGTCCTCGCCCCCATACGTGCGCACACACACACACACACACCAGCCAGCCCAGGCCCCGCCACACATGCACAGCAGCCTACCAAGCCCCCTCACACACAGCAGCCTGCCACAGCCTCCCCCCCACACAGCAGCCTGCCACAGCCTCCCCCCCCACACAGCAGCCTGCCCCTGCCCCCCCCACACACATACAGCAGCCTGCCCCAGCCCCCCCCCCGACACACACACAAAGCAGCCTGCTCCAGCTCCCTCCCCATACGGTCACTTACTCACTGCTGCTGTGCGCCTGCAGTGATGACTATGCTGGCCTGGGAGTGAATGGAGAGCGAGCTGCTGCCTCTGGAAGTAGCGCCATGTGGTGGGTGTGTGTGTGCGGTGTCCTTGGGTACGGCGCACAGGAGCAGCACTGGTTTGTAGGCGCCGGAAATGGAGTTTCATGGGCGGGACACAATTCAGGAGAGGCAAGCACGCTCTCTCCTATCTCCACGACTCCACCCTCAAAGAACTTGCTGCTGTGCGATGCAGTGTCCCGGCAGCATAGCGATCACTTGTGCTGGCGGGCAGTAATGGCCAGTGGCGGTGACCGCAGATACAATTAAATGTAATGGCCAGAGGAGCAGGCGCAGCGGCCCAAAGTACCGCGGACCATAGGGAAAAGTTGGGCGGCCCTGAACTGTTGATAATCCACCAGCCTGGGGGCAAATGCCTCCCTGCAAGCCGGCCCAGTCCGCCCCTGTCGGCCAATGTTAGTATAATGTGTATGGGAGGCTTTGTGTAAATCCAAGGAGATGAACCAGAAAATTTTAGGGTAATTTGGCATTAATAAATGTTAGCTGAATGATCCTTTACGCCACAACTTCTTGTCTCGTTTTGCACTACTTCTTGAAGACTTCACCAAAAAATGATTACAGAAAAGAAAAAGAGACCATGGGTGAAACCATTTGCCAGTTTAAAGATTAATTTTTGAGAAATTTTAACAAATTTAAAGGTGTTATTCCCATTTCCAGGTCTAGCCATGAGTGCATAGCACTGGAGTATTTCTATTATGAACTGCCAAATTTGTCAACCAAGCTGTAAAGGATACAGGGGTATGTCACAGCTCAAGCACATGGTTCTAGGCCCCAAGTTTTAAACAAAGAGGTATATAATTCAATATAATTCATAGTGAATCCACAATAAAAGTATATCCAATAGACTAGAAGTGTCAAATTAATTTTCAACAAGGTCCACATCATTAATTTTGTTGCCTTGAAAGGGATGCTTGTAATTGTAAGGCCTCATGCAGATCTCCATGCAATATGGTACGAGCATAGACTGCAATGCACTAAGTGGCCAGGGGCTATAAGAGTGCTGTCACTGGTTAGGATGGCTATAACAGAACTGTCCATGAATTGTAGGGCTGTATGAGAGCTGTCCCTGGGTAGGAGGGCTATACAAAAGAAAGCTGTCCTTAAGTAGACAGGCTGTACAAGAGCTGTCCCTGAGTAGAGGGGCTGTACAAGAGCTGCCCCTGGGTAGAAGGGCTGTATGAGAGCTGCCCCTTGGTAGAAGGGCTGTACATGTCCTGTCCCTGGATATAAGGACTGTACGAGAGCTGTCTCTGGGTGTAAGGACTGTACAAGAGCTCTCTCTGGGTAAAAGAGCTGTACGAGAGTTGTTCCTGGGTGGAATGCCTATATGAGTGCTGTTACTGGGTAGAAGAGCTACACGAGAACTGACCCTGGGTAGAATCATTATTCGAGAACTGTCTCTGTGTATTGGAGCGATACAAGAGCTGTCCCAGGGTAGTAAAGCTATATGAGAGCTGTCACTGGGTAGTAGGACTATGCGCAAGCTGTCCCTGAGTAGTAGGGCTATGCGATACCTGCCCCTGGGTAGTAGGGCTGTATGACAGTTGTCCCTGGGTACTAGAGCAAGGGTAGAAGGCCTGACCATAAGAAAGCTGTCCCTGGGTGTTAGGAGAGATTTTTTGGGTAGTAGGGAGAAGACAGCTGTCAGTGGGTATGAAGGCTATAAGAGTTGTCCTTGATCAGGTAGGGCTAAGAGAGCTGTCCCTGGGTAGTAGGGCTGCTCACTGTCCCCCATCATGGTATATGTGTCCCATCCTGGACCCATCGAGGTACTTATATCCCCATCCTAGACCTATCCTGGAATATATGATCCCCTTCCTAGAATATATTCCCATCCTGGTGGTGTATAAGTCCCCGTCCTGATATATATATTCCCCATCCTAGGCCCTTTCTCATTTATATGTCCCTATCCTGGTTCTATGTTCCCCTCAGGTATATATATATCTCAATCCTGGAATTTATTTCTTTATTTTACTCACTCATTTACTCAAGCTTTACAAATATGATCATCCTCATTGGGGGCTCATAATCTAAATTCTTGGACTGTGAGAGGAAAACAAAGTACACAGAGGAAACCCACACAAACATGGAAAGAACATACACACTGCTTGCAAATGTTTCCCTTGGTGGGATCTGAATCTAGGACTCTAACACTGCAAGACTGCAGTGTTTACCACTGAGCCACCATGCCCCACATGCTTGGCCCATCCTGGTATGCACTGTATGGTTAGGGTCACACATGCATATTTCACTTGCTTTTTTTGAGACCTGTGTTTTCTAAAAACACATGTAAAAACACACCCATAGGCCCCCATGCAAAAAACGCATGCCCCAATAGCAAAAACACATGTCTAAATGGACCATGCGTTTTTGGGTGCTTTTTCAAAAACGCATGCGTTTTTATAACATGGGGCCCTATGGGAAACGCATGCATTTTTTTAAAGTGGACATGCGTTTTTGCATTCGTTTTCGCATGCGTTTTTTAACAAAAGGCATGTGTTTTTAAGGACTTTTTAAGGGGGCCCCCACACCTAACAGCAAAAACACAGGCAAAAACGCAGGTGGCCAAAAATCACCTAAAAAAAACGCATGGCATGTGTGACCCTAGCCTAAGACATAAAAAAAATTCTACTCACCTTCCTCTGCTCCTACGTCTTGTGGTGTCATCCTCTGTAGTCAGTCAGTGTCATGCAACTGACATCACGTGCCTGTTATGGTGACGCATGACATCACTTTCATGCCCCCCAGTCACGGGCATGCTGCTGTCAGCTGCCAGCCACTGTTCAGCCGGCAGCGTGTGCAGTGTAAGTGACTCACCGTAGCTGGGGGTACACGGAGCGGGCGTTGTTTCTCCTCCAGTCACGGAACCGCGCCTGCAGTGGTGTAGGCCCGGTGGTCCAGATCAAAAGGGGAATGGCGGAACAGTAGGGGTGATTTGTCTTCGTGACGCCACCTGCGGGTGTTCTGGTAACCTTACCAGCGCTGTTCGGATCTCCGGGGCATGTTATACAGCGAGATGGGACGCTCCCCACAGGATGAGCGGGAGTCCCCGGAGCCGAGAGCTGCGCAAGATGTTGTGAGGCAGCTGCGGGATGCTGCGCGCCAAATCCAGGAGTAACGCACAACCACACAAAGTCTCTTTTAGGTACCTTTACTGGGTGGTAATCAGGTACACTCGGACCGGGATAGTGAAGTCGGCACTTCTGGAGGTTCACAGCAAGCAGTGTTAGGCTTCCTTCTCTCTCTCTTTCTACTTCTAGTGCAGTCGGGTGGATGTGGAATCCAGCCGGACCGGGCAGTGTGTTCAATGGAACTTGCTTCACCTGGTTAACAGCACTGAGGGCACTGTAAAAGGGTCTGAGCAGGATCAGTACTCTTCCCTGGGCTCTCGTGGATGGGTGCATCAGGTGGAACAGGTGGCTAAACCTCCTGTTGGATGTGCTGGTTCTCTGTGGTGGCTGGATAGCTCTCACAGCTTCGGTTCCAGTAACCGGTTGGTATGGAAAGAGTCAGAATAACTCTGTGTTCCTTGAGAGGTGCTTCTCCTTTCCTAGTATCCCAATTGCAGGGATTTCCTCATGGTAGCTAGGCTGACTAGGCCTGGTGTGTGTCTCATAAGCTTGAGATCTTCCACAACCTGCAGCTCTTGTAGCGTCTGCACACTCTTCACAGTTCTGAAGTGACTGCACACTCTGGTGTTTCTCCCTCCAAGACTCTATTTATAGGGGGAACTGGCTCAAAGTGACCAGTGGAGCTCCCCCTAGAGGCTCGGGGCGAAACCAGGTGTTCTAAGGTGTTGTGGTGTTGTTTGGTGTTTTGTGAGTTTTGCTTTGCTGTTACTTACTCCATTTGTGCCCCAAGGGTTCTGTGGTGCCAAACAGGGTGACAGGGTGCCACATAAGGGTCCCAGGGGTCTATGTGTTGCAATGCATTTCAGATGGATGTGCGTCCTCGGATGCATATCCATCTGAATTAAGCAATAGGGTTTTCGAGCCCACAGGCCGTGAGGTTGACACCCTGCAATAGATGGTAGCACATTGGGTAAGGGGATTCCAATATTGTCAGTCAGACACAAGCTACACATTTTAACTATAGAATAACAACAGGCATAGCCATATACCACACTCTGTTCAGCTTTCCTTTCATCTCACAGGACTGCTTAAAAAGGAACATTATCTTCCATTTATCCACTATCTGCTTTTACTAAAGTTCAGTATCTCTCCATCGGTGGCGCTACGAGCTGATCGGAGTTGGTGCCAGGCGCTGGACCCCAGAATCAGATGTTGATGATATAGGTCATCAATATCAGATGATTAGAGGACCATTTTGGCCCATATTTTCCTGTGGGCATGACATGTGTTCGCAATGCTGGAGATTTCTCTCCGTGGCATCCGACACATGAGGTGTGCAAAGTGTTAAGTTCTCTGGCTGCAGCGGCTGGAATATCCCAGCCATGGTCAGATGATGTCAGTGATTCCACCTCCCACCACCTCCATGTGTCCAGAGTCCCAGACAGCTGAATACACAAAATGCAAATGCCCCTATTATACATTTGTGTTTTATGCCCTGCAAATATAAACTATATCTCTCTCGGTAAATCATGTGTGGGCCTTCACTATGTGCGTGGGCAGCTTCTGGCCTCTGAAAATGATGCAGTGACACATTAATGTATCATCCCCTCAAGGGAAACAAAAAATGTCCAATATAAAAAAAGGGTTCAGGCACACAATTACAGAGAGTTCCAGTCTAAGGTAATCTATGGCAATACTAGGCAGATGTGCTTCTTGGTAAGGAGCTGCTACCCACAGATAATGGGAAATCTGATGTCTGTCACCTTGTTGTGGAGACATACCTACTGTGCCCATCTGTTGTTGATAACCCTCATCACCAGACACATATCACTTAATGATCACACACTTGGGTGATACCAAGATCTGATGATATTTTATGTTCTAATTCTGTATTCTGGTACTAAGTCAATCTATGTCAATTCATATTGCATTGTGATGCCGCTATGTCATCTGGTGCCACCATATGCTTCACCTGTTACTTTGTGCTAATAGATACTGCACAGATATTTGATATCATGCTTATGTCCAGTCCCAAACTCGACATAAGGAACAGCTTTTCTTTCCTTTTAGTGTTGTGTTTATTGATTTGGAGTTGGGGAACGTGTGTGAACCGCTGATGGCTGTTGCCTGTGAGCCAGAACTGGCCTAGGCGAGTGGTTATTAAACAGTAGCTGGAAGAGAAAAGACACGGCGCACCATCTCAAGCCCACGGTATATAGAAATCTCCCCGGTATAAGCAACCCCGGATCCAGATATTCAGGGTATAGGAAAGAGGATTTCAAATACTCCCATTTACATCAGTTGAATAAACTCTTTGGACACATGACTATTAACTCTTTGTTTGATTTATTTTCAATGCGTTTCAGGGCCGGTATGCCACTTCTTCAGGAAAATCACAATGTATATGACTCACCCAGACAGGGGTACTCAGATCTCGGACGTTGTTTCGAGGTGTTGTTACTGGTGGTCGGTGCCTGAGTCTGTGGCCCTGGTGGTCACTGAAAAGTGTTGAAATAAAATAATAATATGGATTGAATTGTTCGTGACGCCACCTGCAGTGTCAGATGATAACACCAGACGCCGCTGTCAGACCTCCGGAGATGATGGTTTTGCACCAGTTGTTCTTGCTCCCTGCAGGTGGAGTAGGATCCCCAGGGCAGAGTTGTTGCTGTGCTGCTTGTCGTGGTAGTAAGGCTAGGATCGCACTTATGAAAAACGCATGGAAAAACGCATCCTTAGGCCCCCATGTAAAAAACGCATGCCCCAATAGCAAAAACGCATGTCTAAAGTGCCATGCGTTTTTCGGATGCGCTTTTGGCTCAGCACCAAAAAATGCAGCATGATGCATTTTTTGGTGCTTTTTCAAAAACGCATGTGTTTTTTTAACATGGGGCCCTATGGGAAACGCATGCGTTCTTGCAAGGCACTAAATGGTGCCATGTGTTTTTGCATGCATTTTTGCATGCGTTTTTTAAGGCTGCTCCACACCTAATAGCAAAAACGCAGCCCAAAAACGCAGGCTACCAAAAAGCACCTTAGAAAAACGCATGCAAGTGTGACCTTAGCCTAAGGCTGTGGTCACAGTTTTTTTAGTGCCTTTTAAAAACGCATGCTTTTTTACATGCGTTTTTCATGTCAGCATGAGTTTTTTAAGGTCTCTGATGGCTCCCTGCGTTTTTGGCTGCGTTTTTGAATCTGCACATAAAAATAGTGCATGCGTTTTTATAACATGGGTTCCTATGGAAAACGCATGCAAAAACGCATGTACAGTTAGTACCTTTTAGTGCCATTCAAAAACGCATGCGTTTCCCATAGGAGCCCATGTTAAAAAAACGCATGCGTTTCCGGAAAAACGCATGCGTTTTTTTAACATGGGCTCCTATGGGAAACGCCTGCGTTTTTGAATGGCACTAAAAGGTACTAACTGTACATGCGTTTTTGCATGCGTTTTCCATAGGAACCCATGTTATAAAAACGCATGCGTTTTCTACAAAAACGCATGCGTTTTTGGATATGCTCCAAAAACGCATGGGACAGTCACACATGCTTTTTGGGTATTTTGGCATGCGTTTTTTAAATGGGGGCTCATGTAGCTTTATAAAGCGTTCTAGAAAACGCAGGCTCCAAAAATGCATGTGAAAAAATGTATGTGACCAGCCTAACTCTGTAATTTAACTGCAAAAAGACAAGAGAGGCTTTCTTTGCTCTGCACTGGTGTTTACTGGTCACTTGGTATACGAGTTCAACAACAGGTTAACAGTCCACACAGTCACGGGTAGTGACCAATAAATGGGGTGTCTTTATGTGGCTTTCGAGTATGTCCCTCTAAACTTCCCTTTCTCCGTCTGGTTTGTGGTGAAGCCTGGCTGGCTTGGAACCTGGCCTGACCTCCTTGTTCTGTCCTGCTTTGCTTAAACGTGGGTAAGAACCCTATCTTGATTGCCGCTACCTCTGTGGCTTTACGCGGGTCCTGGCTCTTAGCGTTATTGGTTTTGCAGGTGGCCCATGGCTAAACTCTCCTAAGTCCGACCAGTGTTGGCGACTCGGAGTTAAACTTGCCCGTGCTGCTCCGAAGCCGATTCTCCGTTGTGGACTAGGATTTCCCCAGACCGGATAGCCATACGGTCTGGCACTTGGTCTCCTCCTTCTGTCTGGGTCACCACTCTTTTTGGGTGCACTTTCTGTGCATCCCCTTAAAAGGTCCTCCTCGACTCTCTCCTCAGACATTCTCGTACTCTTTTTTAGCTTCTTGCCTTCCACTACCACTCTTATAACCTCCCCCTGAGACCGGTTACCTAGGTAGCAGGTTGAACCAATTGGTCCCCTGAAGCTAAGTGTGTGTGTGTATGCAGTGTGAAAGCCACATATTAACCTCCCCGTTCACGGCCACAGGGATACCACACACGCTGGTCTGGGTGCAGTACCCCTTAGTGGCGCACCGACCAGTGGGGCACCACATTCCCCCTTAATACACTTGTCCACAAGTGTCTCTACCTTTTACCGGTACAGAGGCTATTTTAAAATTTTTATATAACATAACATGGTAACATTTTTATTTACAGGTATGCATAACTTTTCTTCCCTTTATGGGGGCTCTTTTATCTTAGAATGTTGCAAAACATTCAACTGGTCATCGGCCCAACGGGATCGGTACTCATTTGCAGACCCAGCGGTAATTGTCCTTGCACTTTACACAGGGTCCTTTATCACCGCTGGGCTGCTTCAAGGCACACATAGAATCTCAAACAAAAGTTCACGCAAAAGTTCTCATTATTGTTCATGAGTCTTTAGATGGGGGGCTGAGGCACGCCCCCGGGCCAACACATTGTCACTCACATTTTGAGATCCAACATTTTGGGCCCGTTGAAAATGGCAGGAAACAGTTCTTTTTAGCTGAAAAGTTTGTAAGGCACACAATTTCCCTTGCGGGTTAGTCCTGTTTGTGACGCCAAAGTTGACTCACTCAGGCAGGGGTACTCAGATCTCGGATATTGTTTCAAGGTGCTGTCACTGGTGGTCGGTGCCCGAGTCTGTGGCCCTGGTGGTCACTGAAAAGTGTTGAAATAAAATAATAAAGTGGATTGAATTGTTTGTGAGTGACGCCACCTGCAGTGTGTGATAATAACACCAGCCCCGCTGTCAGACCTCCGGAGATGATGGTATTGCCGTCAGTTGGTCTTGCTCCCTGCAGGTGGAGCAGAATCCTGGGGTAGAATTGCTGTTGTACTGCTTGTCATGGTAGGAGCTCTGTAATTTAATCGTAAAAAGACAAGAGAGGCTTTTGAGTCGGTCGACAGGGTAGGGGGGTACTCTGATACTGGGACAGATGGTCACTTTGATGGGGGATCACAGCTGGTCGGTTTCTGGTTCCGTGCCCTAGACCCTGAATGGCGGGGATGGTGGGGGATGATGATGATGGATGTGGAAATAGTAACGTGACGCCACCCGTGGTACCTGGTAACGTGGATACCAGCACTGCGGCCGGCCACTAAGGTGATGGAGATGCAGCTCAGAGTAGTACAGCTCCCCATAGGTGGAGCTTTACCTCAGGGCAGCGGAAGAGTAGTTGTCCTCACCTCCGATGATTATGCTGTAGCCAGACGGGCAATGAGAGAAAGAATCATGGACACCACTTCAGTTCAAACAGTTCTTTTACTTTACCAGATGGAAACAGGTATACGGTACAGACTGGGTTAGCGGGTATTGTAACCGTTGGATATGAAGGTTTCCTCAGAGTCTGACTATGATGCCCTTAATATGGCGCTCGTGGTCTTGCCGTGCTCTCTCTCTCTCCACTTGAGCCAAGTCTCTAGTCCTCAGGGTCTATTGCTTTGAGTGCTCAGTTACCTCTCCGTGTCCTGAACCAGCTATGGGACTGATGTTGGGCTTCTTTAGGGTTGCTTCGGTGCCCTGTATGTAACGGGCCTTCAGCTGACTCCAACCAGGTCCAGGTAAATCCCCTTCCAAAGTCTGGGTCACCTCTCTTCAAAGAGGTGCCCTCCTGATGCAGCCGTCTGCCTTGCTTGCTTTCCACACACCCACTATCTGACTATTCTGTCACTCCCCTTTTCCCGCTTTCTAGGCTCCACCCCTTCTGACCTGCTGAATATCAGTCCCCTGAAAATAAAGTGGCCTGTGTATGGGTGTTGGGGTGCAGACTCTGAAGATTCATCCACGGTAACAGAGGCGTCACATCTCTATTTAGGATGTAATACCTCCCTGTGGCGCCTTGCCATAGGGGCGCCACACTTTCTTTCTTCTGCACTGGTATTTACTGGTTATTTGGTAAACGCAGTTCAACAACAGGTTAACAGTCACACAGTCACGGGTAGCTGGCCTGGGTAGTGACCAATGAATGGGGTGTCTTTATGTGGCTTTCGAATATGCCTCTCTAAGCTTCCCTTTGTCCGTCCGGTAAATTGTGAAGCCTGGCTGGCTTGGAACCTGGCCTGACCTCCTTGTTCTGTCCTACTTTGCTTAAACGTGGGTAAGAACCCTCTCTGGACTACCACTACCTCTGTGGCTTTTTTGCGGATCCTGGCTCTTAGCATTATTAGTTTTGCAGGTGGCCCAGGGCTAAACTCTCCTGGGTCCAACCGATGTTGGCGGCTCGGAGTTAAATTTGCACGTATCAATCCCGGAGCCGGTGCACCAACCAGTGGGGCGCCACATTTATCTTGTGATTTCCATGAAGAAGGGACATATAGTCACTGAAACGCGTTAAAATAAATCACACAATTTTTTTAACAATCTTGTGTCCAAGGAGTTTATTTGACTGATGTAAATGGGAGCACAGTATTAGAAATGCTGTTTTCTATACCTTGAATATCTAGGCGAGTGGTTATGCCAATAAGCTAGCTGGGAATTCTGTATTACAACCCAAATTCTTAATAGGTTGGGATGCTGTGAGTATGCAATGATTTGGAAATGTCAAATTTTATTCACAACAGATCATAGACCACAAATCTGAAATGAATATTAGACATTTTTCCATTTCATTTGAAAAAAATAACTAATTTTCTTTACATTTTATACATTGTCCCAAGTTTTGTGGAATCGGAGCTGTAGTTTTAGCAACAACATGAGAAAGCTGTGATCAAAACTGAGGACATCTGTGCCGCCCCTGTGGATCCAGTCACCCCAGAGGTACTGCATCCCTGTTAAGGTACCTTTACACGCAGCAACTTTTCTAGGAATCTCACTGGCAATTTGATGGTTGCAGTGAAATCATGGAGACATTGTTCTTCCATTTGTACACAGCAATGAGATAGAACAATGTGTCCTTGTTTTCACTGCAACCAGTAAGTTGCCAGTGAAATTCCTAGAAAAGTTGCCGCGTGTAAAGGTACCCTTAGAGTGTAGTATCCCACTCATGGGTAAGAGGGGCACAGACTGGTGCCAGGACACCTAGATCATACTAGGAACCATTGTAGTGGGGAAGGGTGGTGAAGGAAGTAGTTAGAAGGAGCACTTGGGAGGAGTGAGGTCAGGAAGAAAGTTGGGCCGGCAGGGAAGGGGTTACTCGGAACCGGTATGGCGGGGGAGGGAATCATGGGTGGTAATTTCTCGGTTCCGTGCCCTGAGCACTCAATTGGCTGATGGAGATGAGAGGGAACTTGCGGATAGGGAAACGTGACGCCACCTGTGGTATCAGGTAATGTGGTTACCAGCGCTGTAGCTGGCCGCTGAGGTGATGGTGAAGCAGCTTTGGCTCTGTGGGGGCGTAGACTTCACCGACCACCGGGTACTCGGTCTCTACTTCTACTGACACCCCCGGTCTAGCTGCTGCCTTTGCTGTAGCCTCGCACGCCGACTCAGCTCCAGCCGCATGTGGGCGCTCCACCTCCGGATCGTCCACTCCACGATCTTCATCACTTGAGCCCGTAAGTCGTTCAGGGCTGCACTCCAGAGGACCAAATCGTCACCCTCCTCTTCAAGTGCCGGTATTCCCAGAGCTCCAGTGTCTGCCCTCAGGCCCTCCTCGACCTCATGGACCAGGTCTCTCAGTCTTGGCTGCCATTGTATCCAGGCCGTGCTCGGGTAGCAGGTCTGGTGGTTGCCACTGTCTCTTGCTCTGCAGTCCGGCCGCACCCTGTTTACTTTTTATAGTCCAGAGCTGGTTCAGTCCAGTTCCCAACCCACCCCCTGGTTGTTTGATGGCAAGGGGTGCGGGGAGACAGTTTGGCGCCTCTTATGGAAAAGAGAGTCTACTCGCTACTATTCGGTACTCGACGAATAGTAGGGTACTTGAGCTACTCGTTACTCTGCGAGTTTCCTTGCGATTACTCGCAGATTAACGAGTCCAATGTAAATCAATGGGAAATGCAATTCCTCTGCTGCTGGACCCTATAAAGAAGTCTGGCAGCAATTCCCCAATTGATTGTTTAAAAGCCAGCGGTAAAAAGCCGCCGGCTTTTAAACAATGTTGAAGCCCCCTACTGGCTTCACCATTGCCTGACAGCAGGATCCTTAGCTTCCCTCACCGCCTCCACACCCGATCCTAACTCAGGATCGGGTGGGGAGGGTGCGGGGGGAGCGGAAGATCCTGCTGTCAGGCAGCAGGGAGCGCAGAACCGACCGCGGCACGCAGGGAGCTGTCCACGGTCGTGAACTGAGTTCAAACCTGATTCTGGTCCGGTGCAATCTGGCACCATAGAGTCCCATATTATGGGGCACCGGATGTCAGTTCTCGGTTCTGTGCCCTGAGCCCTCAATTGGCTGATCGGGTCTCGGGGAAGCAGCTTTGGTAGTAGCTACCCATAGGTGGAGCTTTACCTCAGGGAAGCGGGGTGGATGAGATGAGTAGTAGTCCTCGACTCCTTGGTGCTGTGGAGGCTTTTCAGGTGACCAATAATTGATGCCAGACACCAGATAAGCTCAAACGGTTCTTTACTGGTACCAGATGATAAGGGGTAAACAGTACAGTCGGGTTCACTGAGGGTTGTAGTCATGGATTTTTAGAGGCTTTAGCAGAGTCTGTCAGAGGTGTCTTTCTTTGATCTTTTCTGGTCTCTACTCCCAAAGGCTCTTAGCTCACTGTCCTCCCACACTTAAGTCTGGTTGTCAGTCCCCACGTCTATTACCTTAAGTTTCTATTATCTCTTGGCATCTTGGACCTAGCTATGGGACTGCAGTTAGGCTCTTGGTGGGTGTCGTGGCTCCCTTGTCAGGGCCCACGATGCGCTAGTCTGCGGTTTGGGGATAAACCTCAACAAACCGTCTCAGTTCCAGAATACCGGTGTTGACCTGGGCACTCCAGACAACTCCGACAAGACCTGGAGTGTCCCCTTCTTTGTCTGGGTCACCTCTCTCCTTAGAAGTGCCCTTCTGTCACGACTGCAGGGTCCCCTGTGTCCGTCCTTTCACCTGTTCTGTGACCGTCTAGCTTGTGTGACTCCCACTTATGTCTCCCACTCTTCTAAACTCCACCCCCCTGGGACCTACTAAATACCAGTCCCTGTGCTAAGATGTGCAATGAGAGTGCTTGTGTGTAGACTCTGGGTTTCCTCCTCATCCACGACTACGAAGATACCACACCTTCTGTTTGGGGTGCAGTACCTCCATGTTGTGTCCCGCCAGATCGGTGCCACAAAGAACACACAAAGAACACACGTAGATAATGTGGGACATGTGACAAGTGGTATAAATAGAGTAGGAAAGATCTAGAACGCAGGAAGGACAGTTGAACAGTTGAGGAGAGAGTTGATCAGGTAAGGAGATGCAGTAGAACAGCTGAGGAGAGACCGTTAAACAACAAGGGTCGATTCGGAGAGAAGCTAGAGCAAGAAAGCCTGTCATAAAAAGAAAAAACTCAAGTGTCCAGAGTTGTGAAGACAACCATAATTCCATGGTGTAGGCCTTCCGGAGGGGCTGCCTATGGCTAGGGTCACACTTAAAAATAGAATTGCGTTCACAGCATCCAGATCCAGATGCGGTGAACGCAATTGCCTTTACACACATTTTTGTGGCAAAATGTGTGCAGAATACCGCACTCCAGTAACCGGATTGCTCAGGATGTGTAATCCTGAGCAATGCGGCTACTGCATAGTTTGCTCATCCCTGCTGCGGCAGGGATGAGCAAACTGTTCTCTGTATTGTAGATCCTAAATTTAATAAAATTATTGCTTGAGGTCTCTGGGGGGGCTTAATCCCCCTAGAGACCATACGCCCACTCAGGTGGGCTTCTCCTGTAATGTCCACATGCGACGGGCTCCTCATAGCTCCGTGCGTGACCCCCAAACTCACCCCCCCCCGTATCTATATAGAGGGGTCCTTGCACCCTCTTGTGTAGCTCTCCCTTTTTGTGACAAAAACTAATTATTACAGTATAGAATTGAGTTCATAGTTACGTGCTGTCCAGGCACTTTCATTTGAAGCCATAGGCGGGGCTGTGTGCTGCTGCCTCCGCACCTAATTAATTATGCCCGCCCCCTCTGGCCTTGCTTCTGTGTTGAGAGGGAGGCCGCGTCATGAAAGGGGCGAGGCTATTGGTATGATGCAAAGTTAGCCCCGCCCCTTTCATGACCAAATACTGAGCAAATACTCTAAGAAATGTAAATAAATAAATGGCAACTTATTGTGATCAAAAAATGGAAAAGCCATCCCACCGTGTCAAGGTGACCCTACCATCAGCTCCTACTAGTAAATTAATACTCATTTCCAAACTTCCCATTCCGTGACCCAAGTGCATGCTGGCTTCTCTTTCAAATGTATATAAAATTGTAGACCCAGTAGTAATAATTTCAACTTTGTCAACATGTGGCTAGTTCATGGCAAAGGAACACTTGCTGTCATGTTCCCCGGCAGATTTTTCATGATCTTTAAGAATCCCGCCACTTGGATACCTTGTGATCTTTACAGAGATTGCTCAAAGTGGCACATAGAGGATGTAGAAAAGCCAACTTCCAAGAAACCCTCAGCACCTGGGATAATGGTAGATAAAAGACCAAACTCTATTGACACATTCATACTGTTGTAAAGCTATAATGAAGGTTGAACACGATTAAAGGTCAAATACTTAATGCTACTCTGATATCAGCCCTCATTATTTTGATTGACAATGGTTCCTTAGAACATCACACCTTATTGTGTAGGAATCTGCACTATTCTTGTAACCCTTCCTAATAAGCCTGACATTTTTCATATATTCCGGTTCTAACAGACATAAGATTCAGTATTTACATCAAAGAAAGGCAATGACCACTCTTAAGAAAGTCACTCATACTAAGTGATCTGCTTACATGAAGCTCTTCAACCTGTAATGTAGGATGCGACCTTAAAAGAAACGCAAATCTAAATTGATTAGAGTCATCAAATTGTTTATTATTTGGAACAATAATATTTGATGGTTAAAATATTGAGTATGCAGATGTGGACCCAGCGGTCTGGTCGCCACTAAGGGGTACTGCACCCACACCTGGGGGTAGTATTCCAGTCTGTGGCAACCAGGTTTGGTCAGTCCAGTCACCCACAACACACCCAATACACCCGGTCCCAGGGAGAGCAGGTGAACCCAGGTAGTGGGACAGGCTCAGAGTCCCATGGGATGGCAGGGGGAGAAAGGTGTGGGTGGGAAGGAGCAGAAGTGGTCAGGAAAAGGAAAGGAACAAAGGGAAAACATCCCCAGGAAGTGGCAGGCAGTGAGTCCGAGAGGAGGGAGGAGTCGTCTGAGTCCTGAGGCAGAGGACAAGAGAAGGACCCAGGAGGACTTGAGCGATATCGACAGTTCGATCTGGTCTAGTGAGAGGGCAGATGAGAGAAGGCAGGGGGGCCCTGAAAGGTGGCGAGGAGACTCCAAGCTCCAACCACAGAACCAGAGTGGCCATGAGATCTGAGGAGCTGTGGCAACTCACGCACATCTGCCAAAAAGGTCAGCCGTACTAGGGCCAGGGAACACTGTAAGTCACCCAACGAAAGGCCCGTGGCTGCTGGATTAGGGCTCTGTGCGTGGAGGCGCATGCAGGAAGGAGGAGAACAGGCAGCACTGAGGAAGAGAGGCCCGTGAGGAAAGGCACATGAAAGGGGTGAACTGGACAAGCCATCCTGGTTGCCAAGGAGTACCCGGACCGCTACTGTACTTGTGCTGTAACTGTGTTGGTGAGGAAAAGAACTCAGTAAACTGGTTGGAACTCTGCACTGTGTCAGACTGTTTATTTCTCGCCTGAGGAGTGGTAGACTGAAATGCCGCGCAGGCAGCCGGAGCCTGCCTGAGAGTAGTCCTGATTCTCCTCGCAGCCAGCTCAGTCTCGCTGGCTCTCCATCACCCCATTTCCCTTCCATCCAGATGCCTTCCTCCTGTGGGGAGAAAAGCATCACAGCTGCAACTCCATCATCCGCAGAGAGTCCCGGACGCAGCAGCCCCTTTTGGCCGTCTTCCATGGGTGGCGTCACGTCAAACTCTTTATTTTTATTTTTGCTTTCTATTTTTCCGTTTTTACCCTATTACCCCTTTGCCCTTTTTTCCCTTTTTACTGACCGCCCACCGTGGACCACAGACTGGGTCACGCCACCATGACATCCACAGCTCAGACGACGTCAAGAGGGCCTGGCCCGAGTACCCCAGGCCCCCACTGGGGCGAGTCACAGAGACTTGGTGGTTGCAGCTCACTGTAGGCAGCAGACTTGCTTCAATACAGAATATACTTCTAGCATTTTTTAATATTTAATTATTAAATTTATGTCTCAGGACCCAACTGAGACCTTCAGGTCAGATTTCTCTTCATACCAACCTATGGACAGATCTACTTTTACCCTGCTCCACAGCCCTTGGTAGTATGAACCTATAATTCAATGGGAGCTGTCACTGCCATTCTGGCCCTAGACCTAGGCGCCATCTCTCATCACTTCCAACCAGTACTCTGTGCTTCCAAACTGAACACATCTCGGGACAGGCAACACTGCACTACATTCAGTCATCAGTACCACCTGGGCAAGTGGCTCTACAAAGCTTCGCCTTGACCTCAGCTGCAGCTTTGCACCAATGTGTCTGGATGCCACAAATGGCATTGCCCTAACATCGTTTGTAATACCATGTCTGAGGAGAATTAGAGCTCCCTCAGCTGGAAGCCCGAAGCGAACACACACTGTCTGATCCCTTATTATGGGACTGAGCACTTGATACCTGTTTTGGGCATGTGACTCACTTCCTGGTGATGGGGAGGGGTAGTGGGGCAGAGTAGATGATACACCCACTCCAGGGCCAAGGGTACTCGTTACCGGGCCAGTTCCTAAGTTTTTTTGGGGTGATGTGAAGGTGGCCACCCGGCTCTGTGACCCTGGTGGTATCAATTAAAAGTTCAGATGACAGAGGCATAAAGGAAAGGGAGAATTCGTGCCACCACCTGCAGTATTCGGGCAGGATGGCCGCCGCTGCTTTAGAACCTCTGGGGGCGATGACCGGCAGCTTGGATGGTTTCGCTCCCTGCAGGTAAAGCGCGGTCACCAGGGCAGCTGGAAGGAGGGTTCACTTCGTACCTCCTGTGGCCTCTGCGGCCAGTGGTCACCGCTAAAGAAAGTCTTACACACCATAGCTGGAGTTCGGTTACTTTTACTCAGTAGTTCCAGAATGGCCGCCGAGTGCTTTCCCTTGCCATCCTCTGGTTCAGCGTTGTCTCCAGAATCGGGACAGTGCTGTTGAGCCTCTGTTGGTGTTCCTGTCTCTCTCTCTCTCTTACTTTCTAGGTGTCTCTTTCTCTGGTAGTCCCTCAGCGCTATAAGGTAGTTTCTCTTCTGGGGCAAGCATGACACCACTCTGCCCCCCAGACTCTCAGAACCTCCACACACAGAGCTCAGGTACCAACAGCCACAGGTGCCTAGTTGTACCCCTCCCGGGCACTGCTCCCTAGTTCGGCTGCCTTCTCCAAGATGTGTCGGGTGTTCGGCCACAGCTCCTGTTAGGAACTTTCAGGCTCCGGTTTAACGGTTCGGGCATACAGCTTCCGCGCCATGTTCAGGGCCGGGTCCCTGTGTTGTCCACCAGCCCCTCTGTACCTTTGCCAGATACGGGCGTAAAGGGATTTATTTCTCACCACGTATCCCATGGGCTCTGTTCTTCCTCCACACCCGTTGGTTGTTCCCTCCCGGGTGAGCGTGACTGTGCTCCAGCCCGCGGGAATCAACACCTCCTACTCCTGATTGTCTCTCTGTCTTTCCTCATACTCACATTGCTTTTTCTGTTTCTCACTTCTCCTGCACTTCACTTTTCCCTCCCGACTATGCTTGGGTCCTCCCTCCGGATCCACCCACCGTCCTGGGGTCCCTAAGTGTTGTGTGTGTGCGCATGTGAAGCTGAACTGTGCCGTCCCAGCACCTGGAGAGAAGAGGCACTACTCTCCCTCTAATGCTCTAATGGAGAAGTACAGTGCCTCTGGTGGTGGCCTACATGGTGGGGCGCCACATAAGCACATGAGTCATCCAATCAGGAGGCAGCAGGAGCTGCTCCAAAGGGACAAGCTGCAGCCATGGAACCAGTCACTACAGGATCTGGTGGCAGAAACTGGAGGCTGATGGGTTTTATGCCCACTAGCCACTCAAGTGGCGCTTTCTGGGGTGCCAGTAGTACAGGGGATATCTGCAGGATCGACACTACCAGCCTGGCAGGAGGTAACCCACAGGAACTAAGTGGGAGTACTGGATAGCAAATGGCAACAAGAAACCTATAAACAAGGGAAGCCAGCAGGCCGGCTGTATTACTCACCCAGCAGAGCGCTTTAAGGTTCTCCTAAGACTGGTTGGACCACATGCATGGTGGTTGTATACTCTGGATATGCTACCCTCATCATCCCTGGGAGCCAGCCTTTGTTGAGAAGGGTTAAACACCTGCACTGCTTTCTAGCACCTATTTCCCATGGACCCCCAGGAATGCTGAGCATAACTAGCTGATGATCCCAAATGGCATCACAAACTTATTTTTTATTCCTCAATTTTTCAACCTCCCTTTACATGTGCAATTAAGACCACAGCTGCTGGGCACAGCCACCGTGAACTTAGACCCTGGTCCAGCTGCTTATTAAATTGGCCCTTGCAACTGACACACACCCTCCTAAGGTTTCAGACTGGCACAAATCATCTTGCCTAGCTCCCTTCTGGACTAAAATTTCACATAGCCATATCAGACCTTCCAGCACTGACCACTCTCAGGCAAATCACCCTAGCAAAGGCCAAAACAGGTTACTGTGGCACCCCATGGGTTAATATGCCACAATAACACTACATAGGTTCTCTCCCCACTACACACTGACAAACACTAGCACCTCTGGGCCAGGAGGGGGAGCACAACCTGCTCCCTTAAATATTCCAGCTCATGAGGGAGAGCTCAGTTCAGCTCGGAGCAGGGCTGTGAAGAGCACAAGTTAGTGCAGAACTTAGTGCAGGCCCAGCAAGGGTCAGAGGAACAGGAGAACTACAGACAAAGGAACACGTCTGGGAGCTGGAGTGACACTTTCACTTGCCCCAGAAGAGCGCACGGAACGGACATCGGATCCGGTACTGTGTCTGGCACCCACAGCACAGTGAATCCAGGAACAGTGGGATTTCTAGATGCCCATAGAACCAGTGCAAAGCAACACGGAGGGGTCAGCACAGCACAGAGGACTCAAGTTGCCTAGCCAAGGGGTACCAGCAGAACACAGAGAAAGAGTGAGAAGTTCCAGCAGCTTAGCTAGAAGCAGCAGCTCAGGACACACACACAGTGCAGTACAAGGAAGCTGACGACCCCGGACAGGGTGGGAAGAGAGCTCAGCCCCATTACAGACTCCGTGGACTATAACCTGCAACAACATCTGCAGTAAAGCTTTGGAAAACAGCAGAACTGTGAGTCTGTGTATTGATTGCAACCTTTGCCCTACATTCAGTAACAGAGAGCTCCCAGCCTGTCAGCTCTGCACACGGATTAGAAGAAGCTGCAGCATCAGGAGAAGAGGAGAATTGCACCTTTGACTACTAAACGTGAGTGTGTGTCCTTTAACCACGTCTTCACCATTCATATCCATTATAGACTATACCATCACTGCCCTTGGGAATACAGTTCTACCCAATGGAACTATTACACCTAAGCTGCCATTCCATCATCCCCGGAGGTTCTGCAGCAGCGGCGGCCCCATCACTGGCCGCATATGGTGGGTGGCGTCACGACTGACAATCCCCTGTAAATACACCCCTTTTATTTGCCAGGGCCCTGGAAACGGACCGGACCAGGACCACCCGTGACTTCCCCTGCAGCAGAAACGGTCCGGTACCGAGTACCCTCGTCCCAGTAGGCTCGACATTACCAAATTAAGTCCTCAAGACTAGACCTGCTCACCATTCTAAAGATCTCTCTCAAGTCAGTCAACCATAAACTCCAAGTAGCAAAAGGTCAAGATTCTTTCTATTTAATACTTTATCCACCACCAATCATCTACTATATAATCCCCTTATCGCGATTTCTTTCTGTAACAGAAATCCCGCGTCGCTGATTGGTTGCGGCTGGCTGGGCGGACCAATCAGCGACGCGGATTTCCATTACAGAGAGACTGGCGCAGTCCAGCCCTCATCAACCAGGTTTCCCACCCGCCACTCGCCGCTCCATGCTCCCTGCTCCCACGCTCCACTCACCCCAGCATTCCTCCTCTTCTCCTTCTTGCTCACTGACATCTGGAAAGGCCGCGGGGGAAAGGGTTAACAGAGGGACGTCATTATGGGCATGACCAAGGACACGCCCACCACATTAGGGCAGCATGCTTCATCACTCCCATTATGACACCCCCTCTGTTAACCCTGCCCCCCCAGCCTTTGATTACCAGACATCAATACAGCAAGAAGGAAAAGAGGAGGAAGAGGAAGAAGAAGAGGAAGGGGAAGAATGCAGAGTGAGCAGAGCGTTCTCCATCTGCTATTCACCCCCAACTACCCCTCTCACCTCTCTCACCCCACACGTGCCCCAACTGAACCCACACTGCCCCCACTGATACCCACACTGCCCCCACTAAACCCACACACTGAACCCACACTGCCCCCACTGAACTCACACTGCCTCCACTGAACCCACACTGCCCCCACTGAACCCACCCTGCCCCCACTGAGCTCACACTGCCCCACTGAACCCACACAGCCCCCACTGAACTCACACTGCCTCCACTGAACCCTCACTGCCCCCTTCACCCCACACTGCCCCCACTGACCCACACTGCCCCACTGAGCCCACACTGCCCCACTGAACCCACACACCCCCCTGAACTCACACTGCCCCCACTGAACCCTCACTGCCCCCTGAACCCCACCATGCCCCACTGAGCCACCCACTGCCCCACTAGCACCCATCACCCCCTCAACCCACACACCCCACTAACCCACTGCCCCACGACCCTCACTCCCCCTCAGCCACCACTCCCCCACTGAGCCCACACTCACCCCACTAGACACACATCCCCCTTTCAGCACTCACCACCCCCACTCAAACCCACTCACCCCCGACTCAGCACCCATCACCTGCTGTCACACAGCACCACTCAAACCCAACCCGTCACCGCATCTAACACCAACACCACTGAACCCCGCAACTCACATCAACCTACTCACGACACCCGCAGCGTACACACCTCTTACACGCACCGCGTCACCACCCGCATACACAACCGCTAGTCCTACTTGCCGCTCAGCACCCAGTCACCCCTGCTCACCCACTCCAGCATTCACTCACGTCTTCAGCACTCAGTCACCCCTGCTCAACACCCACCACCCCCTCTCAGCACCCAGTCACCCTGTCTCACACCGCAGTACACGACACCGCTTCACTGACACCATGCACTCACCGCCACTCAGCATTCACATCACCGTATCAGCACTCACTCACCCCCCTCACACCTCACATAACCCCCCGCTCAGCACCACCTCAACCCTGCTCAAACAACTGCTGGACACTGACACCAAACTAGAACAACCACACCGCTGTACACCGACACTGGCTGAACCACCAACACCACTGAACACTGACATTGCTGTACATCAAACACTGATCGCAGACACTGCTAGTAACATGACACTGCTGTAACATGACACTGCTGTACACGACGCCACTGCTGTACACTTGACACCACTGTACACTGACCCGCTGTACACCAACACCAGCTATACACCATCACCGCTGCATTAACCAACCACCGCTGAGGCCAACGATTAATCAGTGCTATTGTGCACGCTCAAGCACCCAGTCACCCCCGCTCAAGCATTACTCACTCTTTCAGCACTCACTTACCCCTGCTCAACACGCACATCCACCCTGCTCAGCACCCACTCAAACCCTGCTTACACAACACCGCTGTAACACCGACACCGCTGTAACCGACACACTGAACACCAACACTGCTGTACACCGACACCGCTGCACACTGACTCCACTGAACACCAACACCACTGAACACCGACATTGCTGTACACCACACCACTGAACACAGACACAGCTATACACTGACACTGCTGTACATCATGACACTGCTGTACACGACAATGCTGCACACCGACACGCTGCACATCGACACTGCTGTACATCTACAACTGCTGTACACCGACACCACTGCACACCACACTGCTGTACACCGAACACCGCTATACACCAACACCGCTATACAACGACACCGCTGCACACCGACACGACTGCGGCTGCGACCAATCAACGATATTGGTGCAGGATTTAAACCCAGCTTCGCATTGCATTATTCTTAAATCTTCATAAATAAACTACTGTACATACATATTCTAGAATACCGATGCGTTAGAATCGGGCCACCATCTAGTAATTTTATCATCTTTATGTAAAAGTTTCCTTAGATTTAGACCAATTTCCAAGACAAGGTAAACACTAAAGATCATTATATTCAGTCATGTTTTTATGGTCAATAATGTTCTTGTTCACAAATTATTTGCATGGTAGAACAATCATACCTTGTTCCTTCTGTATCCACTTAGTACACAGAGTATGTGGGCATTAATAGGTAGGATTATTTAGAAACTGTATGGAAGTACTGTATTATATGGGCATTGTATTACAGTATATCAACTACAGTACAGCAATATTATTTGTGCATTTTATTTAAAGTACTAATTTACAGTGGATAGAAGAATAATTTAGCATTGAATGATATATTATATAGGCATAGTTTTGAAAATATTATTGTTGATATTTGGATATATACATACAAGGACTGGATTTACTGTACACTGTGTGCGGAATTATTACGAAAGTTGTATTTCAGATGATTATTTTTATTATTGATCAACAACTATGTTCTCAATCAACCCAAAAGACTCAAATATCAAAGCTTAACATTTTTGAAGTTGGAGTGTTTTTTTTTTAGATTTGGCTATCTTAGGAGGATATCTGTTTGTGCAGGTAACTATTACTGTGCAGAATTATTAGGAAACTTAATAAAAACCAAATATATTCCCATCTCACTTGTTTATTTTCACCAGGTAAACTAATATAACTGCACAAAATTTAGAAATAAACATTTCTGACATGTAAAAACAAAACCCCAAAAAATGAGTGACCAATATAGCCACCTTTCTTTATGACGACACTCAACAGCCTTCCATCCATAGATTCTGTCAGTTCCTTGATCTGTTTACAATCAACATTGCGTGCAGCAGCCACCACAGCCTCCCAGACACTGTCCCGAGAGGTGTACTGTTTACCCTCCTTGTAGATCTCACATTTTATGAGGGACCACAGGTTCTCTATGGGGTTCAGATCAGGTGAACAAGGGGCCATGTCTTTATTTTTTCTTCTTTTAGACCTTTACTGGCCAGCCACGCTGTGGAGTAGTTGGATGCATGTGATGGATCATTATCCTGCATGAAAATCATGTTTTTCTTGAACGATACTGACTTCTTCTTGTACCACTGCTTAAAGAAGTTGTCTTCCAGAAACTGGCAGTAGGTCCGGGAGTTGAGCTTCATTCCATCCTCAACCCGAAAAAGTCTCACAAGTTCATCTTTAATGATACCAGCCCATACCAGTACCGCACCTCCACCTTGCTGACATCTGAGTCGGAATGGAGCTCTCTGCCCTTTACTGATCCAGCCTCTGGCCCATCCATCTGGCCCATCAAGAGTCACTCTCATTTCTTCAGTCCATAAAACCTTTGAAAAATCAGTCTTAAGATATTTCTTGGCCCAGTCTTGACGTTTTATCTTATGTTTCTTGTTCAAAGGTGGTCGTTTTTGAGCCTTTCTTACCTTGGCCATGTCCCTGAGTATAGCACACCTTGGGCTTTTTGATACTCCAGTAACGTTGCAGCTCCGAAATATGGCAAAACAGGTGGCAAATGGCATCATGGCAGCTTCACGCTTGATTTTCCTCAATTCATGGGCCCATCAAATCTCTCTTCTGACCCATTTGGCCTAAGGAAAGGCATTTGCCTAATAATTAAGCACACCTTATATAGGGTGTTGATGTCATTACACCACACCCCTGCTCATTACAGAGATGCACATCAGCCGATTTACTTCATTGGTAGTTAGCTCTCAAGCCTATACAGCTTGGAGTAGGACAACATGTATAAAAAGTATTTGCCTAATAATTCTGCACCCAGTGTATATATCTCAGATTCTTCACCTCTAAAGTAGCGTCTTGACAAAAAGAAAAGGTACAGGACAACAGAGAATCTAGTTTGGGCAGCAACTACTCAGCGTCGGCACATACCTTTAAACCCAGCTCCATGGAGTCACTTTGACACTTTGACACAGCCTATATGATTAGTAGCACTATCTCTGGGAGGGACCCGCTCGGGCCTTCTTTGTTCAACACAGGGGTAGGGGTGGGGCAGTGGGCATGGCCATGGGGACCTGGGGCGCACTGGATGATTTCACGGTGCCCCAGTGGGCCAGTCCGACCCTGGTCATGGGTGCACTCAAATAATGGAGATTCAGTAATTGGGTAATTGTCATGGATGCATGTCGAGCCCACTGGGACGGGGTACTCGGTACCGGACCGCGTCTGCTACTGGGCAAGTCACGGGTGGTCCTGGTCCGGACCGTTTCCCGGGCCCTGGCAATAATAAGGGGATATTTACAGGGGAAATGTCAGTCGTGACGCCACCCACAGTGTGTGGCCAGTAATGGGGCCACCGCTGCCGCAGAACCTCCGGGTATGATGTAATGGCAGCAAGGATGGAATAGTTCTCCATGGGCAGAACTGTGTTCCCCAGGGCAGTGATGGTTAAAGTCTATTGTGTGGTGTGCAGGCCTGGTGCTGAGTGCAGTACACTTACTGTCCAGATGCTGCAGGAATCTTCCTTCAGTGTTGGAGCTTGCAAGCTGTGGCTCTCCAGGTGGAGGTCTGCTACGAACCTGTATGGAAGGAGTCGTGTTCAGGCAGAGACATACAAGGGAGTCGTGTTCAGGGTTCACCGTGTTTACTTCTCCAAGTTCTTAAGCACAGTTCACAGTTCAGTACAGTTCTTACAGTTCAGTTCAGTTACACGGGCACACTCTCTCATCCGGGTTCCCTTTACTCCCTGCAGCCAGGTCTCTCCTCTCTGTGACCCCTCACTCTGTATCTGCGTCCTTTCCAGGCTGTTGACTCTCTCTCTTTCTGCTCACTTGGTTGTGTGTGTGACTCCGGACAGTATGGCGGTGGCTCGGACTCCTGTGAGCCCTCCGGGTTGCCACTGAGCTGCCTGTCCTTTGGGGTAGGGACCCTAACGTGTAGCTGTGGTCCCCCGTCGATTGTCTTGGGTTGCCGGGTAAATCTCCGGTCCCCTCTAGAGCCGACACTCTACTTCAGCCTAGCCTCTAGCAGTACTCCCGTGTGAGGCTCTACCAGGCTCTCTCTACTGTGTCTTCAAGTATCATAGGAGGGCTACTCCGCCTGCAGTCTGGTCGTCTCGGCTGTAGTTCTAGGGCCCGGTATCACCGTCCCTCTCTTCCCTCACACTCCCGGGGTGCTGGCTTCGGACGTGCTTTCTCTCTGCGGCTCGCACTGGCTCTGTTCAGATTCTGCGCTCCTACACCCCACTTTGCCAGGACATGTGATTCAGTCTTTACTGCTCAGCCTACACCGGCCTACTGACTCCTTTCTCCTCCCACTTCACTATTTCTACCTTCTGTCACCTGACTACGTGTTTGCCCACCCACTGCTCTAAACCCACCATCACCTGCCTAGAGTCCCCAGGCTCCGGGTTGGGTGCTGCCCTCTACTGTACGTGGGTGTGTGGGCTGTGAGGGTGTTGGTGTTCAACTGTCATCCTACCTGCCTGGCTGCAGTTCCCTTTGTGGCCTCCTGGACGCATCATAGAACATTGATATGAACACATAGTGAATCTGTTCTAAAGATATTACATTGGTGACACTGTCACTGGATCATCGACATGATGTCATGGTTAGGGGATCACTATTAGAGGACATTCTGCCAGGCATTGGTCAATACCTAAGGGTTCGGGTTGTGAAAATATAATTTCTTTGTAATACATTTCTTACATGTTGAATGAAATGCGCTCTCTTCATATAATAAGGTTAATGTACCCAGTCTTTTTAGTTGGTGCTGGCTTGTATTTTTTAATTTTTCTACAGTATGCGTCCTCACCATCCCAGCACGGAGAGACAATACCATGGATCTATCACCCAATCTCCAGAAACACAGAATTAATTAATTCTCCCTCTGTCTTCAGTAGCTGGAAGAAAACATTCAGCCAGTGCTATCATTATATAGTAATCACTCCGTGTCTCCCGAGAGCATGGCTGAACTGCTGCACCGAGCACTCAATCTGAATGAGGCGCAATAGACATTTAGAAAGAAATCCCAAGTTTCTTTTTCAAGAGCCTATTATTATTTCATGGAAATTTTGAGAAATTTTGACTTTAAAGCAAAAGGGATGTTATTGTGAGTTACTAACTTTGAATAATGCATATTTTTATTGTAATAATTATTATTAGGTTGTTGTTTTGTAAGTAGTAGTAGTAGTAGTAGTAGTAGTAGTAGTAGTAGTAGTAGTTGTAGTTATATGGCCACCACTGGCAATGTTAAAAAGTACATAATAACATGTACCTTTCTTCATAAAATACATCATATGGTTCTATGGTGTACAGTTATCATTTGATCCCCTTTCCACATATTAGAGTTTGGAAAAATAAAGATTTTTGCTGCCATAGAGCAGAGTCCAGTCCTTCGTGGCAGCTGGACTAGAGCAATCTCCTCTTTAGCTGTCATCCTCTGAAGAGCCTCTGGCATTAGGCTCTTCAGAGGATGTGGGTGTGGTTATATACACCTCATAAATATGGAGGACTATATGGCAGCAGGTTTACTAGTGCTTTACTGATAAACTCCTGCTGATAAGATACTGATTTTATCAAAACTACAGAAAACAGTCCAGTAAATGACACATCACTTTAATCAGATTCTTTGAATTTACATTATGCTGCTCTCCGATTCTGTGCCAAAAACATGGAGACAGATTCACTTTAATATAGAATAGAACATAATGTATTATTTGATGCAATACGGTTTATGGCACTCTTTATTTCAGATGCACAGTGTAAGGATAAGGAGCACTGTGTACTGAATTATTAGATTCAAAGAACACAGTGTATTGTTTTATTACAGTGTATTGTTTGTTACTGAATCCCTTTATCTTTGTAACAGTGCACCCTATTGTATGTCAGCGTGCTTTTTATAATTCTATTTAAATTACTTTTTTCCCTTGGAGCATTACCTCAAGGGATCTCTCACATCTGCATAAAAACTGGGCGAGTGCAATTTAATAAAGCATCAGGTTGTCCTCTCAACATAGCTAAACTACAGTGCAATGCCCATCTGCAAGTTTTTCCTCAGTGAGAAACGGGTTAAGAAAAAAAACGCAGCATGCTGCGTATGGCAACGGATCTCACCAAGATTCCCCTAATGCAAGTCCATGGGTGCAAGAAAAACAATCACACACTCACAGCACTCAGACAGCGTTTATAGCATGGTCTTTTCCATGGTGTAAGAAAAGATAGACAGAGATAGATAGATAGATAGATAGATAGATAGATAGATAGATAGAATAGATGATAGGATAGCTAGGTCGATCTTACCAATCTCTAGCTGCTTGCCTCCGGGGCCAGTCATTAAGCTTCCTCGGGTGACCTAAGTCACTCACCGCTCACACAGCTGCAGCCCTCGGTTCCATCATCCTGTGCTCAGAGACCGAGATGACAGGATGTTTCTTCTTCACCACGGCCTCTGATGCAGCAGAGCTGAGAGTGCGACATGGGACCTCGTGGTGGATTATCATTGGAGGGTATGTTCTTGGGGCTTTTAATAAATGGGTAAATAAGAGGTGTCAGTGTGTTTTATTTCTAGTACCTAAAAAATTCTGTGTTTTATTTCTAATAAAGGAATTTTCTCTGAGTGTGTGTTAATTAAGTATTCACTTACTGGATTAGTAATGGTCGAGTATCAGAAAACGCCTGACATGAGCAATCCCCGGCTTAATGACAAGTTGTCAATCATCTGCCATTAACCCCTTTATTACACAGTTAGCCACCAGCACAAGGGCAATAGGAAGAGCCGGGTAAAGCGCACTTCTAACGAATGCACCAAATTCTGAGGCAGCTGAAGGCTGCTATTCTATACTGTGGTGGGGCGCAATAACTATGGGCCCCCACCATTCTGAGAGATACCAGCCCCTCAGCTACCTAATTGTACCTTGGCTGGCAATTAAAAGTAGGGCAAAGTCCACACATTTGCCCCACATTTGTAGCTGAGGGTGGCAGCTCACAGTTTTCTGCTTTACCTGTGCTGAGACTGAAAAATACAGCGAAGCCCTACACACTTTTTTCCCATTATTTATTTATTTTACACACTATGACAGCAAGTTGGTTGCCATACACTAATGTGTATAGCAACCAAGCACAGACACTAATACATATTGTGAGGGTGCAGTCTGATTGCAACAGCCAATCACAGAGGCTCTCACAAAGTGCAGTGAATATGCATGAATCATTGCAGTGAATATGCATGAAGCTTAATGAGCAGAACAGGAAGCAAGCAGCGAAGACTGGTAAGATCTGTCTAGCTATCCTATCATGTATTATTTATCTATCTAATCTATCCATCTGTCTGCCTGTCTATCTTTTCTTACTTAATGCAGCATGGAAAAGACCATGTTAAAAACGCATGTCATATACACGTCATACGCATGACATATGGATGCTAGGTGAGGAAGAAACACCCTATGGCATTTTATACGTATGTCATATGGATCAGGGGCGGACCCAGACTGTAGTGGGCCCCGGTGCAAGAAATTTTTTGGGGGCCCCCCCGCCCCTCATAGTGGCAACAAAGTAATGTAAACATATAGATTGTAATATTTATTTACAACGCAACGCAACCCTCAAAGAGCCCTGCATAAAGTATAAAGGCTTCCTCACACCACTCCAAATATTATCATGCCCCCACAGAGCCCTCCAGATATATTAAAATGGCTTCCATATTATATAATTGGCTATATATATTTTAATACATCATCCATAGTCCTCCATATATTATAATGCATTCCACGACCCTCCATATATTATAATACACCCGCATAGGCCTCCATATAGTATAAGGCAGTCCCATAGTCCTCCATATAGTATAATGGGCCCTCATATTCCTCCATATAGTATATTGCACCCCATACTCCTCCTATGTTATATTGCACATTACATAGTCTCCCATCACTGTATTCACGGGTTAAAAAAAAAAAAAGTAAATACTCACCTCTCTTCTTGCTGCTCCGCTCTGCACGTATCAGCACAGTGGCACTCAGTGATGACATCATCGTGCCCCACCATGCTGAGCTGCAAAAAGCAGACAGCTCAGCCAGGACTCGAGTGAAGAATGCTGCCGGCAGAGGCAGCCGGGACTATAGGAACGGGAGCGGCATCCGCGGGGAACTACCACTGGCGCACACACACCTTGTACGCACGTGGCTCCGCTCCAAATGCCTTGTAGACACGCTGCTCCGCTCCACATGCCCTGCGCACACGCCTCCGCTCCGTACACATGCGGCTCCTCTACAGGACGCCCCAGCATATGCGGCTCCACTCCATCCACCTTATGCACACGTGGCTCCGCCCCACATACCCCATACACACGCGGCTTTACTCCATATGTCCCGCACATGTGGCCCTGCCTCATACTCACGCGGCTCTGCACACACGTGGCTCTGCTCTGTACACCTTGTACATACTCGGCTCTGCTCCATACACCTCATACACTCGGCTCTGCTCCGTACGCCTCGTACACACTCGGCTCCACTCTGTACACCTCGCACACACTCGGCTCTGCTCCGTACACCTCATACACTCGGCTTCGCTCCGTACACCTTGTACACACTCGGCTCTGCTCCGTACACCACGTGCACACTCGGCTCCGCTCCGTACACCTCGTACACACTCGGCTCTGCTCCGTACACCACGTGCACACTCGGCTCCGCTCCGTACACCTCGTACACACTCGGCTCCGCTCCGTACACCTCGTACACACTCGGCTCCGCTCCGTACACCTCGTACACACTCAGCTCCGCTACGTACACACTCGGCTCCGCTACGTACACCTCGTACACACTCGGCTCCGCTCCGTACACCTCGTACACACTCGACTCCGCTCCGTACACCTCGTACACACTCGGCTCTGCTACGTACACACTCGGCTCCGCTACGTACACCTCGTACACACACGGCTCCGCTCCATACACCACGTATACACCCTGAACTCCACTCCATACACCTCATACACACTCGGCTCTGCTACATCCACACTGTAAATCCCTCCTGACATAAACTTCATCTCATACAGCACCATGACAACCAGCACAGCAGAGTCCTGCATACACTGAGTAGCTGATCATGTGACCACTGACTCCTCCCTCAATGTGACATCATCACAGGTCCTGTAAAAGCATAAAAGCAGTGTACAGAGCAGCAAACCCCCCCCCCCGGGTCTGTCCTCAGCCTGTGCCCTGTCTTTGGTCCCTTTCCTTGTACCTGGGTCCTTGTGTAGAGCTGTGTCCCCTCATCTGCTGCTGCTGCTGATGATGCTGAACAGCCATCATCCATGTGGAGAGAATTTCAGAGACCTGCGCGCATTGCCAGGATTGGTTGAGTGAGGTCCTCCCCACAGTGCAGGAGAGGTCACATGACTTACTCTCTGCACTGTGATTGGGGCTCTGTCCTCGCTCCTGAGCTGCTGTGAGGGGGCGTGGCCGGCAGCTAGAAGAGGCGTGGCTGGCAGCATGTCGGCTTATTCTCCGTGCCTTGAGAGGGGGCCCCCTAGCCTGTCGGAGCCCTGGTGCAGCTGCACCAGCTGCACCACGGTAGGTCCGCCCCTGATATGGATGTAATATAGGGGTATTAGTTTTTTTTACCAAAGACTGTTTGGAGAAAAAACATCACATAAATCCCACTATTTTGATAACTCAGACATTACAGATTTTGCATGGATTTTTCTAAAAATGCAAACTATGGTGAGCACGATCCTGAATAAGGGTATCTTCTATATTAATTCATAATTCCCTCCTTACATGTTCCAAAATGGGTGTATGATTCCATGCCACCATAATAATGAAGCCATTTTACAACTTAATGAGTGAGTTAATATCAGAATTATAAAAATCAGGCGACATAAAACTCCATCTAAATTACAATTATTCTCAAACTCCCTGAATTCAGTAATATAGTGTTTACTAGCTGGTAGAGAAGTTGTGGTCTTGAGAACAATCTATTCAGTTCTATTTGGAGTAGTCAGTCACATCATTAATTAGAATAAATAATTCTCTGAATTCAGAGTTTTGCCTCTTGAAGGCATTGTTGATCACACCTTTCGTTGGCAGGTCTTAAAATTTACATACAGTCGTTTTTTCTCGTACATCGCCTACAGAACAAGCAGTCCTAATGATTTACAATGGATTTTGCTACAGACTTTCTCCTATTAAGAGGTAACCCATAACTTTAAGAGGTTTTCTAAACATAAGTCTTCAGGAACACACTGCTACCATCCACGGTTTCTTGTTTCCTGGGGGTGGTGCGATGCAGAAGATTGATTGGTAGGACCAGAGTCATGGTCAAACCTCCGGTCCGAACTGTGCTCTCTCCCAGGCTGCTAAAAAGTGACAGTTGTGCCTCTACATTGGAGAATACAGGGACAGTGAGGATGATTGGATCCAGTGGTCTAGCCGGCTTCAGAGTGTTGCGAGCAGCCTGCAAAGCAAAGAGTTGCGCATAGAGGTTTGGACTATGGAGATAACTAGTAACAAAGGCAATAAGCTATGCACTCCAGAAATAAAAATTCCAATGTACCCCACAAGGGAGAGGATTTAGTACAAGCACTATGAAATTTAGCTTTTTCTGTAGTTGAGATAACCCTTTTTATTAAAATACTGGTAAAGGCCATAACCTACTGTGCTTGCATTGGATTTCAGGCCCTTCCTTCCTGAAATGAAACCAAGAAAATTGGGCTGGGACCACAAACCTAAAGGAAGGAGACATTAAACCCTTCACGACCAAGGATGTACAGGTACGTGCTTAGTTGTGTCCCTGACTTTGATGTGAGCTCACGCACTGAGCTTGCATGATTCCCCTCACAGGTCGTCTGATCTGTAACAAAAGTAGTGTGGAAAGAAAAGGGTTTTCAGTCCGCGCTTCCGCCTGAATGAATAATCTCAACTTGCGGAGATATGCTTAATGTGATTTTTATTTTCTACGCGTTTCGGGATTAACCCTTCATCAGGAGAAACATCACAAGGTTAACAGATGTACAAGAGTTGAGATTATTCGACCAGGTGGGAGCGCGGTCTGAAAACCCTTTTCTTTGCACACTACTTTTGTTACCAATTCAAGGGAGATTGCAGCAGCCCACCATCAGGTTATCACTGGATATACTATGAGTGATTTGGTTTGGCTGTGGTCTCCACAACCATTATAAGGTGAGCAGTGTTTGCACAAAGTTCTTAATTTACACACAGGTATACCCTATTTGCGCTTTTATCCTACCAGCCATATTTTATTAGGTCATCTGATTTGATCAGATGACATGTCCAGCTGACAGGCGGGGGGTGGCTCAGAGATCCACCTACACCTGTTAACTAGTTTGAGTGCGCTGTCAAACTCTAACAGTACGATTTAACACGTGCTGGCAGGGATTGCGCCATTCCTCATCACGATCGGCAGCCCTGTGACGATACCACAGGGCGCCAATGGATTGCCATGACAGCAAGGTTTCAGCTGATGACCCCATCGCTGTTATGATGAAGATCCTGTGCACACTGGCTGAGCACTGGCGTTCACAGGAGATCAGCATTTCTGCTGTTTCTAGGAGATGCTGAAGCATCACTCAGAACAGCACAAGCAATCAGACACTGCAGATTTCAAGCACCCTAAGGGGGCTTATGAAATCAATAAAAAGTGTAATAAAAAAGTTTTTAAAATCATGAAAAAATAAAAAATGATAAAACTTCAAATCATGACATTAAAAATAAAAACTATAATACATATATATATATACATAAATAATATTTGGTATCGCTGCTTTCAGAAATGCTGATTTATCAAAATATAGAAGAAATTCATTGATCAGTAACTGCGAACAAAAACTCAAGGCAAAATCACGTTTCTTGGTCGCTGCAACATTGCAATAAAATGCAATAACGGGCGATCAAAACATCCCATCCACCTAAAAATAGTATAATTAAAAACGACAGGTCAAGAGGCAAAAAATAAGCTCTAACACTGCCCCAGATCCCGAAAAATTAGAACTCTCTATTGACAAATTTGTGACGTTCCATTCACCACTTAGAGAACATTAAAGGTATACATGTTTGGCATCTACAAACTCGTAATGACCTAGTGAATCATACTGACATGTCGGTTTTACCATATAGTGAACATGATGAATAAAAAAAAAAACAATTGTGAATTTGCACATTTTTTTTAGAATTTCACCGCACTTGGTATTTTTTCCATTTTCTAGTACACTATATGATAAAATGAATGATGTCATTCAACAGTACAACTCGTCCCACAAAAAACAAGCCCTCATATGGCTATATTGACGGAAATATAAAAAATTATGACTCTTGGAAGAAGAGAGGAAAAAAACGAAAATCGTAAAAACGCTGGGGGGTGAAGGGTTAATACCAAGACTACACCTGGACTGAAATGTGGCTTTTCAATCTGGAATTTTGGTGCTCAGGAGAGCAGGACAGGAAAATAGATAGGCGAGCTCATCTTTAGAGTATAGAGCCAGACATCCAGGGGGGTGGGTTAGTTGGGACCCTGAAGGTACCGTACACGAGGTAATATTGCTTGCAATTTCACTGGCAATTTGCTGGTTTGTAGTGAACATTGTTCTATTTTGTTGCGTGTACAAATAGAACATGTGTCCATGATTTCACTGCAACCAGCAAATTGCCATGAAATTGCAGCAATATTGCGTGTGTGATGGTACCTTAAGACAGCACAGGAGAAAAGAGGACAGAGACCACGTGTAGACAGGACCCGAAGTATCAATGAAGAAATACGTGCTTTCCAGGCCGAGGCATTACTGCACTGGAGTGGATTGTAGAAGAATGGAAAGCTAACAGAATGAGAACCAACTTAACTAAGCTGTATAATTGGAATGCTTCATTCAAGATATTTACTGTCACAGTCACTCTTATTTTACTCACCTATATGGCTCCATTAATTTCCCCTGCACTTTAATCTTTATCACTGTCCCCACTGGAGCTCACAATCTAAATTCCCTATCAGTATGTCTTTGGAGACTTGGAGGAAACTGGAGAACCCGGAGGAAACCCACACAAACACAAGGAGAGTAGACAAACTGAGCCATCGTGCTGCCCAACAATTAACCTGTGGCCTATTTCAAGTACAGAAGATGTAACCGCTAAGCTTTATGCCTGCCATCCACTTTTTGTAGCACACCTTTAAGTCGTTGTTAGCAGGGTGTCGGGTAGTTCTCACCTTAATATGGCTCAGTGCCTCCAATCTTTCTGGAAGCTCTGTATCTTGCAGGAGAGTCTTCCTCTTCTTCCAGGGGTCATCTTGCTAAACCCCTATCTATACACACTAGAGATGAAATCAAAGCAACTTAACAAGTTTACTGTGCAGGAGTTAAATGGTGAAAAATGTTGGGAGATGAACACCAAATTGTAAATCATGTAAAGCAACACACATACACAATATGCTACAGGAAAGAGATGTGCATTACAGCTTGCTTGGCCACAGGATAGCATGGAATAATCTCAGCATGATATACAATCAGGCTGCATGTACAATGGATCTCTTAGGCTAGCTTCACACCACGACTTGTGTCTGTCAGGTTGGATCCTGTTTTTTGCAGTATCCACCAGACAGAACCTGACAGCACAGGATGAGCATAAAGTGTGGCCAAATATGCCCTTCGATCCTGTTTTTTGCAGGATTCGGTTTTTGTTGCTGTTCACGGTGCTGATGTCAGCCTGTGTGTGCAGGGCTGCTCTCCATTGTGCTGAACTCTCAGCCGTGTCTCTGAAATACTGCTGTCCATGGTGCTGAATGAGCACAACAGCATTTCAGAACATGCGCTGTGCATAAAATCGCATCTGGGAAACGATCCATAGACTGGGTGTTGAATTGCCCTGGATTAGTTTCTGTCTGGTTTTGTGCGTTTTTTTTCACGGAGCCCTGAACCGCTGCAGGCTGCGGTTTTGTGCACTGTAAAAAAACGGACAAAACCTGATCAGGCAAAGAAATCACAAAACCGGATGGCCAAATAGTACCAATCCGGCACCATAGGGATACATTGTGGCAAAACTGGATCAGGTTCTGTCTGGTTCAAACTAGGCAGAACCTGATGCACAAAAACTGTGGTGTGAAACCTAGTCTTAGGCTGGGGTCACACTTGAGCCTTGGATCCATTAAAAGGTACCGTTTTTCAAAGTTGATCATGTTGAAAAACGCATCCATTAACGGATCCATAGGCTCCAACGCAAAAAATGCGTCAATGTGAACTGCTAAAAATGCTATGCGATTTTGCATCAGCAACAAAAAATGCTGCTAGCAGCGTTTTTAGGTGCTGTAGCAAAAACGCATGCGTTTTTTTAACATGGGACCCTATTGGAAACGCATGCATTAACGCATGGTACATATAAGTACCATGCGTTAATTTTGCATCAAAATGACAACAGAAAAAAACGGCAAGCAGTAATGGAGGCTTCAAAAATACTGACTCGAAAGTGTGACCCCAGCCTTAGGCTGGTTTCACACTGCAAGATTTTCCCTGATCAGTGTCCATCCAGTTTGTGTGCCAAAACGAGGAGAGAAACTTGCAGAGAAAAACTGTAATTGAAAGATTGACACCTGTTCTGTGTTTTGGAGACACTCCCGTTTTTGGCACTCAAACTGGATGGACACTGATCAGGGAAAATCCTGTAGTGTTAAACCAGCCTATACTTCTGACTCACCCAGGCAGGGGTACTCAGCTCTCAGACATAGATTGGGGTGCTGTCACTGGTGGTCGGTGCCCGAGTCTGTGGCCTGGTGGTCACTGAAAAAGTGTTGAAATAAAATAATACAATGGATTGAATTGTTCGTGACGCAACCTATGGAGTCTGGTGAACGCACTAGCGCTGCAACAGACCTCCGGGGGTGATGAATGGGCAGCTGAGTGTTGTAGCTCCCCGTAGGTGGAGCGGGGCCCCCGGAGCAGTAATGAGGGAATGGAGTGTGGGTACAGGGTTGTGGCTCTGCAGGCAGGCGGTATTTACAGTCTCTGGATGGACAGGATCAGGGCGGTAATAACAGACACACACACTGGAAGTAGTTATCCGTACCTTTACTGATGACAAACTGGCACTGTACAAGATAAACTCCAGTTGGTGTTGGAAGCACTTTGGGAATTCCACAGCGAATGATTTATAAGGCCTCCTCACTCCTGTCTTACATTGTCTTGAAGGCCTGACCTGCTTAGAACCTGGTCTGGCCTCCTGTACGTCTTTCCCTCCTGTAGTAGTTGGTGAGAACCTTCTCTGGATTGCGCTACCTCAGGGGATTTCTGAAGGTCCTGGCCCTCGGGTTGGTTGCTGTTAGAGGGGTCCGGGAGACTAGAATCTCCTCAGAAAACCGGTGTTTTCTGCTGGGCTTGCTGCTCTTTAGCAGACTCGGACTCCGGTGTCCGGGCTGCTTCTGGGATGAGCTAGTATGGCTCCTCTGCCCCCAGTCTGCTCTGGCCTTTGTTACTTCCTCGCCTTCGACCCTCACTCTCGAGTTCCTGACACTAGCTAAGGTGGTACTCTGGCTCGGGTCTACCGTGGCTCTGACACCAGGTCGTCTTCTTCAGTACTGCTCCATCCTGAACTGGCTAACTCTGCCCCCAGCACCAGTATTTATAGGGGATCTTGCTTAAAGGCAGCAAGTGGAGCTCCCCCTACAGGCCTGAGGTGGAAGGTGTTGAGTGTGTGGGTTACCTGTTGTGGAAATCCCTCCATGCTTAGGTGTTACTGTGGCTACTTGTACCGCAGGGTGCCACATTTCCCCCTAGTTAAACTCAGTACTCCTGGACTGAAGAAACAACTTTTCAAACAAGTAACAATTACAGCTATTATAACAGAGTCTTAAAAATGAAAAATTTACAAAACCCACTGAAAAATGGTGAAAAACAAGGTGCAGTCCATATGGAGCTAGTCCATCCGCCGCAGGATGTAAAAAGTGTGTTTGTCACAACCAGTCCTGTGACTTTGGTCCATTTTTAAATGAAGTGGGGGAAAATGCAGGGAAAATGTTAAGAGTAAAGTCTCTGCAAGCTGCGGGGTTTCAAACAGGTTTAAGTCCTTTCAAAAAGTTCAATAAATTATAAACATTTGGTAAACATTTTCCCTATGAGTGTCTCGGCTTAGGAGACCTGGTACCCCTTCTCCACCCCAGGCACTTTCTTTTCCTAACTTAATGTGCATGGGGCTGGGCCCAGTTCCTCCACCCTTCTGAACACTAATATTCACATTTAATGTACACTTCAGACACATATTTACACTTCACAATTTTTCTTCCCCTTATTCTCTACACCTGAGTGGTGGTTGACCAAAATTACTACTGGTAGACCTGTATAGTACTGGCATGTCAGTATTGTCTACTTCTAGTGTAGTGTTTGTACTTTCCACTAATCTGCGAGTAGATCTACTAATCTGTTTCTGGAATGTTGTAGTATTGTCTCAGTCTTTCTATGGGACTGGCAAATGCACCGATTGCAGGATCCTTTTGTTCTGCTACAATGGGTGGTTCTTCTTGATTCTGGACTGGTTCTTCGGTTCCTCTTAGTTCTGGTGGTTGAAAGAAATGTATTACAGGTTCTATTACTGCTCTTTCATATTGAGGCCAGTCTTCTGGAAAGTCTCCTAATACTGTATGAATTACCTTTTCTTCCTTTTCTTCTTCTGGGAATTCAAGACATTTCTCTTTCTTGAGGTTTCAATTGCTCTGGGCATATCTTAATCAAATTTCGTCTTCGAAGACTGTAGGGTCTGCGAGACACGGGTGAGAGGAGAAAGGAGGGTGCAGATCTAAGTGTAGCTGATTAGTACAATTGAATGGTGGTAAGTTGTATCCTCACCTTTTTGGTGTCTTGGCTGCTTATCATATATCCCTGTAAGGGAGGTGAAGTATTCGCCTGGATCTGCTGGCCTGCAGCTCTGCATCGGAGAAGCGAACCGCCCGATAGAGGATTCGTCAAGGAAATGAGAAACTGGAGGAACCGGTTTTCCAGAGAGTGCTTCCAGGGAATGCACAGGATACTTCGTGTATTCCAAAATATCTCATTTATTATTTCAGATACAAACATACAACGCATTTCGGCTAAGCTTACAAAATAGGCTTCATCATGTAAAATCATCATGAATTTACCTGATGAAGGCTATTTTGTAAGCTTAGCTGAAACGCGTTGTATGTTTGTATATGAAATAATAAATCAGATGTTTTAGAATACACGAAGTATCCTGTGAATTCCCTGGAAGCACTCTGTGGAAAACCGGTTCCTCCAGTTTCTCATCTGGGCATATTTTGAGATGGTCTCTTGAAATTGTTGCAGTGGTTTTACCTCCATCTTTGCTGATGATGCAAGTTTTACTGTTATCAAAGTTGGACTGTAACACAGTATAGGGTTCTTGTTCCCGCTGATCATCCAGTTTATGGGTTCTTCTTTTTCTTTTTAAACAATATTTCTCCAGGTGTTAAAGGTTCTGCTTGAGCATTCTTATTGTAACCTCTTTCTTGTTTTTCTCTGATTTGTTCTAATCTGGTTGCAACACAAGCTTGTACCTTCTTGTATTGTTCTTGACATTGGGTATTCCAGTCTGTTTTATATGAGTCTGCCTCTGGTACGACAGTTCCCATTTCAAGATCTACAGGTAATCTTCCTGGTCTTGCTCTCATAAAGTATGCTGATGTACAGTTAATGGAACTGACAGGTATATTATTATACATGTCCATTAAGTCAGGCAACTTCTCTGACCATTGATTTCTTTCTTCTAATGGCAAAGTTTTCAGCATATCTATGACAATGTTGTTCATTTTCTCACACATACCATTGGTTTGAGGATGGTAAGGTGTAGTTCTGATCTTTTTAAATCCATATAAGTTACAAAACTCTTGAAAGATTTCAGCTTCGAAAGAAGAACCTTGATCAGTCAATACTTGTTCTGGGTACACGTGCAGCCTACAGAAATAGATTTGGAAGGTTTTTGCTGCTGTCTCAGCAGTTAAGTCCTTTACTGGAGCTACCACAAGAAATCTGGAGTAGTGGTCCACTATAGTTAGAGCATAGGTGTATCCTGACCTGCTGGGCGTAAGCTTCACATGGTCCAATGCTACATTCTCTAGTGGCTGTGTAGTTACAATTAGTTGTAATGGAGCTCTCTGACTTTCCCAATCTTTTCTCCTCAAGCTGCATGGTCCACATTGTTTACACCATCGCTCCATGGTTCCTCTCATGCCAACCCAGTAGAATTGATCTCTCAGCAACATTTCGAGCTTTTTTCATCCAAAGTGTCCGGCTTGGTTGTGATAAGCACCTAACACCATTTTGATATCCTTCTTTGGAATCACTATCTGCCAGACAATGTCATGAGTTCTGGGATTGATGTACCTTCTGCACAACATGTCTTGGTAGATGAACAGTTTACTTCTCTCGTTCCACAGGTGTCTTGCTTCTGATGGAGCATCTGGATTGAGCCGGAAAAATTCTTGGGTAATGAGTCCTTTGACTAAACTGATTGTCGGGTCACTATCATGTGTCTCTTTCCACCCATGGTGAGACAACGGGTTGATGTTCACCCCCCCACGTTTTCTGCTTGCTTGATGACATTGTGATACACTGTGTTGGTGGAAAGCAGGTAACTTTACCTCTTCCAGTTCATCTACATCTTCTCCCGCATCTGGTAGGTGAGGCATTCGGCATAAGACATCTGCATTGTCGTTCTTGTGGCCTTCCCGATACTTAATGGTAAACTGGTAGTTGGACAAACTGCCATTCAGCGTTGCTCCATGGCACCCAGTTTGGCAGTTTCTAGGTGTGTGAGAGGGTTATTGTCTGTGAAGGCGATGAACTTGGCAGACGCTAGGTAATATTTAAACCTCTCTGTGATGGCTCAGACCAAGGCCAGTTATTCCAGCTTGAAGGAATTGTACTTTTCAGAATTCCTTCCTGTGGGACGGAGTCTTCTACTGGCATAGGCAATCACCTTCTCCTTCCTTGCTGTCTCTGGGATAAGGCAGCTCCTAACCCCACATTGCTGGCATCTGTATACAACAGGAAAGGTAGGTTGTAGTCAGGATAGGCTAAGTTCTCTTCTCCGGTTAGGGTCTCTTTCATCTGATTGAAGGACCCTTCTTGTTCCTTGCCCCATCCAAATGGAGGACCTTTGGACTTGCCTCTATTGGTCTGGCCTACCAGGAGATCTTGCAAGGGTACTGCCATCTTAGTGTAGCCCTTGATGAATCTTCTGTAGAACCCTACCAGGCCCAAGAACTGATGTACTTCCCGAACGTTGGTTGGTGATGGCCATTCCTTGATGACGGTGACTTTGTCTGGCTCTGGTGCCACGCCTTCAGAGATGACTACGTGTCCAAGGTACTGAACCTTTGGCTTCAGCAGATTACATTTGGAAGGTTTCAATTTCATCCCAAACTTAGTGCTGCAAACACCTCGGCCAGGTGTGTCGGGTGCTCTTCATAGGTCTTTGAATACACTATGACATCATCCAGGTAGAGTAACACGGTCTCGAAGTTTTGGTGTCCCAGGCAACACTCCATCAATCTTTGGAACATTCCAGGTGCGTTACAGAGTCCCAATGGCATACTGTTGAATTCACATAAGCCCATAGGAGTTGTGAATGCCGTCTTCTCACGGTCTTCTGATGCATCGGAGACCTGCCAGTACCCACAAGTAAGATGTAGATTGGAAAAGTAGTTAGCAGACTTCAGTGCAGCTAATGACTTTTCTATGCGAGGGAGTGGATAGGCATCCTTATGTGTTATGCGATTGACCTGTATGTAATCTACACACATTCTCATGCTGCCATCTTTCTTTTTGACTAGGACTAGTGGAGCTGCCCAGGGACTACAACTATCTCTTATGACCCCTGCATTCTTCATGTCCTTTAACCCCTTCACGACCCTTGGCCTTACGTTTGGGCCATGAAAACAAGTTCATTCCCGACCCTAGGGGTGGGCCATGGAATGATCGGGCTCCTGCAGGCCGAGTGAGGGTCTCACTGACCTGTCACTCGGCCTGCAGGTACATGGGGAGTTGTACTACACCCCAGGGGGGGTCGATTTGCCCCCACCCCCACCCCCCCGGCTACAGGCGCGGTGATTGGCGCTCAAAAGTGAAAGTGAAAATCACCGCGCCTGTCATGTTTCCCTGCCTGCCGCTGCTCTCCCTACCCTCTGATCTGCTCCCCTGTCATCCTCTAACTGCCCCCCTGTCCCCCACCTCTCTTTCCTGCCCCCCCTTCATCTTTCTACCCCCCTTCCCCCCCCGCTTCCTGTCCCTGCCGCCCGCTTCCTCTTCCTTTTGCCGCCCGCCTCATCCTGACTGCCCCCGCTTCCTCCTAGTCCTAAGTGCCCCCCCACATCTACTGCCAGCCCCCCCACTGCCCCCTACCTGCCCCCCCGATCACCTGAGCGGCAATCGCCTCTCCCACTCACCCCTTCGGCGGCCCGCTCCGTCCTGTGACTGCTGCGTCCCGCTCCTCCTTCTCTTCTGCTGTGAGTCCCACCGCCTTCGATCTGACAGCTCTGTGCTGGAGCTGCCAGATCACTTCTACAGCTGGATCCTGAGGATCTAGGTGCAGGAAGTGATCTGACAGATCCAGCACAGTGATCGACAGTGATCACATAATGGTCACTGTGGATCACTGTGCTGGATCTGTCAGATCACTTTCTACAGCTGGATCCTGAGGATCTAGATGCAGAAAGTGATCTGACACCCCGGGCGCAGTGACCCACTATGTGCATCACTGCGCCTGGGCTGCCAGATCGCTTTCCGCAGCTCGATCCCCATGCATGGGGATCGAGCTGCAGAAAGCTATCTAACAGCCCGGGCGCAGTGATGCACATAGTGGGTCACTGCGCCCAGGCTCTTAGATCGCTGCTCTGCAGCCCGATCTCCCTGCATGGGCATCGAGCTGCAGAAAGCAATCTGACAGCCCAGACGCAGTGATGCACATAGTGGGTCAATGCGCCTGTGCTGCCAGATCGCTTTCTGCAGCTCGATCCCCATGCATGGGGATCGAGCTGCTGAAAGTGATCTGGCAGCCCAGGCGCAGTGATATAGTGGGTCACTGCGCCCGGGGTGTCAGATCACTTTCTGCAGCTCAATCACCATGCTGGCGAATCGGGCTCCAGAGTAGCGATCTGAAAGCAAAGGTGATCGAGTGTCGTGGGACCTTCGTTGTGGACTACGTCGGAGACAATCAAACGTCGTGGGACCTTCCTTATGGACTACGTCGGAGCGATCGAGCGTCGTGGGACCTTCATTGTGGACTACGTCGGATCTTTTTATAATAAAGATGGAGTCCGAATTGTGTCTGTGTTTTTTTTTCAAATAAAAAGATTTTTCTCTGTGTGTATTTATTGACTATTTACCGTACTAGAGATTCCTAATGGCGGGTCTAACATTGGCCCTATATTATGAATCTCGGGCTTAGTGCCAGTTGCCAATAAAAAGCTGGCATTAACCCCTTTATTACCCAGTTAGCCACCGGCACCAGGGCAACTGGAAGAGCATGGGTACAGCGCCAGAAAATGGCGCTTCAATGAATGCGCCATTTTTGGCGCTGCGGGCGCAATTCGCAGCATGGGGGGCCCAGAACGCTTGGGCCTCTCTATGCTGAGGATTGCAGCCCCCAGCTGCCTAGTTGTACCTGGCTGGACCAAAAATATGGCGGAGCCCCACGTAATTTTTTTTCTGGAATTAGTTCTAGAAATTTAAAAAAAAATGGGCTTCGCTGTATTTTTGGTTCCAGCCAGGTCTGACGAGGACAGCTGGGGGTGGGTGGCAGTCCGTAGCTGCCAAGTTGTACCTGGCTGGACCAAAAATATGGCGGAGCCCTATGTCATTTTTTTTCTAGAAATAATTCTAGAAATAAAAAAAAATAGGCTTCGCTGTATTTTTGGTTCCAGCCAGGTATGACGAGGCAGCTGGGCTGTGCGCGTGCTGCAAGTTGTACTGGCTGGACAAATATGGCGAGCCTAGTCTTTTTTCAGAAATTGAAATAAAAAAAATAGGCTTGCTGTATTTGGTCCAGCAGGTATGAGAGGTACGGCTGTGCAGTGTAGCTGCCAGTGTACCGCTAGACAAAATATGGCGGAGCCCTATGTCATTTTTTTTCTAGAAATAATTCTAGAAATAAAAAAAAAATAGGCTTCGCTGTATTTTTGGTTCCAGCCAGGTATGACGAGGCAGCTGGGGGCTGGTGGCAGTCGGTAGCTGCCAAGTTGTACCTGGCTGGACCAAAAATATGGCAGAGCCCCATGAGTCCCCTATGCTGCGAATTGCAACTACTAGACTAGTATGTTTTTTCAAAGTGCTCACTGTGCATCTAGATATGTTCCCTGGGGGGTCTAGTTTCCAAAATGGGGTCACTTGTGGGGGAACTCCAATGTTTAGGCACACAGGGGCTCTCCATACGCGACCTGGTGTCCGCTAACAATTCCAACTGTTGGCAAACACCAGGTTGCGTATGGAGAGCCCCTGTGTGCCTATACATTGGAGCTCCCCCACAAGTGACCCCATTTTGGAAACTAGACCCCCAAGGAACGTATCTAGATGCATAGTGAGCACTTTGAACCCCAAGTGCTTCACAAATTGATCCATAAAAATATAAAAGTACTTTTTTTTCCGCAAAAAAATTATTTTTTCATTTTTACAGATCAATTTGTGAAGCACCTAGAGATTCAAAGTGCACACTATGCATCTAGATACATTCCTTGGGGGTCTAGTTTCCAAAATGGGGTCACTTATGGGGGAGCTCTAATGTTTAGTCACACAGACGCTCTCCATACGCAACATGGTGTCCGCTAACAATTCCAATTGTTAGCGGACACCATGTCGCATATGGAGAGCCCCTGTGTGCCTAAACATTGGAGCTCCCAAACAAGTGACCCCATTTTGGAAACTAGACCCCCCAGGGAACTTATCTAGATGGATAGTGAGCATATTGACCCCCCAGGTGCTTCACAAATTAATGGAAAAAAATTTTTTTGGCGGAAAACAAGTACTTTTTCATTTTTACAGATCAATTTGTGAAGCACCTGGGGGTTCAAAGTGCTCACTATGCATCTAGATACGTTCCCTGTGGGGGTCTAGTTTCCAAACTGGGGTCACTTGTGGGGGAGCCCCAATGTTTAGGCACACAGGGGCTCACCAAACGCAACATGGTGTCTGCTAACAATTTGAGCTCATTTTGCATTCAAATTGTTAGCTGACACCATGTCGTGTTTGGAGAGCCCCTGTGCGTCTCCACATTGGAGCTCCCCCACAAGTGACCCCATTTTGGAAACTAGACACCCCAGGGAACATATCTAGCTGCATAGTGAGCACTTTGAACCCCAGGTGCTTCACAAATTGGTCCGTAATAATTAAAAAAGAAAATTTTTGTGGAAAAAAAAAGTGTTTTTTCATTTTTATGGATGAATTTGTGAAGCACCTGGGGCTTCAAAGTGCTCACTATGCATCTAGATACGTTCCCTGGGGGTCTAGTTTCCAAAATGGGGTCACTTGTGGGGGAGCCCCAATGTTTAGGCACACAGGGGCTCACCAAACGCAACATGGTGTCTGCTAACAATTTGAGCTCAGGTGGGGTCAAAGGTTCCACTGCATGTATGGCATTGTTGTCTACGGTATATAGTTTGGCAATGGTAGAGTACCTGGGTAATTTGACTTCGTCCTCCCCACAGTTAAGGATGCGTATGGGTACCCTTCCCTTGTGTACATCAACCACCCCTCTGGCTGCCAATATTGTAGGCCTACTTTCTGAGCTTATGGGTTCTACTACTGCCTGGTAGTCCTGTCCTCTGTAGCCTATTGCTGCTCGACACCAAATTACCATTTCACTCATTGGTGGTACCACAGTGAGAATCGGGTCTGTTACCTGAACATTACCAATTTCTCCACCAGTCAGTTTTACCTGTTGTTGGTGCTGGAGGGCTTTGATTTCTTTGTGAAGCACTCTCCTCTGCTGGGGATTGGCAGTATCGGCGATCTTTTGGAATAAGAACAACACTTCACCCAAGCAATTACCAATCACATTTGTACCAAGAATTATGTATGGATCCTTTACACTTGGGTGTATTTCAACCACTATGAGTCCTTGGTCTTGTAATTCCACCCTCCCCACCTTTATTGGTACCTTTTTAACCCCCGCTAATTTAAGTGCCAAACCATTAGAAGCATTTATTACAAGGTTGGAGTCTCGTGGTTCCAGTTCTGCATCATACCAGAATCTTTTGTAAAGGATATGCGGTATGGTGGTCACCTGCAAACCTGTGTCCAGCAAAGCATGAGTAGGTATACCATCTAAGGTGATGGACAAGTACAGTGTCCACCGATATACCCGTCATACCAGTCTGGTGTGCCTGATGAGTTCATTCCTGGGGTTTGGCCCGCGGTCCCAGGGGTTGCTGTTTTAAAGGACACGACTTTGCATAGTGGACTTGCTTGCCACAACGGCAGCAGATGGGTTCTCCCGAAGAGCCATAGCTATCATTGGTCCTCCCACAGAGCGACATGTTTTTCCTTCCTTTCATCCAAGGGACGTCCTCTGGGCAGTCAGTTAGAAAGATCTTGGCAGATGGCTTGGTCTCTGTTTTAAGCTGTAAGGCTTTCATGATGGAGGCCATGTCTTTGCTCAGCTGGGGCACCTCCGAGCACAGGTTGTCAAACCTGCTTGGTGTTACAGTTTGCACATTTACCCTGCAGCAGATGAAGAAGAAGGTGGCTCTGGTGCCGGGCAAGGGTTATTCTGCCATTGTTGAGGTGCAGGGTCAGGAACTGCGAAGGGTTGCAGCCCTCTGATGGCTAGATCTTTAACAGTAACAAAGTCGGCATCAGGGTGAGCAAGGGCCCATCAGCGCACTGTTCTGCTGTCCTCTGGTAACCTCAATCCCCTAATAAATTGTTCAACCAACATTCTGTTTTCATCCTGTACACTGGCTGGGTTGACCTGTTTGAGGGCTCGCAGCGCCTCCTGTAGCCGCAAGGCATAGTCTCTGAAGGTACCTGTCGGCCTCTGCTTACAGTCATAAAACCTCATCCTTAAATCAGCCTCAGAACAGTTTTCGAAAACATCTTTAAGATTATCAAATATAACAGTGAGGGATTCCTGATCCTCCTCTAACCAGGTTTCTACTTCCAGCTCTGTGACACCCATTAGCTGTCCTAGTACCGTAGAGGCTCGCTGTTTACATACATGTCTAGTATGCTACATATTTTTCCTTTGAATCCAGCCAGGGTGTCCAGCCAGTAGTCATACTGGGGCAACCATTTAGCCCCTGGAACGTACGGTAGAGATGGATATATAGTAAATGTATAGTGGTCAATCCGGGTTTAAACAGTAGTAAAAAAACAGCACTTAGAGCCAGACAAGTAGACAGGATGGACACATACCTCCAACATACGTTTCACAAACCGTGGGTGTTGGCAAGCTTCATCAGGGAGGAGCTTAACAACAGATGAAGCTTGCCAACACCCACGGTTTGTGAAACATACGTTGGAGGTATGTGTCGTCCTGTCTATTTGTTTGGCCCTAAATTCTGTTTTTGTACTGCTGTTCAACACCGGATTGACCACTATACATTTACTATATACATAGTCCTTTATCTCTGTTACCATCATGTGGATATAATCTGTGGTGCTCAATCTTTTTACCATTGTGTGGCGCTGATTGGGCTGCAGTAAAGTTGTGGTATATGTTGAGGATTTTATACTCTTGTCTTCAATATTGCCACACTGCTACATTTTTGGAATACATTTACGGGGATGTTACTCAATACCTTTTGATTATATTAACAGCTTACTTGCAAGGTAATCTTTCCCCCGTATTTTTGTTTTTTTCCAACTTTCATGTTTCTACACAATTGCTTTCTCTCATGATTACTAGCAGCAGTTTCCATGCCATTTTGGTAGTTAAGTGTGTATGTCATTAGTGTTTTTGTGGATGTAGTTACGCCTTTTAAAAGTGGTAAATTTTGTATTTAATGTAAATTTTTGATACGACTAAATAAAGTTTTCTAGATTTGCAGGAAAACTCTTGTTTCCTCCTGTGAATATATGTAATATGAGTTCATGTTGCACTGTTGTGCACATGGTGTGCTGGTAAAGATAGCCTGAATGAACTATTATGAGAAATTGGGACTATATGTTGTTAATCATTTACTACTTAGCAGTAGAAATGTAATGACCAGAGGTCTGATGAGGATTCAGCTGGCCACAAACCGAGGCAGAGTCAGAAATAAGGCTGGGGTCACACTTTGAAAGGCAATTGCGGTGACCGCATCCAGATCCAGATGCGGTAAACCGCAATTGCCTTCACACACATTTTTTGCAAAAATGTGTGCTTCAAACCGCAATGCGGTAACCGGATTGCTCAGGATGTGTAATCCTGAGCAATGCGGTTACCGTTTTAGTTTGTTCATCCCTGCTGCCGCAGGGATAAACAAAGTGTTAGATTATTTATTAAAACATTAAATATTAATAGTAGCTGTGGGCAACATGTCTTTAGGGGGTGCCCACCCTCCCTAGAGACATGCTGTCCACTCCTGTGGGCATGTGAGGGGTTAATGAGCCAGTTATACTATTGCCAGCTTTTGCCGGCTTTACAAATTTATGAATGACAGTAGAGTAGATACTGTACGTAATGTACGTATAGTATCTGCCGCTGTCCAGGGTCCTGTAAGCAGTTACAGTAGGTCTATGGCGGTGCGCTGCCCATAGACCTACTGTAACTGCTTACAGGACCAAGGACAGCGGCTGATACTATACATACATTATGTACAGTACCTACTCTACTGTCAGGAGCTGCGGTTTCATTCACAAATATTTTACAAAGCCGGCAAAAGTATAACTGGCTCATTAACCCCTCACATGCCCACAGGAGTGGACAGCATGTCTCTAGGGGGGGTGGGCACCCCCTAAAGACATGTTGCCCACAGCTACTATTAATATTTAATGTTTTATTAAACATTTAACACTTTATTCATCCCTGCGGATGAACAATGTATACGGTAACCGCATTGCTCAGGATTACACATCCGGAGCAATCTGGTTCCCACATTGCGGTTGACAGAACCACTCCGAAAACTGCAGCCTGCATGATTTTTAGCGCAGGCTGCAGATCCGGAGCCGGTAACCGGATTGCATGTAGAGCAATCCGGTTACCATAATGGGCTCCTATGGGGAGCGTTTCCTGATCCGGTTTTGAGCTTTTTGACAGCTCAAAACAGGATCAGGATTTCTAATTCCTGCCGCATGTGTGACCCTAGCCTAAGTCAGAACAATTCCTTTACTGAAGGGATGACGGTTGGGAATGTAAAGTAAGGCTACATTCAAATGCTGCGTATTTCAGCTTTTACACAGCGCTATTTTGCGGATGCGCCAATGCAGTGGAATGCAGTCAAACGCATTGATGTTAGCTGTCCCAGGCAAGTCAATGCATTTCACTATTTTTGATTCACATGTACGCTTTTTACGCATCTGCTTTTGGGCTGAAAAGCGGATGCGTAAAAAGAATGAACATGTTTATTCTTTTTGCGCTTTTCGCCTGTGTTTTTAGTCACCTCACTGCGCTCCCATGGAGATCTCACCTCATTGCTACAGCACAGGACTTTTGGAGGACCTGAGACTGTACTATGTGACCGGGCGACGTCACCTGGTCACATGGTGCTGTGGGGTGCTAGAGGCTGTGCTCGCTGCGGCCCGACAGGAATGACATGAGATCACCGGGTCACGGGGGGAGCGTGGCGAGGTAAGTAAAAGTGCAAGAAGAAAAGCTCAGCAGTGTTAACACACAGAACACTGCGTTCTATGAGGATCCATTCTTGGTGCAGTTTTGCACCAAAGACGGATCTTCACAAAATGCAGCAATTACGCTGTGTTGACCCAGCCTAAACGTAAGATATATATTTCAACTCACTCCGATTTACCCCACAACTTATTCATATATTGCACCCCTGCGGTCCAGCCGCCATAAAGGTATCACCCCGGTAACCTGTGGTGGTGCCATGTCTGGAGGTAACTGGAGCTCCATACACTAACTACCCAACGCATCCACACACAGGCTGATCCCTGGCCAGAAGGGTGAGCAGGAGTACTTATGTTCTTGGAGTGTTCATCCTACTGGGGGAGGGGTTAGAGAGTGGAAAGTGTGAGGAAGGAAGGGAAGAGAGAGCAGGAGGAGACAAGAGGTCTGGGGTTGGAGCTGCAAGAAGCTCACCCCTTGGCATGCAAAAAACAGGGTGCCAGTGCATTAGGTCGTCCAGGGGTTACAGGCCCTGGAGGCAGAAACTGGAGACCAGGAGACTGCAGGTCTGCTGATCATCTGTGTAGACCCAGGAGCACAGCAATACAGAGAGCTTATAGCTGTAAAGATTAGGACAGCATCAATTGTAAGGTTTGTTGTGCCTGCTTAGCTAGAGGAGCTACACAGAAAGAAGTGAGAATAGGGCGGACAGGATAGCTCCCAGGCACCAAAGACTCCAAACATATAGAGAATGGCAAAAGGCATTTAACTCCCACTTGGTGGAGCGGATTCCAGATTCTTCCAGACTGACCGTCCCTGGACTTGGTGAGCAGTACCCCTGGACTTCACTTTTTACCAACCGCAAGTAAAAAGTAAAGAACTAAAAGACTGTATCTGTGCCTTCTTCCTCTTGCATCCCTGCACCTCTGCACTTCTCACTACCACCATTATCTCCACTATAACCTCTCATCATCATCACCTTCATCATACTACACCCCAGAGGCCTGACCTGGCTGAGGAGGGTATAACACCTAGCTGCTACAGCAGCTATCCCCTGGGAGTACTTATATGCAGCACTGGACATCCCTTCCTGGTTGATAGTACAACCAAATATAGCAGGTTAATTTTCAAGCTGATAATTCTGTGCGGCCCCCGAAGGTTGGTATAAATTTTCAAATGGCGCCCAGCAGAAAAAAAGGTTCCCCACCACTGGTGTAAGGGCTCGTTCAGATGTCATTTTTCTCAGACAAGTTCTGTGCATGTTTTTCATGGTCTATGTGGTTGTTCACTTGCTCGTTATTCTTGCAATCCAAGTGGATTGGACAATCCAAAAAAGATGTGTCCAATACTGATCGGATTGAAATCAGCAATGCAAGTCTACGAGTCCGTAAAAAAATCAGACAGCATTCAGATGCCATCCAAGGGTTGAATGTTTTTTTTCATGGACTGCCAGAAAAGAGAAGGTAAAGAAACTTATTTTTTTTTTTTTTGTATCCAAAAAAAATGGGATGGAATCTGTAAAAACAACAAAGAAACAGCCGGAATCCTCTAAGGTAGTAGATCCAGATTAGAGATTGTACATACAAGAGGGGAGTTGGTTTTCCCATCCATTGATGGACATAACTTGAGTTTATTCTATTCCATTGAACATGGATCACGCTAGCTCCATCTTTGGGATAAAACTGGGATGATACTGAACAGAATCATTGATGAGGTTAGGACCATTTTTCACGTACGTGATAAAAATGGGCGTCTAAATGAGTCCCTTGGCGATGTTCCCACGGAGCAGATAGGCAGTGGATTGTACACTGTAGGCGTATGTGTGTAAAATCTGATGGGTATTACGGTTGTGAATGAGATACACATGCAAACGTTGTAGAGAAATTCATGTGTGGCGATAGAATCCAATGGGACATGTCCCCAAAAAATGAGAGATCTGTCAGCCAAATCAAAAAGGATTGGGGTAAGTGGAGGGGAATTGCCCATTGGGCATAACTCTCCAATACTAACCGAGATCCAAGCTTCATCCCTAACTGCTCTTTCCGCTAGTGCAGCGTGTTATAATAACGTGTGGGATTCACATATATAAAAATGCAGGAATCAAATAGGACAAATCAAGTCAAAGGAATCGGCTCTCGGGAAGTATAAAAAGCAAAGTCGTTGACATGGCAATAAAAGCAGCATCCTTCTCACAAGGAACGATACAACACGCAAGCTAATGCTTCCCAGGTAGAGGCCCGGAATATTGCAAATGAAATGTGAGCCACAAGGTGGTGCTAAATCTTCATCCAATGCCTTGGCCTTGATTCCATCTTTTTAGGGGATTTCTGCAGACACCAGCGGGCTTTACTGCAATTTCTAGTAGGTGCTCTGACTTCATAAACATGTAACCTATGACTCCATTGATCACTCGTGACACTGGAATTTCCTTTATATCTGCTGCAATCATAACTGTCTATAGAATCCAAATGTAAAGTTCTGCTTGTATTAGCATCTATTAAGCCAAAGACAATAATAATAATAAATCTTTATTATATAACGCCAACATATTCCACAGCGCTTTACAATACAGTGGTTCATATATGATAAATATACAATATAATACAGTAATTACAGTAGAGAAGGAATACAGTACCATAATTGGATACAATACAATAAGCATAGACTCAATGTAAAAAATACAATACAATAAATAAAGCAAAAAAAGGTGCTTACAATCTACAACGGAATAGGGGTTACACAAAGTACAGGGGCTTATTACACTGATGGTCCAGACATCTTGAGGAAATGGGGGATAGAAATAAGGTTACATGAGTGGTCATCAGACAATCTGTGTAGACCTTTTGGGTTTGGTGGCGTTCAAAGAAGAGTTATGTCAAGAGAGATGGTGAATGGGCTATATACAGTACAAAGGACTTCTATAGGGAGCATGATAGGCCGCCTTAAAAAGATGTGTTTTTAGGGAACGTCTGAAGCTATGCAAGTTGTGGATAGTCCTGATTTCTTGGGGTAGAGAATTCCAGAGAAGTGGTGCAGCTCGGGAGAAGTCTTGGAGCCAGGAGTGGGAGGATCGGACTAGTGCAGATGTTAGTCGAAGGTCATTTGAAGAACGTAGAGAACAGGTGAGGTGATAGACAGAGATGAGGGAGGAGATGTAGGCGGTGCTGCACTGTGAAGGGTTTTGTGGGTGAGAACAAGCAATTTGAATTTGATCCTGTAGTGTACAATGGTCTCAATTCATTATTTGCGTTTTTTTAAACACTTTCCTTTTTTGCCTTGTGGTATTAATTTCCACTAAATTCTTCAAAATACTGCATGGGAGTCATACATTTGGCACAAAATCAAAATAAAGTAAATAAAGACAGACGAGGACATAAAAAAGACTTAAAAATAAATCAAATAGAATAATAAATTGTGTGAAAACAATAAAAAAAATGTGCAAAAACCCACTAACTAGACAGGCAATGATAAATCGAGACAAATGGGCCTAGTGGTCCAGCAGGACTACAACACATCAACCATTGTGGTTTTCTTCTTACAAACCTATGTCGGTGCAATAAAGGGATATCTTTTATGAACTTGAGAAGAGACAAAGCACAGGAGAAGATGACGACTGTCTTTATAGACTTATAATTTATAAGGCCATGTGCACGCGTTCAGTGTTTGATGAGTTTTTTACCTCAGGATTTGAAGACAAAACCAGGAGTGGAACAATCAGAGGAAACACCTGCACCACTTTAGTATATATCACCCACTCCTGGTTTTGGCTACAAATCCTGAGGTAAAAAACTCATCAAATACTCAACGTGTGCACATGGCCTAAGATGGGAATCTTAGGTTGATAAGGATGAGGTCATGGTTCATAAGGTGAAGAACAGTAAAACACTAAAGAATGGGTGGCTGATAAAGAAATTGTGGGGACAGGAATATGGCAGGAGAAAAGATTGGCATCTTAGAATAACTCAATGAGGAGCTTCCATTAAATATCCGAGAGGTAATAGTTGTCTTACTCAGAGATCAGACATGAGGATGTCTATAAAGTCAAAAAAAGAAACAGTATGTACAAGAAGTCAGTAGGAGGCAAAATTTGGAGATGTTTCAAAAGTGAAGGTAACAGAACTTGGAAATGAAGCTTTGGTGGATGAAGAATAAGGTGAAGTTAAAGCACCACTACAGCTTTTTTTTCTTGATTGCACCACTAGTGTGAACCTATAAATGTAAGTCGCCTGTCCCCTCTTTTAAACTCACTTTCCAGCAGCTTCATCCTTTTCCAGCAGAGCTCCGGTCGGTCTGCGATGATCTGTGACCTGCTGTCAGCTCCATTGTTTCATGAAGTGCACCAGAGGTCACTTTTTAATACACCTCTATGGGAGACTCGCTCTGCCTGTCATATAGGATACATTAAGCTCTTGTAATGTAACTTCTGACTTCCAGCCAGTTAGGAGCTATGGATATAAGATGGCGCCGCGGGACCAGAGTTGAAAAAATATGAAACTGCTGGAAGGTTAAGACAGGGGGTGGGGGTGTCTTACATTTAAAGCGCCATGGAAACTACAACCACTATTACAAAAACATGTCTATATATTTCCAGACCCCCCACTTTTATGCAGCCCCAACTGTAAAAAATATAATTGTCAAAAGCTCCCTGTCCTCTCCAACAACAATAGGAACATTTCCCTGTAACCGTAAAAAGTGCAAAACCTGTCCATTTATAATGACAATGGACAAGATAAAAATTCTCAATTTACAACAGGATTACAAGATCCCAGGTACCTTCAGCTGCCACACAACCAATGTGGTGTACTCAATTATATGTACCAAATGTCCAACTGGGGGTCTGTATGTAGGGGAAACAGGACAAAAGTTTAGAACGAGGATGAATTCTCTTCACCACACAATTAAAGAAAAACAGATAGACCTTCGTGTGGCCCAACATTTTTGGAGCCCTCATCACATCATCATAGACATGAAATTGCTGGTACTCAAAGGTCATTTTGAATCCCAGAGAAATAGAAAGAGTTTGGGATATAAACTTATGATGAACTTTGACACATTCAGAGCAGAAATGAACTTGTCACATGGATCTTTGTCCTTTTACATCACTTAAGAAATGTGCTCCTCAGAGCATTTGGGGGCATTACTTAGTGCAGCTCAAAACCCACATAATGGGTCTACCCCTAGACAGGCTGCACCAAAGACTCAGGCTTGTGGTGTGGAATGGGAGGCAACACGAGGAAAGTAGACGTCAAAGGATCGGGACAGTTTGCAAGAAGAATATCCAAGGAAGTGATGCATTAAGAATTAGGATCAAAATAGAGTGAAGGTCAAGGAGTAGGCAAGGGATAATCCGATGCATTCAGAAGCACAGTATCTGTGCAGGCCAAAGAGCATGGCAGCAACGCAAGTGTTAAAATCAAGAGCTATATTATCCCTTCAATTCTATGACTTTTACACACAAGGGAACTTCTGTTTATGTCACCTGTGTCGTTGGATATGTGCCGTGTCCCCACACCCCTGAGTATTCAGCCCTGATGCAATTTTAGGAAACAAAGCATTGTAAACCCTTAGAGAGTGAAAGTGCAGCAAAACCAGTGCCCAGAATGCACCGCGGAGAGTGGGCAAGAGAGAGCGGGCATGAGAGCTATTACGTCATATGGAAAACAATTACTGAACTCAGTGTCTCCGAGTTATAGCAGAAGAGAATGGAGGCAGAAGACAGGGAAGATCATCAGCACTTTACAGAATCTTTCTGCTGCACTGGCATTACTCTCCAACAAGGATTTTTTTTGTTTAGTCTGCAACACACATTATTAAGCTTTCACATTGTATACAAGCAAGTACCCTTGTTAACACCCTTCTATTACTCCATATAACCTCCCTATATCCCTTACTTCTCCTATATCTCTCATACTATATAACCTCCCTATATCTCCTCCTATTACTTCATATAACCTCCATATATATTACACTTCTATTACTCCATATAACCTCCTCTATATCTCCTAGTACTCCATATAACCTCCCCTATATCTCCTCCTATTACTCCATATAACCCATATCCCCTCCTATATCAATAACTCCTATATCTCCTCATTACTCCATATAACCTCCCCTTATACTCATATCCCCCTATCCTTAGTACTCCATATAACCTCCCTATATCTCCTATTACTCCATATAACCTCCCTATATCTCCTCCTATTGCTCCATATAACCTCCTTATATCTCCTACTACTCATATAACCTCCCTATTCTCGTATTACTACATATAACCTCCCCTATATCTCCTCTCATTACTCCATATAATCTCCGCTATATCTCCTCCTATTACTCTATATAATCTACCCTATATCTCATGTTATTACTCCATATAACCTCCCTATATCTCCTCCTATTACTTCATATAACCTCCATATATATACACTTCTATTACTCCATATAACCTCCTCTATATCTCCTAGTACTCCATATAATCTCCCCTATACCCCTCACTCCACCTATTTATACTCCATATAACTCCTAATATCTCCTCCTAGTACTCCATATAACCTCCCTATATCACCTCCTATTACTCCATATAACCTCCCTATAATCTCCTCCTAGTACTCCATATAACCTCCCTATATCACCCTTCCCTATTAACTCCCTATATCTCCTCTTAGTACTCCATATAACCTCCTATATCTCCTCCTATTGCTCCATATAACCTCCTTATATCTCCTACTACTCCATATAACCTCCATATTTCTCTTATTACTACATATAACCTCCCTATATCTCCTCTATTAATCTATACAACCTCCCCTATATCTCCTCTTATTACTCCATATAATCTCCGCTATATCTCCTCCTATTACTCTATATAATCTCCCCTATATCTCATGTTATTACTCCATATAACCTCCCTATCTCTCCTCCTATTACTCCATATAACCTCCTTTATCTCCTCCTATTACTCCATATAATCTATACTCCTATTACCCCATATAACCATCCCTATATCTCCCCTTATTACTCCAATATAACCTCCCTATATATCTCTCATTACTCATATAAACTCCCAATTTCCTTCTTTTCTCGCAATAACCTTTGATAATTTTCAGTTATGAACTCATACCACTCTAATCTTTTACACAGTTTGCTCCATATACCTCCCTATATGCATTTCATTCTTTCCAATAACTGCCATTTCTCCCTGTTAATCCATTAATGTCCTATATCCCCTCTTATTACTCCACATAACCTTCGCTATATCTCCTCCTATTACTCCATGTAACCTCTCTATATCTCCTCCTATTACCCCATATAACCTCCCTATATCTCCTCCTATTACCCCATATAACCTCCCTATATCTCCTCCTATTACTCCATGTAACCTCCCCTATATCTCCTCCTATTAATCCATATAACCTCCCTTTATCTCCTTCTATTACTCCATATAACCTCCCTATATGTCCTCCTATTACTCCATATAACCTCCCTATATCTCCCTCTATTACTCCATATAACAATCCTATATCTCCTATTCCATATAACCTCCCCTATATCTCCTCCTATTACTCAATATACCCTCCCTATATCTCCCCCTATTACTCCATATAAACTCCCAGAATTGTGTTTGCCTTTTTTGCTGCTGCATAACACTGTTGACTAATGTTCAGTCTATGAACTAGTAGTATATCCGAGTCTTTTTCACGTGTGCTGTTGCTCAGCCCTATTCCTCTCATTCTGTATATGCACTTTTCATTTTTCTTTCCCAGACGTAGGACTTTGCATTTTTCCCTGTTAAAACCCATTCTGTTAATGTCACGGGATAGTAAGAATGACAGGTGGACAAGGTCTCCTAGACTGACACTCAGCCTAGGGAGGCCCTAGCTGTCCCTTATCCAAGAGTTACCTCTGATGGCCACTTTACACGCGGCTACATTTGTAGCTTGTCACCAGGTAACTTACTGGCTGCAGTGAAATCATGGAGACATGGTTCTATCTTGTTGCTGTGTACAAATGGAATAATGTCTCAATGATTCACTGCAACCAGTAAGTTACCTGTGGATAAGCTAGAAATGTAGCCGCGTGTAAAGTGGCATGATGGTTAGGATGTTTGAACTGCCTCCTTTGCCTTGCTTCCTGGCCTGCCCTGGTCTAATACCCACTCTTCCCCACCCAGGGGGTCCTTGACAGGAGTGGTAAAACCCCACATAAATAGAACAACACAGGAAACAAAAGATCCTCACTCAAAGCAATACACACAGAGGCAGTGGTGTAACTTCAGGCCCTGGGGCCCCAATGCGAAAGCTCTAACGGGGCCCCCAATTATTGCAAATCGTTAATAGTATTAGTCTTTTCCTATGGGCCAAACAGACTTTTGGGGCCCCCTAGGCTGCAGGGCCCGGGTGCGATCGCAACCCCTGCACCTGTTGTAGTTACGCCCCTGCACAGAGGTATAAGACAATATTGTGTCAGGAGGAAATAAAAAGCAGGGAGGAAAACCAGACAAGCGAATTTTCACAGCACACCAAACAGCACTTCAATAGATGAACAGCAACTTGATCACCACAGCACATGGTCCGGTATTGCAAAACCATAGTCAGCATGAGAAGACAGATTCCACCATCTTCAAAAGGCAGGAAGCAACTGTGATAAGCTTTGCAGAACATGTGATCCTAGAGGTAATCAGGAATCATACAGAGATTAACTCTGCTAGACCAATCACTAGTGAGAACACAGCTGATTCATGCCCAAGCATGCCTGTGGAACAGAAAGCATCAGAGAAACCACAGTGTGGAGTGTCAGAATCTGTAGTGTCACAAGGTTATCGACGAATACCTTTATGTCCGCGCTGCTGTCAGACCGGTATACCAATGACACTGGACGTCTAGGTATTTGGAGATATAGATTTATTTCCTTGTTTTCAACGCATTTCGGAGCCACGTGCCGAGCTCCTTCCTCAGGGAACATCAAGATCAGACTGAACAGATTTGTATTTATCTTAAAAAAGGCACCAAAAGATAATTGCTATGACGTCAGCTTACAGAATCTGTAGTGTGAACAGTGCCAGATACCACTATGTCAGTCGCAGGAACCGTAGTACTCAGCAGATGGGTCAGAATTGAATTCCCGGTAGCCGTGCCCAGCAGTTGTGGCACTAACCACGCATGTAAAGGAGATAGTTGTAGTGATAATCTTTGTTCATGATTTCATTTGGGATAATCAGCCTGATGAGGCTGGCACTGCAGGGGTTCCTGGGAGAAAGATGGTTAACCCTTCCCCACCAGGGCTGGCTCCCAGGAGGATGATGGGAGTGATTGTGATGAATGCAGTGGAAAAACTAAAATACCAGGAGTCAGTCTTTGCTTTACCTTTTTACTGCATGTTTCTGTAGTAGGTCCAGGGTATACATCCACCTTCAGGCTTGTGGTCTTGCCAGTCTGATGAGAATTTAATCCACTCTGCTGAGTGAATATTATGGCCTTCCTGCCAAATTTCCTTGAGTTTTAGGTTTCTTGGTGCCTTTAACTGTCCAGTACTCTGTCTTGGTTGTTGTGGCTTGCATCCTGCTATGGTAGAGCGGATCCTGTGCATATCAGTACCTACAGCAGTTCCCTGATCCTATGTACTACTGACACCCAGGAGTAATCTACTTGAGTTGCTGGTGAGCATAAAACTCAAAAGCATCCAGTTCTGTCACCAGGCCCTATAAGCATGGATGACATAGGGACTGGTCCCCTGACTGCAGCTGGTCCCATTGGAGTAGCTTCTGCTGCCTACTAACTGGACCTCTCCTTAACCTACTGTGTCCTACCACACCCTAACTAACCCCTCCCTCTAACCAGAGGCTGAGTTACAACCCAACCCAGGCTTTCAGTGCTCAGCTCCCTAGTAGAGATCAGGCAGTGGGTGTACACTTCATCCAGCAGAGGGACCCCAATTCCCATCAGACATTGCATTAAATAGATGCTATAGCAATACTATTTTGTGGTGGCCAGACGTGAGGGCACCACATTCCCCCCTAGTTAAAGGCAGTACGTCCCCCAGACTGCACAAATGGGAAAAACAGCATTTTTCAATAAAGCATTTTTGCATTAAATGACAATAAAACATTTGATTCTAGTACAAGTATTTTTGTGGATCACAGCCCACAACCACTTCCTGAGCGATGGAATCATCCCCAAGTTCAGGTCAGGAGCGGGGCACACAGACCATAACATCTTTGCTGCACTGGCTATTTTAAGTGGCTACTTGCCACAGCAGATCTTTCACTTGTAGAGCATAAAACACGGCATATCAAACGTTAAATCCATAAAACGTTTCAAGTGCAAAAGGGAAATCTAGTCCTTCTTGATAAGGAACCCAGAACAGTGCAAAGTGACAGTCCATATAAAACAGGGTAATGTTTATTTAAACCACATACATTCACATTCTTGCACCTTATGCATGCAGAAAAAGAGCAAAAAGGGAATACAGGTGCAAAATAAGATTACATTAAAAGTTCACTTATACAGTGGGGCTTAGGCTCAACCCCTTTACAAGTAGGTTCATTTTCAACACACTTGGCTATGTAGCCTAACAAGGTACACACAGGGGCTTGGGGAACTACGCCCCTTTTCATTAGTGTAACTAGCCAAACACTAGTGTGTAATAAGTCTTTTTTCTTCTAGGGGCTTACTTACTTAGGGGTGTCCAGCAGGTTGGAGTCAGAGAATACTCCACTGTTCTGACAGCTCCAAAGGTTTGCATGGCCGTTGCAGTAAAGGTTACAACAGTCCCAGCAACTCAACTTGAAGTGGGGGTGGCGTGTCTAAGTGATTGCTCCAGATCCACAGCCAGTGACTGGATAGACATAATCACAGAGTCAGGCTGCGGTGAGGCTGCTAGCTGCAGCAGCGCGTGGGTAGTAGGCCCAACTCCCTTAGCAATGCTTGGGTGCACTGATGTAAGCGGCGTGTTCTCCTTGGGTCCGGTCAGTCACAAACCTACAATCTCCTCCTGCAACTCCTCGGCAGCAGCAGTGGCTGCTCCAGCATTTGGGGTGAACTCCGACATGGCAGGATTAGTATGTCTCACACACTGTCCACTGCTGACAAGATGGTGGTGTCCTCTCTCTACAACGTTACTTTTTCTTCTATTCCACCAACATGGAGGTAGATACAGTCTTTTTGATAAGCTTTTAGCTTTCTTCTTGGGGAATGGGACACTGCAGGGCACAGTCTGCACCAGGGGCTGGGTTGCCCTTGCCGCACTTTTGATGTGGCCCACCCACGATGGGACAGTTTTTCTTATTCCTGTGCTACAGGGCACCACAATATTAATACAAGCTATTTTCACAATGTAGAAACGCTATTATCATTAACACTTTTGAACTCTCACGGGACCCTGTTTCCATAGCTTCTCATCCTGTTTGTGACACCAAAATGTGTTGTTGCAAGGGCTGGGCCAGGATTTAGTTTACTGTAGCTGTGCCCAGGAGCTGTGGCCCTAACCACACATGTAAAGGGGATAGTTGTAAGGATAGAGTTTGTTTGTGATACCAGTTGGGATAATCAGCTTGATGAGTACTGTAGGGGATCCCTGGGAGATAAATGGTGACAGCAGTGCAGGTGGTTGACCCTTCCCAATCAGTGCTGGCACCCAGGGAAATGATGGGTGTGATGGTGGTGGATGCAGTGGAGAAAGTAAACAGCAGGAGTCATTCTTTGCTTTACCTTTTTCCAGAAGGTTTCTGTAGCTGGTCTAGGGAACACATCCACAACCAGGCATGTGGTCCGGCCAGTCAGAAGAGAACTGTAGTCTGCTCTGCTGGGTGAGTAATATGGCCTTCCTGCTGACTTTACTTGAGTTTTAGGTTTCTTGGTGCCTTTGGTTGTCAGTACTCTTTCTTGGTTGTTGTGGGTTACCGCTTGCCAGGCTGGTAGTGTGGATTCTGCAGCTATCCATGCCTATAGCAGCTCCCCGATCCTATGTACTACTGACACCCCGAAGTGCTCCACTTGAATTGCTGGTGAGCATAAAACTCATCAGCATCCAGTTCTGTCACCAGGCCCTATAAGCCTGGATGACGAAGGGACCGGTCTCCTGACTACAGGTGGTCCCTTCAGAGCAGTTCCTGGACTTCTCCTTTGCGTATTCTGTCCTACTACACCCTATCTTACCCCTCCCTATAACCAGAGGCTGAGTCACAGCCCAACCTAGGACTTCAGTGCTCAGCTTACTGGTTAGAGATCAGCCAGTGTGTGTACATTTCAGACATCATGAAGAGGGTTCCCAATTCAAATCAGATATGGCATTATATAGATATATGCTATAATGCTTGAATGCTATAGCAATAGCATTGGGTGGGGGTCAGACGCGAAAGCAAATTTCCAACAAAACACCGTGTGACAGTTACTTGCTACCCACTGTTACATTTCCTTCTATTATGCCATATAACCTCCCGTATATCCCACCCTATTACTCCATATAACCTCCCTATATCTCCTCCTATTACTCCATATAACCTCCCTTTATGTCCTCCTTTTTCTCCTTATAACCTCTCTTATATCTTCTTCTTTTACTCCATATATCCTCTCTATATCTCCTCCTATTAGTCCATATAACCTCCATATATCTCCTTCTATTACTCCATATAACCTCATGTATATCTCACCCTATTACTCCATATAACCTCTTGATATTCTTTATTAATCCATATTTATCCTCCCTATAGTGCTCTTATTAATCCAATATATTCCCTATAGCTGCTCCTATTAATCATATAACTCTTATCTCTCCTATAACTCCATATAACCTCCCCTATATCTCCTCCTATTACTCCATATAATCTCCCTATATCTCCTCCTATTACTCCATATAACCTCCCCTATATCTCTTCCCTTAACTCCATATAATCTCCCTATATCTCTTCCTACTACTCCATATGACCTCCCTATATCTCCTCCTATTACTCCATATAACCCCTATATCTCCTTCTATTATCCATATAACCTCCCTATATCTCCTCCTATTACTCTATATAACCTTCTTATATCTCTTCCTATTTCTCCATATAACGCCCTACATCTCCTCCTATTACTCCATATAACCTTCCTATTTCTCCTCCTATTACTCCATATAAAGTTTTTATATCTCCACCTATTACTCCATATAACCTCTCTATATCTCCTCCTATTACTCCATATAACCTTCCTATAGCTCCTCCTATTACTCTATATAACCTCCTTATATCTCTTCCTATTATCCATATAAAGTTCTTATATCTCCTCCTATTACTCCATATAATCTCCCAATATCTCCTCCTATTACTCCATATAACCTCCTATATTTTCCTCCTATTACTCGATATAACCTCCCTATAGCTCCTCCTATTACTCCCTATAACCTCCTTATATCTCTTCTATTATTCCATATAACCTCTATATCTCCTCCTATTACTCCATATAACCTCCCCTATATCTCCTCCTATTACCCTATATATCTCCCTATATCTCCTCCTATTACCCCATATAACCTCCTCTATATCTCCTCCTATTACTCCATATAACCTCCCTATATCTACTTCTATTACTCCATATTATCTCCCTTTATCTCCCCCTTTACTCCATATAGCTTCTGAATAGTATCTCAAAGTCATAAACTTTTACAATTCTTCCTACATTTTCCTGAATCCATAATATAACTTCTCTTTCTTCCCTCTTTTTCCTATCACCATACACAGTTTTTTCCCTATAATGAAGGCGGCGCTCGCAGTAGCGGCCGGTGCCCCCCTCTATTCCCTGGCACTAACACGCATAGAATGAAAATGTCTGTCTAAACATCAATTTAATTGGAAAAGCCTTGTCTGTAACCTGGCATATTGACCCACTGTATGCGGGAGAGAGGGTGGAGGGAGAGACATGGATAATCAGGAAAAAGACAGAAAGAGCAGGAGAGTGTTGGAGAGGGGTGAGGATGGGGGAGAGGTGGCTATGGAGGATGGGTAACCTGGCAGCTGTATGTAATAATGAGTAACACTGTTCACTTTCACTTGTTATATGGGGATAAGATCAATTTACTAGATAGTCCTAATTGTAGGTGCCACCCTTGGGTGAGAGAGACTGTGGGCACCTCTGTAGGTGGTAAGAGTAGACTGCATTATATATAGGGAGGAGGGTAGCAGGTGAATGCTCAGAAGATATAAATATAGGGTGGGCACTATATGGAAAGGTATGGAGGTGGTCTATAGGGGGGTAGCAGTATAGAGGGATGTATGAAAAATAAGAGACAGACAGACAGTAGGAGAGTGTCTGAGGGGAGGAGAAAAAGAGGGAGGGAGATAGAAGGTCAGATAGAGAGAGAGAAAGACACAAGGAAAGAGGGAGGGAAAGTCAAGAGCGGGTGACAGACCCTGAACAAGAGAGAGCTTAGACCTGGCAGGAGAAGGATGACTGAGAAAGAGAGGGGACCAGAGGAGAAGGGATGAACCAATGACAGAGCTGGAGAAGAGGAGAAAGGTGTGTGACAGTCAGGGAAGGAGAGCAGTGAGCAGGTGGAAGGAGGCAGCAGAGACACAAGCAAGTGCAGAGAGGGAGAGGAGAAAGAGTAGAGAGCTCCAAGGTGATGGTCAAAGAGAGTGAAGAAGTGGAGGTGAGAAGAGTGCAGCCACCTATGTAGTGGAGAGGGAGGCTAGAGAAGTGCAAGGGAGTAGCAGGAGTGAGGTGGTCAGGGAGCATCCAAGCTGTGTGTGTATCTCTAGCTGTGTAACCACAGCACACACATGGATGCTGTACGCAGGTGAGTGTACGCCTCAAGACTGAGCAAAATGCAGCTCACACAATGCTGTTTTATATTCCTGGTTCAAGGCAGCATCTATCTGGTAAGTAGTACACCAAGGCGACCCTCTGTGTCTGTGCCACCCCATACATGTGGTGTGTCTTGTATCCTCCTATTTGCCCTGTCTTGTGCCCCTGCTCCTTACCATATGTATTTGATCCCACCTGCTGCTCTACTGTTCTGCCCATACCAGTATGTCTATATGATCAGATTGAATAATGATGGGGGGACCATGAGCATATGTTAAACATTTCTTGTCTACCTGTTGCTGGTAAAGTCACGTAATATGATAGTATATGTACATATGATAGTATATAGGGGGTGTGTGGGAAATGTGAGATTGGACGTGTATGCAATGTGTTACGAACGATGGATGATCCAGATAGTAAAAAAAATATAATATTGGGATAGATTTTCGTATGGGATTCTGGAAGGTGGGGTGTATCGGAGAGATCAAGAGGGGTCTGAAGTGAGAAAAATGCTGAAAGGGTTAAAGAGTCGGTCTGGTAGACGAGCAGATAGAGCTTCAGACTGGAGCTTGTTTAGTAGGTTAAACAGGCTGGATAATACACCACAATACAAGGACATGATTGATGAGATAAAGGGTCATTGTAATGTCGCTCTACACTACTGGACGTGCAATTCAGGGTTAATTCTATGTATAGTCAGATAGATTTAATGACAAGATGTGGTGTAGGAGTGGTGGTTTACAAACCAAGACATTTTTTGATCGGTTAAAGAGACAGTATCCTGTATCAGACATTTCATGGGTTAAATTATTATTCTAGCATGTAACTGGGGTCCTTTGTTCTTTATTATGGGGATGTTCGATGTGATTGGAGATGTTTATCGGTCTAAAAGGTCACTCTGGTGAAGAAGTAAAGGTCTACAAACCAAGCTTTGGTATGCTAATCAGTAAAATGCCAGTGCTATGAATGAGATCTAAGGATAGTCACATATTGAGAGTGTTAACAGGGTAGAACATTGACTTAAATCCAATGTATGACTGGGAAATGTTTAAAGGGGATCTGCAGGTCAAGGTAAGTAGAAGCCAAGGTCCACAACCATGGTCATGTCCGGATAGGTTCAGGGGGCAGTGTTACTTATGATCAGTCGGATATAATTGAGATGGACATATTTAAAGGGTTAAAGAACCTTATGTAGGGCATGTTTAGAGCCGTCTCTTGATGGTGATAGCTTCATATAAAACCATACAGACCTGGTGTCAACGATGTTTGACAGGTCAATCATATATAAAGTTAAAGATTTATGGGCTTGATTAGATTGATTGTTTATAGATATTAAAAAATATCCAAATTATTTTTATAATAGGATAGCATTTACCAACCCAGAAACATTCCCAAATTTTTATTAGTCTCAGCAAGAATTATGATTTGTGTATTTATTGTAAGTCTTGACCAATCTCACTAATAATTAGTGTTTGTCTTGACCTCATAATATTACAGAAAGGTCAAATGCTTATATCGTGTAGTACTAGACATCATTGACAAATGTGATTCATTGGGACATATTGGGCAAATAAGCTCCAATTTTCAGATATGAACATAGTTTAGATATGATAAATATCCATCTATATCAATGGTGCTCAATGAGCCATCAATGTTGACTTGGCCTCTAGGATAAAATACTTTTTCCAATGGAAAGCCAGTTGGGTTAATGAGAGTCTTATTTATGATTTAGACCAGCTGTCTATTTTATGAGTGTTTCCATCAATATGTATGTGTGGGGTCAGTCCTCTAGTCTAGATGCTGAGGACAATTTTGGGAAGTTCTACCATATTAGACCTATTGATTGTAGGTGATCCCCTTGGAGACACAGAGTCACAGGTTGGTGGCTTTCTGTATCAAGTGACCTATTGATTGTAGGCTATCAGGACTGGCTTTCAGAATGATGTTGCTTCTAATGTCGAATTGAGAGAACCAATTTTAAGGTTCTTTCGGGATTTCTCCCTAATTTTCATTGACCTTAGGCTGACCCTGTCCAGACAGTCTTAAGACACATCTCCAATATACAGGACCGGTTGACTTACCCATGTAATCGTGTTATTGCATGGCTGTGTACAACATTTGTAGGTCTCTATGGGTTTGTGGGCTCATTTAGCAGATGCTACCTTCTCCGGTAACTGCCATTTTGTAGCTGTGACTTCTTTTTTTCCTTGACATCCATCATGATATTGTATAATTGTTATCTTGTGAAGGGTTTAAGGATCGTCCTGTACATTGGGATGTACGCTATGATGCACTCTACATGGCATATTTCTGTACATTCCCATATCTCAGAACTTGTCACTGGTCATCAGTCAATAAGAGTCATTGGAGGTGATAGTTTTTTAATCTCTTTTGCGTTTGCCATAGTATATATGACTAAAATAGCCTTAAACCCAGGAAAACATTTGTGCTTTCATTAAACTTTCCAGGCCGCTATTGTATTGTGAGATTATGCAATCCAATATCTGGCAATTTTTCTATTGTCACTAATTATCCATTGCCCTCAGGAGGCAGCACGAGCCTCATTATTTTATATTTTCAGCTTTTCACCATTGATCTGCAATTCTGAGCCTATTTTGATGTAGCAATTAATTGCATATTAGAATTTATGTCTTACGATCATGTGTTGGGCTGATCTCATTCATGTATCTGTTACATTATGCATTCATAGGCTCAGGTTATACATCTGTATTATTGTGTGAGCATGTATTAGTGTATGCCAGGCGGTTTACTGTTGTCACTGTCATCATTGCAGTAGGACTATTGTATTGCATTATTGCCATCTGGTAGGATTTACCAGGCTGGTATAGTCTTCTATGTGAATTTAAAGGATCCGAGTCCCTGTGCTATTCTGTATCAAGATTCACTCTTGTATATCTTCTGTGTTGCACTCAGTCAACCCAACTCCCTATGGACTTAGCTCATTTACCAGCTGCCCCCACGTATCTGTCACCATGGTTATCCCCCCTTTTGTTAAAAAATTAACTATTTCACCCATGAGTATAATTTAGTAGCCATGCTAGCTTGTCTTGCCTACAGAGCTGACAATCCATTGTTTACATGGCATCCCTTGGTATAACTCCCGGCAGTTGTAATATTTTCATGGCACTCCCAAGTTTATAGAAATATATACCGATAGTATTAAATACATTACAATTTTTATAAAATTTCATGAATGTTCTTATCTTTTCTTTTTTTGCCAAACAAGTGGAATGACTTATAACCCAGAGGCCAGACATTGACTCGAAGGTTCTGTGAAAAACTCATATACCTGTCCTGTTTTAAAGTGGTTTAAATATTAATTAGGTATAGAAGAACTAGGGAACTGCAGATGTTAGGACAGTATAAACTTAGCACTCATTTTATCTGGGGGCTTAGCGACAATGCTTGATGGGGTAAACTCTCTAAGTTCCGGTGGGTGCCAACAGGCTAATCTGCCCTGAGATAGGGCAGAATTTTTTTTTCTACAGAGGAATGAAATAGTAGCTCCATCTAACTTGCAGTTGAAAATCTGAAGGTGGGCCCAGGACCTTCCATGTATAGCATTGATGTCTGTTATATGGCCCTGGTATCTTAGTCCCCCCCCCCCACAGACACCAAGGATGCTGCTCATACCTACTGTTCTGGCTCTGACTATTTAAAAATATAAAATGTGCCATACTATAATGATAACGAGACGGAGGAACATCAAGTGCTATGGGGTCTTATATCCAATGGATAAAATGATTGGGTGAAGGGTATGGTAACTGCTCACCTTATGGGGTGACCCACAACTAGGTAATCAGGATTGACAGCTGCTGCAGTACCTTTAGGTTGGGAGATCTCGTTGTAGGATGATAGGCAGTGGCAGTCGCTTGCTGATTAAATCCAGAATCATACGACTGGATGTATCCACCATGGGTCTCCTGATGAGAAGTTGGTCCAACTTTGAGACATACTGAGAATAAACTTCATGGTCAATGCTGTGCACATTTGGAATTTTTGATTTTAATATCAGAAGGGAGAGTACCACTCCTATGATCTTACTACTTGATATAATAAGTAAACATCTTCACTGTCCTAAAATACATAGGGCCTGATTCATCATTTGCAATTTTTTAAAGTCACTTTACTTTTTTTGTCTTCTGGTATTCGTTGATGTTTTTTGCACCAAGTTCATCAAAATTACCGTACATATGCAGTCCATGAATATTGAGCAAAGGCAATAAAGTTTATTTTTGTATGCAACCTCTTTTACAACTTTTTAGTAGAAAAAGTTGCACTTTTGCAAAATGTTGCATAAATTGTGCAAAAAATAAATAAGATTGCTCTAGTGGAAAACTGGAGGACATTTGCTCAACAATTTAGGGACTTCTCCAAAAATGGTCAACGATGAATTATGCCAAAACATGTGGAACCCCCAAACACATAAAAAAGAGGTCAAATGAAAAGATGATTATGCTGTTAAAAAACAAGTGCAAATCATAATCACACAAAACTAGACAAAGGCACAAGACAATGAGGAATAGGCCCCATAATCCATGATATCTAAAGAGCCAGTTGTAAGTTATTTAAGCAAGTAAGAGCCTCCATGTTGCCTGTTATTTAAGTATTAAAAAATGAATCCCTTTAAGAAGCCCCTTTAGTTGTCATTTCCAAGAATGTCATTTAATGCATACTCTTAGGTCTCAAAAATGTAAATTGTAGCTATGTGTATATTTCTTGACTGTCCGTCATATGTCAAGCTGCAAGTGAGCTACTAGCTGTGTAATAGGCTGATGTTGAGAGTCTGTGCCCTCCGTAGCTGAAAGCTCATTCTTGTGACATCTGCAGTTACCACTGAGCGTCTGTGAGTTGTATAGTGGTCTCTTTTTTTTCCAAGTACCTCTTTGACATTGTGATACCCAGGGGTGTAGGTCAGGTGGATGCACATTACTCAGCTCTCATTAAACTGGTTACACTGATTAGTACTCAGTATCACTAATTATCAGCTGTAGCATCTGTTACTGCTGGGGATTTCAGGTGAGAGACTATCAATAAAGGAAAGGAACGGAGAGAGATTAAAAAGAGTAGATGACATTAAAGTCAAAACGACGGGAGGGAAGGGAATACTCTTAGTTTGATTAGACACAATTTCAGGTTATATCTACTGATAGAGGTCATTATCCTGTTATTTTTCATCTTTAGGTGATCTGCGGCCAAGAAGACTCCTCCAGTGACCCAGATGATGAAGATCAGTCAGATACAAAGTCCAATTCTAGGCCTCGAGTCCCTAGGAAACGATCACCTTCTCCATCTCGGTCTCGCAGCTCAAGCCCATTTAACTCCACCGTTCTTCAACTTCTTTCTAACTCTCCTGAATTTTGGGATGTTCTAAACAGTCTTTCAGAGTTGGATCATAATGCGGAGCCCCCAATTACAGCTAGGATTCGACGTCAGTCCGTATTAAGGTCAACGGGAAGAGCCAAGAAAGTGTTTGGTTGGGGGGACTTCTATTCCAATATCAAGACAGTAAAGCTCAACCTTCTGATCACAGGAAAAGTGGTGGATCATGGGAATGGGTCCTTCAGTGTCTACTTTCTTCACAACTCTACCGGACAAGGGAATGTTTCTGTTAGTCTTGTCCCACCATCCAAAGTCCTTGATTTTGACTTGGAGCAGCAGATGTATGCAGAAGCTAAGGAATCAAAAATCTTCAATTGCCGAGTGGAATTTGAAAAAGTAGACAAAGCAATTAAGACAGGCTTATGTCCCCACGATCCGTCAAAGACCTGCCACCAACAGCAAACTCGTAGCAAGGTCTCATGGACATGCTCTCACCCATTCAAGATTGTTTGTGTTTATGTCTCATTTTACACAACAGATTATAGACTAGTGCAGAAGGTCTGCCCTGACTATAACTATCACAGCAGCTCTCCATATTCTCCTTCGGCTAAAAAAATATGAGCTCACGGCTGTGGAGTAGCCTAAATTGGGCTAATTTTGGGTCTACCTTTTATGAACTTCCTGTGCCTTGGTCTGGTCCATTGTGGTGTGTGTTTTTGTGAAGACAGTGGACAGAAAGCTGTGTAAGTGATGTGTTGGATGTGAAATGTAAATCACTTCAATATACTCAATACAAATTGAAATGCTCCATTGATATCACCCTATAAAATGAACTGATAGATTCTCCCGAACACTAAAAAGTTGAGGTCTGGAGGCTGCACTTTGTTTTCAGGTACTTTATATTCTTCTGAAAACCCTACTAGGCCGATTTAGGGAAACACCAAAATAATCCAGAAGTTTGATTTTGAAGACTGAAGTATAGCCAAGTTAATCAGCTGACTGCAAGTCATCTTGTCCATCCCTCATAGCGGATATCTTGTGTATGACAATTTAACCAATTTGCTAGTCTTTGGGAAGTCCCTTGTGATGTGTCATCATCATTATATCCACCATCATCTGAGCACTTTATGACCTAGTAATTTCAATCTATCAAGAAGGTTGCCTACATGTGTATAGTTGTCAATAGTCCTTAATTTGCCACAGCTGTCCCACATTTTCTAAGGCAATCATGGTACACATGGACATGCCTTAGACCTACGGTAAAAGGCTGCTCAAACTTTGCATAAAGTGGGTGTTCTTGTCTGGTTTTGGGTAGTCCTGTGGGAGGGACTTAAACATCCCTTTATTACTATTTTGGCTAATATGCAAGTATAATGTGAAAAACGATATGCTAAAATAAGGTCTATAGAGAACTGTATGAAGGCACAAATAAAATTGAATGTCCACAGTCAACTATGGGATCATCTGACCATCAGACAACCAAATTATAGTCTTTGTAACTGTTAACTCCCCATGTAACCAGTGATCATACACAGTCCTAATATCAAGTGGTTGGCGTGAAATATTGATTGATAGGATCAGCCAATCAAATCTGGAGGCAATAGACAGGCTGGAAAAATATATTTAGGAATAATTATTTCTATATAAGGAGTTACATGGTGCTGATACAATACATATCACTACCCACCAGTCTGTCAGACCTCATATTGATGCAATCTCTATTATAAGGTAATTCAACCAGTCATGTAATAAGCTATATGTCAATTACTCTCTTTCCCCTCTCCTCTTCTCCTACAATTCAAATTACTTTTCTCTACTGGGATTTATTTTTATTTATTGCATTAATCTTACATGTATATCATACTTTCCTGTCTTTCCACTAGAAAGCCTTAACCACCATTGTCTAATGCCTGCAGTGGAGTATAGATGTAGTGGTTTTCTACATGTGAAACCAACAACATTTCTTAGGGCTTTCGGACCTTATTGGATAGGTAACTTGATTCCGTGTAGTTCTTAATGTGGGGGGCCTTACTTGGGAAACGCAAAATGACTTATAATGAGTTGTTACGCCCCAAAACATCCACCTGCTATGAGAGTATACAGTCCAGTTAGGAAACCAGTCTTTCAACTATACCTATAATGAGGCTGTTGACCAGGCAATGCCCTAGATACATCTATACCAAGGGTTTCCTCCAACCTGAGGTGAAGTTACTCTTTAAGTTGGTCAGGCTAGGTCCTTAACCCAGTGTCATTGACCAAGGCACATCAGACAGAAGTGGTATTAAGGGCTGAGTAATGAAAGGTTTTATTGTCAATGGTCAGCCCTTAGGAGGATAGTCATCATGGGAAATAACCTCATAAGATTTCTTTATTTATTACCAAAGCAGACGACTTTATGGCAATATAAAATGGGAATATACTGGTATATTAGATATCGAGGGGCTTTCCTCACACAAGTGTATTTAAGATATGGGGCTACAGAATTATTACAACCAAATGCTATGTTAGGTTGTGAAATTCCATTATTATCATTTACGATGTGTATTATATGTAGTTGAGACTTTATTTTCCAGATGAAAAGTATAACTATATATATAAATATATATAATATTGGTTATGGGGCAAATTGGAAACACAAGAGTCACGGGAAGGCTTCCCTCCTCATTGGGGACAACTGTGGCACATCTGTGTTAACCCATGAAAAGTCAGTCATTTTCTTCCTCTCTCCCAGGGACGTCATTGCATCACCCTCTGGTGAGAAGGCCGACGCCATTAACTCCTTCCTTGCCAGATCAGTCTGCAATATATCTTAAAGGGCCTGGGAGAGTCTTGTTAACCTCGGTGTTTACGACTATACCACGTGTAAAGGGGTGGGGGATGTTTGTTTAAATCATTATTGGGGATCTGTGCAATATGGGCAAAATATCTTAATCGAAAAAAAAAGAAAAAATTCTGTCTGTGATAAATAAACAATCCGCCAATGATACATGTTTGTGTTATAAATGGTGTTCTTTTCTGGTGTCGTAGATTTCTCTTCATTGTTGTATTTCAGAATATGGAAGGACATAGGAGGACATAATGGACAAAATGAGTGTGTATATATAATATACCATAAGACGCAAAGATCACACAACCAAATGTTAAACGCTGATGAATTGTGGCTAAGCAATAATTCACAAGAATGAAAATAAGGTTTATGTATGAAGCCCACTGCTGTGTCACTGCAACCTCTAAGTGGGCTAATGACCTTAAAGGAAACCAACCCCCAGGATTTAACCACCTGTAAATCAGTGCAGCAGGTGATTGACATGTGCAGCATGACATCACTATTTGGGTTTTATTTTCTTTATGTCTCCCCTGTGGGCTTGTCTTTCTGCTGTAAGCCGAACCCCCCTAGATGAGTATGGATGAGAGAGAGGTGGAGGGGGTTTGCAGAAAGGGGAGGACTAAAAAAAAAAACTAGTGATTTGATGCTGCACTGGTTTATAGGTGGTTATATCCTGTTGGTTGGTTCCCTTTAACGGTCCAGTACCTCGTGGTGACCAGTGCTGAAATGATATCACACCAGCAGGGGGAGAGACCCACAGAACTCATGCTATAAGGCAAAACCATATATCTCTACGTCATGCCACACAACAACAGCAGAACAGGCACCATGGCTGCCACACAGCACCATTACCAGGTGAAGATCTACTATATAATCTCCTAATCGCGTCTGTCTGACTCCAAAATCGTGCGCCAGCGCTCATTGGCTGCCGCCAGCCGCGGCAACCAATGAGCGCCGCATATGCCAAAAGTCGCAAGCATTCAAAATGAGAAGATTATACAGTAGCTGTAACCTGGCGACAGGCTCCATCCTGCCCCCGGCTCCATCCTGCCCCGCCGCTACATCTGCCCCGCTCGCTCATCCTGCCCCCCCTGGCTCCATCCTGCCCCGCTTGCTCCATCCTCCCGGCTCCATCCTGCCCCCCCGCCTCCATCCTGCCTTCCCCCCCGCAGCCATCATGCCCCAGCCATCCTGCCACACCCTGAAGCCATCCTGCCCCCCTGGCTCCGTCCTGCTCCCCATCTCCATCCAGCCCCCCCGCATCCATCCTGCCCCCCCCGGCTCCATCCTTTTCCCCCAGCTCTATCCTGCCCCCTGGCTCCATCCGACCCCCTGCTCTATCCTGCCCTGCTTGCTCCATCCACCCCGCTCACTCCATCCTGCCCCCCCGCCTCCATCATCCTGCCCCCGCATCCATCCTGCCCCTGCATCCATCCTGACCCCCCACATCCATCCTGCTCCCGGCTCCATCCTGCCCTCCCCCGCCACTATCCTGCCCCTGCCACCATTCTGCATCCTGCCCCCTCTGCCACCATCCTGCCCTGCCGCTCCATCCTGCCCCGATTGCTCCATCCTGCCCCCCCGCTACCATCCGGCCCCCTGGCTCCAACCTGTCCCTCCTGGCTCCATGCCTTGCCGGCTCCATCCTGCCCCCCCGCCTCCATCCTGCCAGCCCTGGCTCCATCCTGCCCCCCTGGCTCCATGCCCTGCTGGCTCCATCCTGCTCCCCCGCCTCCATCCTGCTCCCCCAGCTCCATCCTGCTCCCCCACATCCATCCTGCTCCCCCACATCCATCCTGCCCCCACCCGCATCCATCCTGCCACCCCCGCATCCATCCTGCCCCCCCCCGGCTCCATCCTGCTCGCCTGGCTCCATCCTGCCTCCCCCCGCATCCATCCTGCCCCCCCACATGCATCCTACCCCCCCAGCATCCATCCTGCCCTGCTCGCTCCATCCTACCCCCCCCCCTGGCTCCATCCTGCTCCCTCGGCTCCTTTCTGCCCCGCTTGCTCCATCCTGCTCCCCGCTTCATCCTGCCCCCGCCACAATCCTGCTCCCCCCGCCACCATCCTGCCATCCTGCTCCTCCTGCCACCATCCTGCCCCGCCAGCTCCATCTTGCCCCGATTGCTCCATCCTGCCCCCCCGCTACCATCAGGCCCCCTGGCTCCATCCTGCCCCCCTGGCTCCATGCCCTGCCAGCTCCATCCTGCCCCCCCACCATCATCCTGCCCCCCTTGCTCCATGCCCTGCTGGCTCCATCCTGCCCCCACCTCCATCCTGCTCCCCCACATTCATCCTGCTCCCCCAGCTCCATCCTGCTCCTCCGCATCCAACCTGCCCCACCCCCCCGCATCCATCCTGCCACTCCTGCATCCATCCTACCTCCCCCCAGCTCCATCCTGCTCCCCCGGCTCCATCCTGCTCCCTCGGCTCCATCCTGCTCCCCCGGCTCCATCCTGTTCCCCCCGCATCCATCCTGCACCCCCCCCGCATGCATCCTCCTCCCCTCAGCATCCATCCTGTCCCGCTCGCTCCATCCTGCTCCCCCCGGATCCATCCTGCTCCCTCGGCTCCATCCTGCCCCGCTTGCTCCATCCTTCCCCACTCGCTCCTTCCTGCCCCGCTCGCTCCATCCTGCCCCCCGCCATAATCCTGCGCCCCCCCATCACCATCCTGCCCCCCCCACCACAATCCTGCCCCCCATCACCCTCCTGCCCCCCTGCTCCATCCTGCTCCTCCGGCAGTTAGCGGTCAAGTGACCGATCAGCTGATTGGTTTCCCAGGCGACGACAGGCCCTAAAGGCCTGTAGGACCTAGAAGACTGAGGTGGAGCAAGCTGGCGGACAGGTGAGTATCCTCACTGAGGATTTTTTTATTTTTACTTTTACTGTGGAGGAGCGGGGGGCCACAGGGAGCGGAGTATCGCCACATACTATAGCGCTGCTATACATGTACTGTAATGTACCACCATATACCATAGCACTGCTATACATGTAGTATAATGTACCGCCATATACCATAGTGATGCTATACATGCACTGTAATGTACCGCTGTATATCATAGCACTGCTATACATGTACTGTAATGTACGGCCATATGCAATAGTGCTGCTATACATGTACTGTAATGTACCGCCATATACTATAACGCTGCTATACATGTACTGTAATGTACCGCCACATACCATAGCGCTGCTATACATGTACTGTAATGTACCACCATATACAATAGTGCTGCTATACATGTGCTGTAATGTACCGCTATATACCATAGCGCTGCTATACATGTACTGTAATATACGGCCATATATAATAGTGCTGCTATACATGTACTGTAAAGTACCGCCATATACTATAACGCTGCTATACATGTACTGTAATGTACTGCCATAAACTTTAGTGCTGTTATACATGTAATGTAATGTACGGCCATACGCAATAGTGCTGCTATACATGAACTGTAATGTACCGCCATATACAATAGTGCTGCTATACATGTGCTGTAATGTACCGCCATATACAATAGTGCTGCTATACATGTGCTGTAATGCACCGCCATATAGTATAGTGCTGCTATACATGTACTATAATGTACCGCCATATACTATAGTGCTGCTATACATGTGCTGTAATGTACCGCCATTTACTATAGTGCTGCTATACATGTGCTGTAATGTACCGCCATATACCATAGCGCTGCTATACATGTACTGTAATGTACTGCCATAAACTATAGTGCTGCTATACATGTAATGTAATGTACCGCCATATACTATAGTGCTGCTAAACATGTACTGTAATGTACCACCATATACCATAACGCTGCTATATATATATATATATATACATATATATATATGTAGTTCACTCATATTGACTGAACAAGTTCTGTCAGTCACAGTATGTCAACTACATACATATTCAAGAATACCCGATGCGTTAGAATCAGGCCACCATCTAGTATATATATAGTAAATAGATGTAGCTACTGGCATCACACACGCCGATTTGCCTTAGTGTTTGCATGTCTTTACACCTATCTGTATACATATGTACTATAGAAATCATAGAACACAAATGTATCATACCTTATCCCTTCAGGCTACTTACTAGGCACGGTAGTGTTCTAGTTTTGGAGAAATATAAATCTATATATACAGTACATGCATATATTTTATATATATATTGAAATATATATGCACGGATATATGTATATGCATGTATTTGCACTATACAAATCTATATATACATGCATATATTTTATATATACTGTATATTGATATATATGCATGGATATATGTATATGCATATATTTGCACTTTTATGTACAAATGTTCTACAAGCAGGCAGACACATAGGCAGAGCGGTGTGTGTGATCCCAGTAGCTGCACCTATTAATCACTAATTACCAGTCCGCACGTCCCCAGCTCAGCATCTTTCTGTACTGATCCCAACAGCAGCTGTTCGGCAGTAACACAACATCCATCTTCTTTCCCCCCCCCCACCTATCTCACACTCCCCTTTCCTGTTCATGTCTCCCTTCTTTCTTCATCTTACACTCTCCCCACCACTACCATTACCTCTCATCTTTGACCTTTCTTAAAGTCTACCTGATGCCTACACTCAACATTTAGCCATTTTGCAAAATGAGCCAATATTAATACCCCTATCACCGCCACCGGTGTCTCTGCTGAAGCACCAGATACAATTCATCCTCCTGTCGCCTCTGACCTGATACAGTAGGCTATCACCGAATGTTGGATGACAAGTGACATTGGTGTGATGTGACGGGTAAAGCATCCTAAGCACTGAATGATTATGTGTCTGTCATCCAGCCTAATGTGTGTGACTAGATCTGGTTATTGAGACTCATAGCATGGAAATTGAGATGTTATTAAATGGTAACTAAGCTGTACATATAGATTTGAGTGAGGGCCCGAATGTCCATCAATCTTTTAGATTTAGGAAAACTGGACACTTGAAGGCATTGAACAATAGGAAAAGAAGCGCCTGGTGGTAATAGTATCTCTTTTTAGATATTCTTTAGTTTAGACCTGTCATTAGGTCAAAAGTAATCACTTCTTACCCCGGTTATATATCCTACTGCTCCCGTGAGTATTCAGGGATTTTTTCTTAAAAGTGTTGTCCAGGCTTTTCCTAATATCTATGTGTATGTAGGCTGCAAAATGCTAACAGTTTGTAATTTACACCCTGTTAGCATTTGGCACAGTTACCTAGATGTCAGGATTTCAGCGTGTGGAGGAGCAGCTCAGCTCCTGTCTAGAGTCGTGTTTGATTTGGAGCCTGGCTGTAATGTCACAACTGGTTGTTACACCAGTCTCCAACATACCTTCCCCAGTCTCCAGCAGGCCCTCCACAGACTCGAACAAGCCTGCCCAGTTAGGACCATCTGCGGTTCATCTCCTTCACAGGGGCTGCACTGTCACTGATGCAATCATGTCTCTGTATCACTGTGTGGAAGCCGCCTCTCTGGGAAGGAGATAACCGCACACACACCGCAGAACTGACACAGAGCGGTTCATCTCCTTCACACGGGCCTGCACTGTCACTGATGCAATCATGTCTCTGTATCACTGTGTGGAAGCCGCCTCTCTGGGAAGGAGATGACCGCACACACACCGCAGAACTGACACAGAGCGGTTCATCTCCTTCACACGGGCCTGCACTGTCACTGATGCAATCATGTCTCTGTATCACTGTGTGGAAGCCGCCTCTCTGGAAGGAGATGACCGCACACACACCGCAGAACTGACACAGAGCGGTTCATCTCCTTCACACGGGCCTGCACTGTCACTGATGCAATCATGTCTCTGTATCACTGTGTGGAAGCCGCCTCTCTGGGAAGGAGATGACCGCACACACACCGCAGAACTGACACAGAGCGGTTCATCTCCTTCACACGGGCCTGCACTGTCACTGATGCAATCATGTCTCTGTATCACTGTGTGGAAGCCGCCTCTCTGGGAAGGAGATGACCGCACACACACCGCAGAACTGACACAGAGCGGTTCATCTCCTTCACAGGGGCCTGCACTGTCACTGATGCGATCATGTCTCAGCATCACTGTGTGGAAGCCGCCTCTCTGGGAAGGAGATGACCGCGCACACACCGCAGAACTGACACATAGCGGTTTGTCTCCTTCACAGAATGGCGGTTTTGCCATAGTGATGTAGAGAGAAGGAGTTGACTGCTTAGTCAGTGCAATGCATTTCAATCAGCATCTACATAGGTGACTGGGGGTGGTCCTATTGGAGACTGAGGCGGACCTGTTGAAGTTTGGAGTGGCAGGGCATGCAGGTGACTGGTGGGGCAGGCCTGCTGGAGATGGGGGCCTGCTGGAGACCAGGGAGGGCATGCTGGAGCCTGGGTATAAACGTGATGTTACAGCCAGGCTCCAAAGCAAAACGCCTCTAGTCGGGCGGTGAGCCTCATCTCCACATGGTGATTCGTTATATCTAGATAACCATGCAAAATGTTAACAGGGTGTAAATTACACACTGTCAGCCTTTTGCAGTCTAGATACGAACAGAAAATTTAGGAAAATACTGGACAACCCCTTTAAATCCACCATACAATTCCAGAGCTATAGGCCTTTTCTAAGAGTGCTCATTTTTATGGCCTTTACCAAGGGGGTGATGCTTATGGGACTCTCTGAGGGCATGTTGCTAGGCTGCTCTGCATCATTAACCGGGCCACCGCCCTGTTGGTAAAGACCATAAACTCAGTACTAAACATAAAGGCCAGTATCTCTAAATCATATAGAGGATTTAAAAAGAAAACCATTAATCAGAGGAGCAATGAGAATAAAATGAGACCACAAAAGGTACACTTTTAAGCTTGGTGATAGGTCCTCCAGGTAAAATTGACATACTATGTCATTTCTGATACACGGCCTATCGGCACAATACAAGACTTCATAGAACACCAATATATCATGTGCCAACCCTCCAAACCCCTTAGTGGGCATAATGGTGTTCTAGTTTTAGAGAAATATGGGTTAATGAATATTTAATAATATTGTATTGTGACCCCCAACATTCAAATTTGTGCATGTAAGAATCCTATTTTCAGTAACCTCAGACATATACTAATTATGTTAATATAGTCACTATTTTACCCTAGTTAACTAGCCTAGATACCTCTTAAAGAAAGAGAATATTCTCATGGAGAGGATGAAGTCCAGGCTATATCAGTATTAATGCAAAGAATAGAAATAGTAAGAAACCTCCACCAATATCGCTATATGGGGCAAATCCTTTAACCCAGAATAATTCTTTAATCCCTGTTTCTTCCGAAAATGGCAAATTTGGCAAGAAGATTCTGCTATAGACTCATGTGCATAGCTATAGGGGCAGTGATGTAACTTGAAGCTCATGGCCTGATGTGAAAGCTCCAACGGGGCCCCCAATTATTGCAAATATAATAGCATTAGTAGTTTTGTATAGGACAAAGGGACTTTTGGCGCCCCTTAGGCTCGAGGGCCCCGATGCTATTGCAACCCCTGAACCTGATGTAGTTACACCCCTGTACAGGGGCAGAGAGGTAGCTATCTCAGTCAGTGCTGGTGCTTGATGGGACGCAAGCACACATCTGACTTAAAGGAGACATGTCACCAGGTCAAAAATAGCCAGTTTTTTGCTCTTAATTTATTCCAGCCACTCCCCTGAGTATTCCGTATTTTGTTTTTATTCGTGATAAATTGACCTTTTTATTTAGTGCTTTTACAGTCTTTATTAAGGAGGCGTGGCTCACAGGGCTCTTTGGGGGCATGTCTTTAAGCTGCTTTGCATTATTAGCATGAGAGCTCCGCCCCTAGACCAAAGTAATCACCACTAGATAAAAATGACCCATATCTCTGGAAGCATATAGCAGAATTGAGCAGAAAAAGGAAAAAACTAAATGAGGAATTGAATACTCACTGGGAATAAAAAATGGACAAAAAACACCCGCTTTTGACTTGGTGACAACCAGGTTCTCTTTAATGAGGATAATATGGTAAGTGAGGACCTTGTTAGGCCGGCTTCACACTGCGGTGTGATCAGGTCCAGGGCTTTCCGATGTGATTCAGACAGCCCTGGACCTGATTTGCAAACAGAACCGGAGGGAAAATATGCCCTCCAATCCAGTTTGCAGCCGGATGTCGCTGCTAGCAGCCGCAGCTGCTGTAATTTCAAGATCGCAGCTAGTGGGGAGCTAGCCGCGGTCCTGAAATAACAGCAGGGGACAGCCGCTGGTGCTGAAGTTTAGCAGCGCTCGTTGCTAAACTTCAGCCGCCGATGTCCGATACCCGGATCCTCCCTGATCTGGGCAATCCGGCGCCATAGACTCCCATGTTAGGGAGCACTGCATCGCCCTGGATCTGGGAAGATGCAGGAGGATCTGATTTGGGCAGATTTTTCGCAATGTTTTTGTATCCGGATGGAAAATCTGAATTCACCCGGATCCTCCAGGACAGATGGAAACCGGATGGCAGATAGTTGCCCTCCGGTTCCATCCGGCCCCATAGGGCTGCATTAGAGCAAAATCGGGTCCGGGGCTGTCAGGTTTACACCAGACATCCCCGGACCTGATTCTACTGTGGTGTGAAGCCAGCCTTAGAAATGTGGTATTTGGGTCTTGCAATACATGTATACATACACCAATGCCGCTGTGATGTTCCTGATGGGTAATTATCAGGTAATCAGACTTTCTTGGGTTACACGTTGGCAACAAATGTGCCACATCAACGTGGGGAGGTGTGAACGATGACGAGCAGGTGCAATCGCAATTACGTTTTAGGTACAAAATATCCAGAACTCTCTGCTGATCTTGAAAATAACATCTTGGAATTGGTTTTGCACAGCTATAAATCTATCACAGGGTGAAAGGGAAAGTATGTTAAAATGTATTAAATAGCTTTGTGTGTATAACGATGTCTAAGAGCCCTAACGAGGTTCAAAGCTCAATTGTAGGTTTCAAAAATCCCTGTGTTTAGCCCCCCCGAACATGTAAATCACATTGTTAGACTGCAGCAAATACTGATAATTTGTATGACCTCAAGATATTTCATAAAGTAGAGAATAAAGCTGCAATTTTGTAAATAAAAAATCAACAACCAAAGGTTGATTTATGTATTTGTGGTTTAGGTACCGCCACCTAGTAGCCATTAGTGGTACTGCAATAACTATTTTATATTTTTTTTTTACATGAAACATTGGCAAAGGTTTATAAAGATCCCTATAGGAAGCAATTAATTCCAAAATGTGAGCTGCAATTTAATTAAAGAGGTGGGCAAAGATATTCTCAAGTCATAGTACAGCATAGTGTTTCCTTCGAGCTTCTTTCACACTTCGGAGATGGACGATCATTTTCTTGTTCCAATTTGTTCCATATCAGGAATGCTTTTTCATGTGATGGAATTAACCAATCCTTACAATATATTTACATTCGTATTATAAATGAAACCAAAGTAAGTTTCCATTTTTAGAACATTAAAATGGTGATTAATCATCATGTGTAAGTAACAAGGTAACAGATTGAAGTAAGTGCCCAGCACACAGACGCCTTTAAGGGGGTTTACCCAAGAACAAAGTTAATCTTAAAGTTGATTTTAATCAATAGATATTGGAATAATAATAATTCCCTCATATGGATATGTTTAGAAAACATGTTCCTATGCTGAGATAATCTTATATATGTGTCCCTGCCAGGGGCGCACCTACCATGAGGCGATCTGAGCTGTCTGCCTCAGGCGGCTGCCACCTACTGGTAGACAGTGGGGAACCTGCGGGCTCCGCAGATTCTGCTCCCACTGCTAATGTCCTAGTCGCTGCATTTTCCCGGGTACTGGCTGCCACATTTTTCCGGTCTCAGCCGCCGCTCTCTGCAATCTCTGCAGCTCAGCACGACAGGGACTCAAGAGCGATGACATCATCACTGAGCACCCGCTGTGCTTAGCAGTACAGGGCACAGAGCGGGGAGATGAGACCATCACCGGAGCAGCCAGTGAGGACTGAGGAGAGAGGTATTTACTTTTTTTTCTTTTTTAATCAGTGAGTACAGTGGGATACTATGGAGCACTATGTGATATGCTATGTAATATTGGAGGACTTTGGGGGTGTATTATACTATATCATGGAGAACTGTGGGGGTGTATTATACGATATGGAGGATTATGGGGGTGATTTATACTGTATGGAGGACTATGGGGTGCATTATACTGTATGGAGGACTTTGAGGGTGCATTATACTGTACACTGTATGGAGGACTTTGGGGGTTCAATATAGTATATAGAGGAGTTTTGGGTTGCAATATACTATATGTAAGACTTTGGGGTGCAATATACTATATGGAGGACTATGAGGGTGCATTATACTATATGAAGGACTTTGGGGTGCAATATACTATATGGAGGACTTTGCGGGTACATTATTCTATATGGAGGACTATGGAAATGCATTATATTGTATGGAGGACTATGGGGTACATTATACTGCATGGAGGACGTTGAGGGTGTATTATACTGTATACTGTATGGAGGACTTTGGGAGTGCAATATAGTATATGGAGGAGTTTGGGGTGCAATATACTATATGTAAGTCTTTGGGGGTGCAATATACTATATGGAGCACTTTGAGGGTACATTATTCTATATGGAGGACTATGGGAATGCATTATACCAGGGGTCTCAAACTCAGCTGGGTTGGTGGGCCGCATGTAGAAAAAAATTGATATCAGGGGCCGCATTGCTTGTAGGACTAAGGGTACCGTTACACATCGCAACATTGCATGCAATTTCACTGGCAATTTGCTGGTTGCAGTGAAACCATGGACACATTGTTCTATTTTGTGGCTGTGTACAATGTAACAATGTGTCCATGATTTCACTGCAACCAGCAAATTGCCTGTGAAACTGCATGCAATGTTGCGACGTGTACCCTTAGTGACATTTTAGCAATACCAGAATTTTTTGCTCAATCTAGTAAAGTACAAATCCTGATCTTCTTGTAGGAATGTTCCCACCCTAATCCCCTTTATGTAGTAATGTCCCCATACTGGTCCCCATTGTATATTAATGTCCCCCAAACTGGTCCCCGTCTTGTAGTAATGTCCCCATCCTGGTGCCCTTTTTAAAGTAATGTTCCTCCCTGGTCCCTACATGTAGTAATGTTCCCATCCTATATTAATGACCCCCATCCTGGTCCTCGTCTTGAAGTAATGTTCCTCCCTGGTTCATATGTGTAGTAATGCCCCATCCTGGTCCCCATCCTATATTAATGTCTCCCATCCTGGTCCTCATTTTGTAGTAATGTCCCCATCTTTTAGTAATGTTCCCTCCCTTGTCATCTTGTAGTAATGTCCCCCATCCCAACGCCTTTTTGTAGAGATGTCCTCACAACCTGGTCTCTGTTCTTTTTGTTCTCACACTCACACACACCCGCACACTCACACATATACACACACACACTCACATACACACTCACACACACTCATACATACATCCTCAGACATATTCACACAAACACATACACTCACACATTGACACACTTACATAGGGCCATATTTGGAGTTCCTGCCGCCCTAGGCACTTTCAGCGGTCACATTCCCCCCCCTTCCCCCAGGCTGCTATCTTCGGCTGTAACAGCGCCTTACCTGACTCCTCTCTTCTCATCCCGGCCGCTTCTTCCTCTGTGGCTCCCGGTCTCCCACTTGCCGGCACCAGCCTGCAGCATCCGGCAGCTGCCAGCACCCGGCATTTGGTGGCACCCGGCAGCCGCCAGCACCCAGGAGGTGGCACCCGGCAGCACCCGGCAGTAGCCGCCAGCACTAGGCGGCACCCGGCAGCACCTGGGAGGCGGCACCAGGTGGCATCCGGCAGCTGCCATCACCCGGCATTAGGCGGCACCCGGCAGCACCCAGTGGCCGCTAACACCCGGCAGCTGCCAGCACCCGGCATTAAGCGGCACCTGGCAACTGCCAGCACCCAGCAGCCTCTAGCACCCGCAGCACCAGGCGGCAGCCGCCAGCACCCAGTGGCCGCTAGCACCTGGCAGCCACCAGCACCAGGCGGCAGCCGCCAGCACCCAGTGGCCGCTAGCACCTGGCAGCCACCAGCACCAGGCGGCAGCCGCCAGCACCCAGTGGCCGCTAGCACCTGGCAGCCACCAGCACCAGGCGGCAGCCGCCAGCACCCAGTAGCCGCTAGCACCTGGCATCCACCAGCACCAGGCGGCAGCCGCCAGCACCCAGTGGCCGCTAGCACCTGGCAGCCGCCAGCACCACGTGGCAGCCGGCAGCTGTCAGCATGCGGCATTAAGCGGCACATGGCAGCCACCAGCACCCAGCGGCCTCTTGTACCCAGCAACCGCCAGCACCAGGCACCATGCGGCAGCCGCCAGCACCAGGTACCAGGCAGCAGCCGCCAGCACCAGGCAGCAGCCGCCAGCACCAGCCGCCAGCACCAGGTGGCAGCTGCCAGCACCCAGCATTAGCCGGCACCAAGCGGTTCACCAGCACCAGCCGCCGGCGATGTGCCGCGGGAATACACACACACACTCACACATATACACACTCTCACACATATACACACTAACTCAGAAATATTCACACACACTCACACATACACACAAATACACTCACACCCATACACACACTCACATATACACACAAATACACTCACACACATACACACACACTCACATATACACACAAATACACTCACACATATACACACACTCACATATACACACAAATATACTCACACACATACACACACTCACATATACACACAAATACACTCACACATATACACATACACACACTCACATATACACACAAATACACTCACATATACACATACACACACTCACATATACACACAAATACACTCACACATATACTCTCACTCTCTCACACACCTTAATGATGCCCCGGGCCATGGAGCCGCCGCGGTACCCACTTTATAGTGACTTCCAGGTACCGCTGAAACAAGTGCCATCGCGCCTGTACATTCAAGCAAGCAGGCGGCCGGCGGACCAATCAGAAGCCTCCTGTCACAGGAGGTGGCCGGCGGACCAATCAGAAGCCTTCTGTCACAGGAGGCGGCCGGCGGACCAATCAGAAGCCTCCTGTCACAAGAGGCTTCTGATTGGTCCGCCGGCCGCCTCCTGTGACAGGAGGCTTCTGATTGGTCCGCCGGCCGCCTGCTTGCTTGAATGTACAGGCGCGATCATGGCACTTGTTTCAGCGGTACCCGGAAGTCACTACAAAGTGGGTACCGCGGCGGCTCCCTTCACAATGGCCGCAGTGGGAAGCCTGGCGGGCCGCTTGAGGCCCGGGGGCCGCGTGTTTGAGACCCCTGCATTATACTATATGAAGGACTATGGGGTGCATTATACTGTATGGAGAACTATGGGGTGCTTCATTCTATATGGAGGACTATGAGGGTGCATTTTACTATATGGAGGACTATGGGGTGCATTCTATATGGAGGACTATGAGGGTGCATAATATATGGAGGACTATGGGGGAACATAATATATGGAGGACTTTTGGGATGCAATATACTATATGGAGGAAAATGGGGATGCATAATATATGAAGGAGTTTGGGGGTGCAATATACTATATGGAGAACTATTGGGGTGCATTATAATATATGGAGGACTACAGTATATGAAGCCAGTTATACTATATGGAAGAATATGGGTGTGCATTATAATATATGGAGCAGAAAACAAGGAAGTGATATTGAATCAGCGCTCAGGCAGGGACCAGGACACTGCTATAGCAAAATTTTACCTTTAGGTTTTATTAGGTCTATATGGGAATCCAGCATCCACAACGCGTTTCAACGCAACAGGCGTCTTTATCAAGTGATCACTTGATAAAGACGCCTGTTGCGTTGAAACGCGTTGTGGATGCTGGATTCCCATATAGACCTAATAAAACCTAAAGGTAAAATTTTGCTATAGCAGTGTCCTGGTCCCTGCCTGAGCGCTGATTCAATATCACTTCCTTGTTTTCTGCTACACACTTCTTCCCATTGGGAAGCGTGATACGCTGCAGCCCGGCTCCCAGGACCTCGCAGACGCATACTGACACCCTCCCACAGCAGTCACGTGCACCGGACTCCGGCGGTTCACGTGCACTATATCGAGCTCCGAGCCAGCGTGAGCACCAGTGGTTTCGTCTACGGCTCTTCAACCTGTTGTGCGGTCGGCACAACAGGACTAGGTGAGCAGGGGACCTTGTCACCCACCCTTATTTCTAACTATACAGTTTGGCGCAACTTTTCTTTCTGTTTTTATAATATATGGAGGACTATAAGGAGCCAGTTTTATTATATGGAAGCCTATATATTTGGAGAGCTCTGTGGGGGCATGATAATACTTGAAGGGCTATGAGGAAGCCTTTATACTTTATGGAGAGCTATTTAACGGCTGTGTTGGGGGCCATTATACAGTGTGAAGAGATGTAGGGGCCATTATACTGTATGTAGGTACATTATACTACATGAAGGGCTGTATGAGGGTCATAGTTGGGAATCATACTGTGTCGGGGTACAGGAGATGTGGTATGATCAGATCATGTAACTGTACGGTCAGACACATCCATAACACAGTACATAGCAGGGACACATATATAAGATTATCTCAGCACAGGAGATGGGGTTTGATCAGATCATGTCCCTGTATGGTCAGACACATCCATTACAAAGTACATTGCAGGGACACATATATAAGATTATCTCAGCACAGGAGATGTGGTATGATCAGATCATGTTCCTGTATGGTCAGACACAGCCATTACACAGTACATAGCAGGGACAAAAATAGGTGCATCTCAATAAATTAGAATATCATGAAAAAGATAATTTCTTTCAGTAATTCAATACATAAACACATATATTATATAGAGTCATTGTAAACACAGTGATTTATGTCAAGTGTTTATTTCTGTAAATGTTTATGATTATGGCTTACAGCTAATGAAAACCCAAAGGTCATTATATCAGAAAATTAAAGTAGGGAGGATAAAGGGTGTGAGAGATCAAATATTACCCAAATAGGTATCAGAGGCTTCACCTTGTGTGGTTGTGAGAGTCACAACCACTATAAAAGCAGATCACGACTACTGCAGTCCCCAGCGTGGTGCATACAGAGTAGGGAGGTTGAGGGCTTAAAAACCGCGCTGCCGTGTTCCACAAGACATCAAAGGGTGAATATAGTATTGATTAGTCAATGCATTTCAGGGTGTTGACTAATTGGTCAATATTATTTTCACCCTTATGAAATACACTAGTGTGGTTTTTAACCCTTCATCCTTGATAATAAACACTTGACATAGATCACTGTGTTTGTGATGACTCTATATAATATATATGTATCACTTTATGTATTGAATTACTGAAATAAATTAACTTTTTGATGATATTCTAATTCATTGAGATGCACCTGCGTATAAGACTCAGCACAGGAACATTTTTTTTAATCACATCCAATTGTGGAAATTATTATTATTCCAAGATTTATTGATTAAAATGAACTTTAAAATGACCTTTGTTGGTGGGAAAACCCTTTAAGGCCTGCTTCACACCATAATTTTTGGGATCTGGGGCTGTCTGGTGTGAATCGGACAGCCCCGGATCCGATTTTACCCTATTGTCTCCCTATGGGGCTGGATGGCAATGATTTGCCATCCGGTTTTGTGCTGTCTGGGAGTATCAGGCAGATTTCGATTTTTTTGCCCCGGACACAAAATCGTAACTTGCAGCATTTTTTGTGTCCGGGTGAAAAATCGGACAAAATCGGATCCTGCCACGATCCAGCGCCCCATAACATGGGAGTCTATGGGCACCGGATCGCGCTGGATCCGACATAAAATTAGACCCGTTCCCGGATGCCGGGTGCTGAAAGTGCTGCGACTGCAAAAAGCAGCCGCTGCTGAATTTCAGCACCTGGAGAGTTCCCCTCCAGATGCTATGCTGAACTTGCAGCACTTGGACAGTGGCAGCTGCTGATTCCGGCAGTAAACAGGTTACGTTTGTCTAGGGCTGTCAGGTTCTGTCCGGTGCTTCCTGCAAAACACCGGACAGAACCTGACAGCCGAACATCGTGGTGTGAAGCCAACCTAACCTTAACACACCGGCCTTTGTATATGTACACTTTATTACTAGCCCACTAAAGAGTTATTTCTAGTAAGTGTGTTTTCACATTTGAGTTTGCAGCTTTGTCGAATGTTTCCCAAAAATTTGATTTGCAGCTAATCAATTTGCCATTAATCACAATTACTGCAAAGCCTCCCGGTGCCCTGAAATCAAGCGTTACAGTAGCACTTTGACATCTCTTACCTGCTTCACAACCAGGACAATTTTTTGATTTTGCCTTTTCATTTTTCCTCCTTCTTGCCAGAGCCAGATGATTTTTATCTATTAGTCAACAGACATATGAGGGCTTGTTTTTTTTTAGGGGAAATACAATGTTTTTTTTTATATCATTTCGGGATATATATGACATTTTGATCTTCTGTTATGGCATTTTTTGTGGTATTGCTACAACTATAAAATTTTGTCATTCTTGATTTTTGTTTTATTTTACAATGTTGGCTGATCATGGTAATTATTTCTAGTTGCTATTTTGTTACATCAGCCTTTTCTATGTACACTTGTTTATTCTTTAAATTTTTATTATCTTTTTTTATAGTTTTTTTTAAAGCATTTTTTACTTTTCACTGTTTTAGCATATAACCTGCTATTGTCTGATCGCTTGTGCTTTGTGCAATGCCATAGCATTGCTCTATATAGAAAAAAAAAACACTGTTTCCTTTTAATACAGGCCTCAGGCAGGGGTCCAAAGGAGCGATGCTATGACAAACACAGAGATCTTCAGCAGACCCCCTGCTTACGTAGCAACCCATTGATAACCTGCGATCATGTCACGACATACTGATGGTTGTTTAAAATGGCACGCCCCATAACATGTTAAATCCCGTTGTCAGAGTTTGACAGCAGGATTTAACAGGTTAAGAATTGTGGGCTCATTGTGCTTAAGCAATAACAGCCATGTAGTTGCTACCAACCTGCCTGTTTTGCTAGGTGCCATTCTTTGGCGCCACAGAGGCGCCACAGACTGGTCCCGCTAGAGAGTCAGCTTCTTCTGCTGACGTCACGTCAACAGAGCACCGGCTTCTTTTCTGCTCCTCTTTGTTGACACGTTGTGACTGGTGACATCATGCTGATTGAAAGCCGCTTCTCCCAGTTAGGCAGCCGGAGCTGGCTGTCAGTCACCGTGACATCAGCAGTTCCAACCTGTCAACAAAGCAAAGCAGAAAAGAATATGTTGCTCTGTTAATAAAGTAGCTGATTCGCAGGAAGAAGTGGTCTGGAACCCTTTTGTGCCAGCAAAGAATGGCACCAGACACAACAGGCAGATAGGTAGATTATGTCCACCCACTCCCCTTAAAGCACCAATCCAGGATTTTTTTTTATTGCATCACCTGAGTGATTTTTTAATTCTAAGACCCCTGAGCCCTGTGGTATACTCACTTTCCATCCCCTTCATCATCTTTCAGCGTAGCTTCAGTGGGTCTGCACTTAAATGTGGTTATCCGGCAGCTCCACTGTTTCAGGGAGCATGCTGGATGTCACTTTTCAATGCACCTCTATGGGGGCATCCTCCTGGCTGTTTTAGAGATGTAGTGAGCATTGATGACATAACTTCTTACTTCCAGACAGTCAGAAGCTACGAGGAGAAGATGGCACCATGGGACCAGAGGAGCATCGGTATTGTATGAAGATGGCAGGAGGTGAGTAAAAGACTGGGGGCTTACATTTAAAGTGCCACTCCAGAGCTGAAACCTCCCCTGCTAGAAAGGTGCTTTAAATGATGGGTCTCTCCTAATATGCATTCACAAGAAGATGCCTGACATTCCACGGAAAAGGAGAAGATTCTGGCAACCTGTTCAACTGGTTGGATTGGTTGGATACCTAGTCCATGGTAAACCCCTGGCCATATCTTGAAGCTCGCAAGGGCTGGATAGTGACTTAAGGGCTACTAATACCCTGGGCTACGTCCTTCCCTGGTGGGATAACTGGCTGGTGTCCATGTTGTAGACTCTAAACCGAGGCTCCATGGACTTCATCTGCATATTCAAATTCTAGGGAGCAATGCACCTTGGGTTTCACTGTGTTTGAGTGCTTTAACTGGTGCCCGCAGTGTTATCCTCCACTGGTCTCCACAAGGTCAGTGGGTGCTTTGTGATGTCTGTCTATCAAGCATTGCTCCCACCCAGCCAGAATCCTGCGCCACACTGATGAGGGTCAACAACCCCGAAACAGCTGTCTGTGGTTGGATACCTAGTCCATGGTAAACCCCTGGCCATATCTTCAAGCTCGCAAGGGCTGGATAGTGACTTAAGGGCTACTAATACCCTGGGCTAGGTCCTTCCCTGGTGGGATAACTGGCTGGTGTCCATGTTGTAGACTCTTAACTGAGGCTCCATGGACTTCATCTGCATATTCAAATTCTAGGGAGCAATGCACCTTGGGTTTCACTGTGTTTGAGTGCTTTAACTGGTGCCCACAGTGTTATCCTCCACTGGTCTCCACAAGGTCAGTGGGTGCTTTGTGAAACCTGTTCAACTAGTCTCTTGTATGGCTCAGTCCTCAGCTGAAATCGTGCAGCCACTGTCTGATATATGCTGCTTGTGGATTGGGCATCATGTATCAGCTGTCAGGTTCCCTTTAGTACTGTATTAAACACTTTTCATTGTATTTAAAGTAAAAATAGCCTTAGTAATGTCTAAGTGGCCTCAATATATATGACTATGGCTAAACTAGTGGGAGCTGTTCACTGATGTGCTGTCACATACACTATCTGTAATGTTTAATCAGTGTTTAAAATATTTCTCTATTGCTAAGCTGGGAGCTAAGATGTCCTCTTGCCAAACATACTCACTACAAAACAGCTGCTACATTTCCTGCCTCGACTTTTATATGGGCTCTGATTGTCCCTCTTGATTGGCTGTGGTATATCATGTGATGTGACAGCTGCAAGGTATTAGGGGCAAGGCCACACAACTGCAGATTAGATCATTTGAGCCTTCTCTCTCATGCAATCTTATGCTGTGTGTAAAATGATGGTGAGTATTTCTTTGTTGATTAGTGCAGATTAGATAGAAAGTTGCTCAGATTTCCAAGGTTCAGGGAATTTGTTAAAATTTTACACAAGTTCAATTTGACTCTTTTATCTCTAGTAAATGCAGTTAAAGAAGCTGATTTTGTTAAGGGCCATTTAGATGGCCAAACAATTGGGGAGCAAGCATTTATAGTAAAACTTGTTCCTGACTATTATCCCTGTTAAACGTCTGAAGAACAAGCAAGACCACTAAATGAACAAAAATTGACTAGTATTATGTAACTGATTAGCAATTGATTAACATTTGCAATCAGCAAGACTAAACCCACCATTACTATATAAGGGTTATTATTATCTGGAGGTTGGGAGATTTGAACCCTTTTGAAAGATCGGTTGGTCTATCTACATGGTGCACCAGCGCTGCCCACAGGTCCTATAGCAGTGATGGCGAACTCCAGGCCTCGAGTGCCGCACACAGTCCAGGTTTTCAGGATTTCCATTGCATTTGACAGTTGGCAATCAAATTATTAACTGTCAAAGTCTAAGGAAATCCTGAAAACCTGGACTGTGTGCGGCACTCGAGGCCTGGAGTTCGCCATCACTGTCCTATAGGGTAAGTTCCTTGCACCTAACTTGTGCAGAATTAGTTTGGCCATTGGTGATCTTTCAAAATGTGTTTTGTTTTTAATTTTTAAAAAAGATAAGGTAACATTTTCACTTGGTTCAAAGATTTGAACCCTTATCAAAGCTTCAATAACTAGAAAGAGTGTCTCTCATTCTGGAGGATCTGACTGGTCTATGTGGTGCATCGACCTCCCACTGAATTCAATGGAACTGTGTAATGTTTATATTCAACTAGATGGTGGCCCGATTCTAAAGCATTGGGTAGTCTAGAATATGTATATAGTTTATTTGAAATATGGCGCCATGGCGTGCGCCGCTATCCTGATTGGTTGGCGCTGAACACGGGCGGCCAATCAGCATAGCGGCGCTCGCCACGGCGCCATGTGTAAAATCCATACATGACTTCAGATTTTACACATGGCGCCGTGGCGAGTGCCGCTATGCTGATTGGCCGCCCGCGTTCAGCGCCGACCAATCAGGATAGCGGCGCGCGCTATGGCGCCATATTTCAAATACACTGTACTCAGTGTATTTGAAATATGGCGCCATAGCGCGCGCCACTATTCTGATTGGTTGGCGGTGAACGCGCCGACCAATGAGAGAAGCAGCGAGCGGTTTGAATGCCGTTCCTCTGATTGGTCGCCGCGTTCAGCGCCGACCAATCAGGATAGCGGCGCGAGCAATGGCGCCATATTTCAAATACACTGTACTCAGTGTATTTGAAATATGGCGCCATAGCGTGCGGCAACCAATCAGAGGAGCGGCATTTAAACCGCGCGCCGCTTCTCTCATTGGTCACCGCATTCAGCGCCGACCAATTAAAATTAGTGGCGCGCGCCATATTTCAAATACAATATGGCGCCATGGCACGAGCCACTCCTCTGATTGGTCTACGCTGAATGTGGCGACCAATCAGAGGAGCAGCATTCAAACCGCGCACCAAGCAGCGCTACTTCTCTGATTGGTCGCCGTGGCTTCGGCGACCAATCAGAAGAGTACTGCGGCTTGGCGCGCGGTTTGAATGCTGCAAAGGGCACCACCGCTGCGAGCAGCCTGGAGGTGACTGGCTGACGCCGGTTATCTCCCGACTAGCTTGCCGCTGACCGGAGTTTGGACTGGAGCTCAGCCGCGGCTACTGCGGCACAGAGGTCAGCGGCTCGCCAGCCGGGAAATGACCGGCTGACGGAGGTCATCTCCCGGCTAGCTCGCCGCTGACCGGAGTTTAGACTGGAGCTCAGCCGCGGCTACTGCGGCACAGAGGTCAGCAGCTCACCAGCCGGGAAATGACCGGCTGACGGAGGTCATCTCCCGGCTAGCTCGCCGCTGACCGGAGTTTAGACTGGAGCTCAGCCGCGGCTACTGCGGCACAGAGGTCAGCGGCTCGCCAGCCGGGAAATGACCGGCTGATGGAGGTCATCTCCCGGCTGGCTCGCCGTGGACCTCCGTGCCACAGGTAGCCGTGGCTGATCTCCAGTTAGTGGCTCTCCAGCTGGGAGACAACTGGCCAACGCCGGTCGTCTTCCGGCTGGCTCGCGCGCGCTGGGTCCACCATTTGCCGGACCGTGTATATCTGCGGAAGCGGCGCTCACGCGCCGCTTCCGCCGAGCTGCGAATTTAAACAAAATTCGAATGTTCAGCACGCGCTATTTGCATACATGCGACGGCCAATGCGCTCCCTCTGTGTGGCACGCGATTTCGGCGACAGACAGGCTCAAAAAACCCTTAGACAATTATATGGCAGATATTGGTAGGACAGCATGAAATCTAAACACTTACTTGCATGTTCCCCAAATATTACAGCTGATTCCTGGCAGCCCTAGAAGCAGGCTCTATTAAGTGGTCTTTCTAAGGGCAGTTTTACATATGCGTTTTTTTGGTATCCGGCAAGATCAGGCGAAAACCGCATCTGACCGGATACGAGTTCTGCCCTTAAACCAGATGAAACAGAACTGGCATTATACCAGATCCGTATGCCGCTTTAGTTATAATACCAGAACAGTTTCATCCAGCTGCATGCGGTACCCTCAGGTATTGTCCGGATCAGTTTGCCTGTTTTGGGTCCGTACAGTACACCTGAGTGTTCAGGCAAGGACCCTAAACAGGGACTTCACTGAGAAGTCTGTGATTAAAAATTATTCTCACCTGTCTCACCACTGTGTTCCCCTCTGCAGTGCCTGCTGACCAGCCAATCACAGACACTTAGTTTGTATGACAGGGTCAGTGATTGGCTGTTACACCCCACCCATTGCGTCTGTGATTAGTTGCTGGCAAACTTGGTAAAGCACAACAGCCATTCCCAAACGCGTCTGTGATTGGCTGTTGAGCAGCCAATGCAGTGAATATTACATGAGGTTAATGAACAGAACCCGAGAGTGAATGCAGCGGCGAGACAGGTGAGTATAATTCTTTAATCACAGACTTCTCAGTGAACTCCCTGTTCGGGGTCCATGCCCGAACACTCAGGTGTTCAGTACGGACCTCGAACTTTACATGTATAATGTTACTGCGCATGTTCAGTAGGCATGTCGGATCCAGTTTTACAAGATCAGGAATGATCTGGTAAAACTTGAATCCAGACCATTGACATACATTATAAATTATGCCGCAGTATGCTGGGTCTTATCGGAAGCGTTTTTTTTTACTGAGTTCCATTTTTTGTGGCTCGGTAGAAAACCAGGCAGTAATCCAGCATTAAATGGATGCAACCGGATGCCAACAAAAGTACCAAAGTGGCCATTGAAGGGGCACAAACTAGATCCAGTTTGCATTTCGGTTTTAAAAAAGGCTGGCTCTCCATTGGAATCCAAAAGCCGCATATGTAAAAGCGCCCTAATAATAAAGGATTACTTTATTCAGACAAGTCCTTCAATAACATGGTTTCATTACATTGGCCTTGGATCTTCTCTTGATCAAAAACTTCCCTTTATAATTAAAACGTTAAAGGTGGGGATTTAACTTTATCAAGTCTTCTAAAATTTCTGCTCCCTCCTTATAAATGGATCTTTCCCTCAGGTCATCAGTATATTGGTTGCACTTATACCTAATGATCCCTGGATGAAGAAGGTGACTTACATCAATAGTCCTCAACCAACACAATGATATTCACTTATGATATGTTAGTTCCCGACCTTCGACTGCTCAAAAGTTTCATCTTTCTTACATTGTCCTAATAATTGACTTTTCCAAAACTAAGTCTATGATGGTGTATCTCCCCCTCAGCATTAATAGCCGACTTATGGCTAAATATTAAAGCTCTGTGGACACCAAGGGACCTTTGTGTTGATTTTGACAGATGCCCTAAAATAACCTTTCATGAAAGGTTTCCAAATGTAGACAGCACATATCTGTGAAGTTCCAATCATGACTTTTCTCCTTTGGTCTCGAAGCTTCTTGGTAGTCATGGAGACTGATCGAGAGTTTCTGCCGCACACTAATGTGAAGGTTCAACTTGATGAAGTTATAACATGATGAGAATAAAGAAGGAACATGGTCATTAAATTCAGCAAACAATTCTGTAGAATGTGGCGCTAAGCAGTTGTCCAAACATTCGATATGCGAGTATATCCGCTGTGGAGAAATCAAGTAAACATAATAAATACCAGACGGTAGTATATAAGCTAAAAATAGAAAAGGAAAGAAATGAAGATTTCAGCAACCATCCTACCCCCTAACGTAACAAAGACTCAGTGGTGTATCTATAATCAGATCATCAGGACACAAGATCAACGGATGTAAGGAAATTAATTTAATGCAAATTCCCTCGGTGACAAGATTCAAAGTAGAGGAATTATCTCCTCTGTGGATCCAATAATGCTTTGCATTTATAATATGTGTCCCTCACACAGACTCCACTCATATGGCCGCTTAGGTAAGAGATGGTTATGAGTTTTAGGAACACCCTAAGCTATGAATTATTGCCCATACACTTTCATTCCTGTATAAGCATTAACAGTCAGTAGAAGGGAGAAAGTGGTTGCGAGAAATCTCCGGTGGTGGCCTATCTCCTCGAATAGCAAAATGGATTGACGTCAAACGTTCTTCTATTTGGGGAAGGCCGCCATAAATAATAGATGCAGGTTTGGCCATCTTTTCTCTAATATTTGCTGTCAACCTGTAAGGTGATGTCCATATTGGACAATGACAATCTATTAGAAAGTCTTACCAAAAATAAATGGATGACAAGTTGGCTTTTTATCAGATATATTTTCTGGAGCTGCCTGGTATCAGATGTTTAAATGTACTGAAAAGCCTTCACAAGGATGGTGGTACTATTACTGCTGTAGTGCAGCTCCGTCACTTACGTCAGTAGAATACAAGCTTCTTCTGTCCTGTGGCCTGCTGGAGGTGGATGCCATGCGGGGGATGTCGGCTGGTGCAGAAACCTCAATACGTCATCATGTCAGCTGCATCCATAGCTAGACAAGAAGTAAGAGGAGATGGAGGCTGCAGTGGATGAGGCATTGGTTTAAGTGAGTATATGATTTTTTTTTCTTCATTTTTGGGTGGCTATGGGAACAATTATGCTCTATGTGAGGGAGTTTGTGGTGGCTCTCATACTCTTTGGGACCATAATGCTCTACCAAAGACTGTGTAGTGACCTTCATAGTCTATGGGGACCATCATACTTCAAGGGTAGCTGTGTGGCGAACATCACACTCTATGGGGGCTGTATGGGGACCCACATACTATATGGGAAGCTTTGTAGAGACCATGATACTTTATGGGGGACTGTGTGGGGTCCATCATACTGTATGGAGGGCTGTTTGGGGACCACCATAATCCGTGTGGAACATCATACTCCATTGGGGGGTCTGTGAGGGGACCATCATAATTTATGGGGGGCTGTATAGTGACCATCATACTCTATGGGGGGTTTTGAAGGGACCACAACACTATGTGGGGATGTTCTGGGGGCCATCATATTTTATGAGGACCATTATAATAATATATGGGTGGGTTGTGAGGACAATCTTGCTCTATGGGGGGTTGTGCAGTGACCATCATACTCTATGAGTGGAGACCATCATACTGTATGGGGAGCTGAGTGGGGAGCAGAACACAGTATGGTGGGATGATTCTTAGAGAAAAAAAAAAGTGGCAGCACTCACCGGTCTTCTGGACAAACGTTTATTGCTTTAAAAACACAGCACTGCAGTAACCTGGTGAAGCGCCTGTGTGTGCCGTGAAACGGACCGTCGTTTGGTGGAATCCCATCCTCCCCCCTGCACCCTTGAGTGCGAGCACCCTCACAACCGCCGTAATGCCTTGTTTTTAAAGCAATAAAGGTTTGTCCAGAAGACCGGTGAGTGCTGCCACTTTTTTTTTCTAAGAATCATCACTATCATACCAGAAGTGCACAACACGTGTCTGAGGACGCCGGCGGAGCGGTGTAGTGTCATCGGTCAGAGCTCTGGTGGCGAGCAGAAGAAATTCTGCTGGGAGAAGAGCAGCTTAGTGGTGCCCGGCTTCAGGAATGAAGTAAGTGCAGTATGGTGGGATGTGTGGGGACTCTATAGGGGTGCTGTGTGATGACAATCATACCATATGGGGCCAGTGTGAGGACCATCATACTCTATGGGGACCATCATATTCCATGGATGTCTGTGTGGAGATCATCACACTTTATGAGTGGCTGTGTAGTGACTATCATGCTCTGGGCGACTATGTGGGGATCATTATACTCTGTGAGGGCTTGTGTGAGGACCATCACACCCTATGGGCAGGTGATGTGGGGACCATTATATTCTATAGGGACTATAATATTCTAGGGTAGGCTGTGTAGGGATTGTATGAGGGGTTGTGTTGGGAATAGCATACTGTATGGGAGCTTTGTGGGGTCTAGCATACTGTATCGGTGGGGACTTTGTAGGATGTCATAGTGTATATAAGGAGCTATGGGCAATGTCATATTGTATATAGGGAGCTGTGGGGGTATCATACTGTATGTGGGGCTGTCATGGCCATTAATCTGTATGTATGACTGTGGTGGATGTCAAACTGCATGTGGTGGCTTGGTGACCATACTGTGTGGTAAACTGTGGTTGCTGTCATACTTTATGGGGAGCTTTGTTGACTATTATACTATTTGGGGGTCTATGTGGGCCATCATACGGTGATGGTGCTGTGGTGACCAACATATTGTGTGGGGTCCTGTGGGGCATTGTGATTTGGTGGGCTAGCATAAGGTGTAGGACAGGTATAGAAATGTGGGGACATAATACTATGTGGGTGAATTTTTATATGCATCTTAGGCTAGGGTCACACTTAATGCGGAATGCGCTTAAAACTTAGACATTTCCCCCGCAGCGCATAGCATTAACGCTATGCGCTGCCAGAGAACGCAACCCATAGTAACCCAATGCTTACCTTGCCAACCAGCCACACAGAAAGCTGCAGGGAATGCGCTTTATAACAGTGCACAGGAAACGCTGCAGACAGCATGTCCTGTGCGCTCAGCAAAAGCGCACTCCCTGCAGCTTTCTGTGTGGCTGGTTGGCAAGGCAATCATCGTGTTACTATTCGCTGCGTTCTTTGGCAGCGCATAGCGTTAACGCTATGCGCTGCGGAGGAAATATCTAAATTTTAAGTGCATTCTGTTAGGCTAGGGTCACAACGCAAGTGTGACCCTAGCCTTAGATGAGGATAGCATTAATAAAATTTAGCCGAATTAATATGTTGAGATATGGTCTCTAGTATCTGCAGACCAACACTATTGATAAAGATTCCTATTATTTGGTACCAGCAAGAAATGATGTAGCGCTATCAAGCCTTCTTAAATGGCAGTAATGTCGAGCCCCAGGCCCTGGGGTACTCGGATATCAGGCTCAGAGGGGTCCACGGGGATGTCACGGGTAGCGGTGCCTGAGCCAGTGCCCTGGGTGACACTTCAATGGAGGGGTTATGTACAAGGGATAAGAGCTATTGTCACATGACGCCACCTGTAGTACCTGGTGATAGGTCACCAGCGCCGCCACAGTCCTCCGGAGGGCGATGGTATTGCGGGAGGAATGGCAAAGCTCCCTAGAGGTGGAGCTGGACCTCCGGGGCAGCGTAGAGAAAAGGGGTAGCTTGGAGTGGGACTTGAGGCCAGGGTAAGAAGCAGTAAGGCAGTCTATAGGGAGGCTGAGGACGGAGAGGAATAAAGCACACACTCTGAAGAAAGTCTCTTACCTTTTACTGATGGTATTCACAGGTAAAGATGTCCAGAGCACTGTTGGGTGACCAGGTGGACAGTGATTCTCCACAGCAAGGGGGTATAAGGCCTCCTAAGATTCCCTGCTGTCGCTGAAGCCCTGTCTGTATGCAACACGACTGCCCTCCTAACTTTCTCTGGTCCTCTCTCTCTCCTCCTGCGCGATCCACGAGTTACCCTCTCTGATCACTGCTGTGTGATTCCACACTACTGTGTCTGGCTCCCTCTTGCTGGGTACGCAGGGGGACCAGGTGACTGAAGTCTCCACGGTGTGCCAGGGTTTTCTGCAGTCCTAAAGTGTTCCTGCAGGTGCGGATCCCCGAAGTCCGGTATGTCTCGGGTAAACTTCCACTAGTTCCTCTACTCCCTTGGCTAAGCTCCGTGCCTTCTGTACCCACTTCTAGGCTTGGCTCAGCGTAGAAGGTTCAGGTTCACTGGTTCAGGCCTAACCGCGGCACTGATCACAAGGACATCTTCGCAGCACTACTAGTGTCTGCACACGCTAACTCCTCCACCAGCAGCAGTATTTATAGGGAAACTCACCTAAAGTCTGGGAGTCTAGCTCCCCCTACTGTGTCGGGGTGGAAGGTGTTGCATGTAGTAGGTACCTGCTGTGGAAACCCACCTGTGCAGTTGGGAAGGCTGTGGCTACCTGTGTGAGCAGGGCACCACATACCCCCTAATTAACATCAGTACTCCTGGACTGAGTATTTTTTTTTCTTCAAACAAAAGGAATAACAATAATCAACAATAATAACATGTAACATATTTACAAAGTCTCAAAATAAAAAAAATTACAAAAACCACTGAAAAAGATGGCAAAAATGAAAACAGATAAGTCCATACTGTGCCAGTCCATTCACCGCAGGCTTTGCAAAAGAAAAAGAAGTTTGTTGTCACACCAGTCCTGTGACCATAGTCCTTTTAAATGCAAATCCGGGGGAAAAGTACAAAGCGAAAGAAGGTTCAGTTCACAAGAGTCTATACAGTACAGTCTCTGTACGCTCCGGGTAAGAAAAGGGAAAAGTCTTTCAAAAGTCCACATTTTCAATAAACACATTTCCCTATGGGTGTCTCGGCTTAGGAGACCTCGTACCTCCCCACTTCAGGCACTTTTTGTTCCTAAATTAATGTGCGTGGGACAAGGCCCAGTTCCTCCACCCTTCTGTACACTACTATGTACACTGCTATTTACATGTTACTGCTGCCGTTTATTCTACCTCTGACCTTTTTACTGTGCCCACTCTCCATACCTAGACGGGGCTTGATTTTGTGTGGTGACTTGTGCACTACAGGTATCTCTGTCTCAGGTGAGGTTTCTAGTGAAGGGTATGGTGCAGGTATGTCAGGTAAGCATCTGCGTGGCCTTAGTCTCACTACAGGGCTGGCAGGTGTACCGATTGCAGCATCCTCAGAATCTCTAGCAACGGGTATTTCTTCCTGATTCCTTTGTACCACTTCTTGGGGCTGGTAGAAATTCAGTAAAGGCACTAAGATGGCTCCATCTTGCTGAGGCCAATCTTCTGGGAAATCTCTTAGGATTGTTGAGACTACCTTCTCCTTTAAGTTTTCACATGGACTGGAATTTTTTTCAGGTTCTGGTTGTTCTTTTGGCGATGTTGGGGATTCTGGTTTTCCCATTCAGTTGGACACTTCTTGATATGGTTTCTTGACACAGTCTGATTGTTCTTTCCTCCATTCTTACTGATGAGACACACTTTGTCATTGTCAAATCCAGAATCTAATAGGACATAGGGTTCTTGTTCCCACTGGTCATCCAATTTGTGTTGTGTTCTCTTTAAAACAATACTTCCTGGTACAATAGGTTCTGCTGGAGCATGTTTATTATAGTCCCTTTCTTGTTTTTCATGGGCTTTCTCCAGGTTGTCTTCAACACAGGCTTGTAAACATCTTGTATTGCTCGAGGTGGTTTTCATTCCAATTGGGCGTTGAGTTGTCTGCTTTGGGGTCAACTACTCCGAGTTCCAAGTCTACGGGTAACTTTCCTGCACGGGCTCTCATCAGGTAAGCTGGTGTACAGTTTGTAAAACTTACTGGAATGTGGTTGTACATGTCAACCAAGTCTGGTAGTTTCTCCTGCCATTGGCTCCTTTTTTCCAAGGGTAGGATCTTCAACATGTCAATGATGATATTGTTCATTTTCTCACATAATCCATTGGTTTGGGGATGATATGGGGTCGTCCTAATCTTCTTATACCCATACATGTGGCAGAACTCTTGGAAGATCTCCACTTTAAAAGCTGAACCTTGGTCCATTAGGATCTGTTCTGGATCACCTAATGGTCTACAGAAAACCTTTTGGAATGTTCTGGCAGCGGTGACAGCTGTCAAGTCTTTCACGGGGGCAACCATCAGAAACCTCGAGTAATGGTCTACCATGGTCAACGCGTATGTGTAGCCAAATCTACTTGGAGTCAGTTTTACGTGATCCACAGCTACAATTTACAGGGGCTGCTTCGTCACTATGGGCTAGAGCGGTGCATTCTGGCTCTGTAAGTAATTTCTTGTAAAGCTGCAGGGTCCACAATTCTTACACACTTCTCAATGGATCCACGCATGCCAACCCAAAAGAACTTATCTTTCAGTAGCATCTCCAGCTTTTTCCACCCAAAATGACCAGTCTGGTTGTGGGAGGCGTTCAACACCATCTGCACTTCTGACTTCGGCACGATGATTTGCCAGACCATCTCGTGAGTCCTCTGGTTGATGTGTCTTCTGCAGACCTTCTCCTGGTAAATGAACAGCTTGCTCCTCTTGTTCCACAAATGTTTGGCTTCTAGTTGAGGACTTTCTGGCAGCTTCTCTGACTCCTGGGTTATCAGCCTCTTTATCAAGCCGATAGCCGGGTCATTGTCTTGCACTTCCTTCCAACCAAAGTGTGGCAACGGGTTCACGAAATATCCCAATAAACTTTATTAATCCTTGCCGCACCTGGGACCACGGAGCCGGGCCATGCCACTGTGGCACCCCAGAGACAGAACAGTCCGGCTCTGAGTACCCCGGCACTGGGGGTGCGACACTAACGCTTCCGTTCTATTATTTACCAGGCCAATCATGCCTCATCATATGCTGTGACCGACCTCTATCCACTTAAGAAAAGATGAGAGATGTGTTTTATATATCTCTCCATTTAAGCAAGCTTTTGGTAAATAATTGTAAGACTATGGTTTTTATTACATGGGACGGAGTTGGGAACTCGGCAGTGTTCATTCTCTAGATCTCAGGGCTTCAATATAACAGTCCCAACCCATGAAACACCCTGCTTTGCAAAATTATCAATTGCTTGGCATCTTTATGTCTTTTAATCATCAAAAATACATGTAAAATATTGTCCAGGATGACTATTTTCCTGGAGATCAGCAGCAGTGTTCGGTTCTATTGCCAAAATGGCTGCCCCCACTGTAAGGACACTGGGTTGAGGTCACACGACTGATATCGAAGGTGATTAAATTAAGCTGCAAGTCGTTACAAATAAACAAACTCAGTAAATGTACAGCAAAGTCTAATGGGCGTCCCAGGACAGATCGAAAATACCTAATTAGAGCAAAGTAATTACTGCTGGACAAACACTTACACAGCCATAACTGTTCTGTACGGAGCAGCATTTATACAGCTGGCTGGAAATTCTCAGCTATCCTTCATCACTTTATGTCTTTTGCAGTAATGGTCTCCAACTTATGGCCCTCCAGCTGTTGTGAAACTATGATTACCAGCATGCTGGGAGTTGTAGTTTCCAATAAGTGAAAAAAAACATACACTGGGATCAGTGTCTCAGATTAATTACACCCTGGAGTGGTGCTTTAGATGTAAGTCCCCTGCCCCTGTCTTAGGCTGCGTTCACACGCTGCGTATTTGTCGCGTTTTTTTACGCGCGTTTTTTTAAGGGGAAAAACGTGGTTAAAAAAAAACGTGACAGAACAACTTCAATTGCGCTTTTTTACGCGCGTTTCTTCCAGTGCTTTTAATGGGGCCTATGGAAGAAACGCGCGTAAAAAACTGGAAAGAATTGACATGTTCATTCTTTTTACGCACGCGTTTTTGTGCTCCAAAAACGCTGCGTAAAATTACGTGACGTCTGAATGGCACAAAGTGAATGTCCATTCACTTTGCAGGGAAATGCAGATGCACATGCATTTTTGGAGCAAGTACGCGCGTAAAAAAACGCGGCAAATACGCAGCGTGTGAACGCAGCCTTATAGTCGCCTGCAACCATCTTTATATCTTTTCAGCACCTCTCAAGATGGTCTTGGCTGTTTTGGCTGTTTTTGACCTGTTATCAGCTCTGGTGTTTTCATTGAGTACTTTAGAGAACACAAAAGAATGTAACTCTAGGAGAACCTGGTTCTGGCCCTCATAGAGCACTTGTGAAGGAATGTCTGACTTCTGGCAAGTAAGAAGTTATGGGCACAAGATAGCGCCGCAGGATGAGAGCGGCAACAACAAAGGATAAAGCTGGGGGAGAATGGGTATAAGAATAGGGGCAGGGGACGTAGATTTAAACACCACTCTAGTGCTAAAAAAACACAAATGCTGGAGTGGTGCTTTAAGCAGTTATGTCTTTACCAGACAACTCTGTTTTTAGAGTAAATGTATCATTAGAATATCACACATTTGTTTAAATGAAATTTTGTACAGTTTTTTCCTATATCAAAATCTGTATTTAAAAAATGAGAAATCTTTTATTTTTCACAATGGCCCCTTGGGCTATTAGACTCACACTAATTGTTCTGTGCAGAAGACTTTTCAGCAGTGTCGCTATCATCACAGGCAGGGTTATAATGACAGCTAAGACCTCTATATGCAATAGATAATGTGAGATGCTCCATTTACTATAGTATAGGTGATGTCAAAGCTGATCCTGCTCTCCTCCCTTCACAGTGACCTCTGCACACACTCATTAGATGCTTCAAATAGAAGATAGACTGACTCAGACCCTATTGCTGCTAATGTACTTGCACACTTTCTAGAACAACAGGAAGCATAACTCAAAAATATCTCCAGGAACCAATGTAAAAACTTCAACATTTCTAAAGTTTTAAATAAAGATCAAGATAAAATTAAAAAAAATATAAAAATACATCAAATCCCTTCTTGGGCATCAGTTTCCTGCCTCTGCTCTGGTCCTGCTAATTAAATGTAAGTGGGTATATCACTGGGTTTTAACAGCACGCTCTGTTGACATATTACCATTGTAGTCCACAGTGGTAATTGCCACTAGACCCAGGAAGAGTTTTAACATAAAAACCTGACTTAACACCTTAAGGTTAAGGACCAGGCAATTTTTCATTTTATGCTCTCATTTTTTCCTCCCCTTTTTCCAGGAGCAATAACTTTTTAATTTTTCCATCGACATAGCCAAGTGAGGGTTTTTGTTTTTGATGTACATATTGTACTTTGGAATGACACCATCCATTTATGATATGATTATTATTTTTATTATTTATATATATAGCGCCATTAGATTCCATGGCGCTTTACAAATGGAAAGGGTAGACGAGGACAAGTACAATATATATGCACAATCAGGTCGTACAGATACAGAGGGGAGAAAGGACCAGTCTAAGAGGGACGGGTGGGATACAGTAGGAGGGGGGTAGTGCCTAGTGAGATGGTGCGGTGACGGGTCTCATTGTAGGCTGTAACCTTGACGAATGGGTCTTCAGGTTTCTCTTGAAGTTCCCAGGCTAGGAGAATGTCTGGTGTGTTGGGGGAGAGAGTTCCAAAGTATAGCAGATGCACGGGAGAAATCTTGTATGCGGTTGTGAGAGGAGGAACAAGAGGGGAGTAGAGAAGGAGCTCTTGGGAGAATCGCAGGGTGCGTGGGGGTAGGTATCGGAGACCATGTCAGAGATGTCTGGAGGGACAGGTTGTGGATGACTTTGTATGTCATGGTTAGTGTTTTAAACCAGGATCTCTGAGATGTGAGAGCAGTGAAGGGATTGGCAGAGGGGGAAAACAGAGGAGTAACGGGGAGACAGGTGGATTAGTCGGCAGCGGAGTTTAGGATGGATAGGAGAGGTGCAAGGGAGCTAGCGGGGAGGCCATTAAGCAGGAGGTTGCAGTAGTCAAGGCGGAAGATGATGAGAGCATGACTAAATATTTTAGCAGAGTTGTGGTCAAGGAAAGTACGAATTCGGGAAATGTTTTTGACCTGGAGTCGGCAGGAGTTGGCGAGGGCCTGGTTGTGAGGCTTGAAGGAGAGGGAAGAGTCAAGGATTAACCCAAGACATTTGGTATGGGGGACTGGGGAGAGTGAGCAGTTGACAGTGATGGAAAGGTGTGATGACCACCTGCTGTGAGGCTGAGCTGCTGGCAAGGCAGCACCCCGAGAAACCTCGAGACCCTTTACCCCTATACAGGGATCTGGAATTACAGCAGAGCCCAAAAGGTAGCTGCCTGAGATGAGCAGCGGGCCAGAACAAGAAGGTCACCAGGAAAGGAATAAAAACCAGGATCCAAAAACGTAGTCAGGAGTCCGAGTCAAACGGGAGGGCAGTTAAGGTACCAAATCGTCAGGCTGAAGCAGGGTCAAAAACCCAGTCAAAGGTCAGAGTCAAAACCAAACACACACTAGATCGCTGGGGAAACTGAGACTATATCTGGCGGCCTGCAAGACAGGCTCCAAGGTATTTGAGGGGCGCGGTTACCTCCCATAGGCTGGAGCTCACAGCCTGATGACCTCATCTAGACTGCCCTAGAACCAGGCCAGATGGTGATGCACGACTGGCACCGACCACCCCACTTCTGACAGAAGCATGAAGGCTGCGCCTATCAGACATCTCTGCAGGACCCTCTCTTCTGCAACCAACATCACCCACAGGGGAAACACAGCGGCACCCAACGACAGAGGCAGACGTCTAAGGAGCAGGTCCATATGACGACATGGCCCTCCTATCATCGGCACCATCAGTGGCGGTCAGTAGGTTGTTGGTGACTTTGGTTAGGGCTGTTTCAGTGGAGTGGTGGAGTCGGAAAGTAGATTGTAGGTGGTCAAAGAGGTAGCAGGAGGAGAGGTGGGAGGACAGTTCTGAATGGACATGTTGTTCAAGTAGTTTAGAGGCAAAGGGGAGAAGAGATATGGGGTGATAGTTAGAAACAAAAGTTGGGTCAAAGGAGGGTTTTTTGAGGATGGGTGTGATGAAGGCATGTTTGAAGGTTGAGGGGAGGACGCCAGTAGTAAGTGATAAGTTGAAGAGATGGATTAGGGTTGGGGTGAGGACTGAGGTGAGGCTGGGAATGAGGTGGGATGGAAGCAGGTTGTGGGCGCTGGTGGTAAGGTGAGACTTGGACAGAAGGGAGGAGAGCTGGTCTTCAGTTATGGAGGAGAAGTAGCTGATGGAAGGAGAGGGCAGTGTAGGTGAGAGGGGATGCTATGGGGACAGTGGGTCAAAGCTGTCTCTGATTTTATCGATCTTCTGCTTGAAGAAGGAGGTAAAGTCCTCAGCAGAGATAAGGGGAGAGGGAGGAGGAGAGGGCGGACGGAATAAGTTATTGAAAGTTTTAAAAAGCTGTTTGGAATTGTGGGACAGGAAGGTTATTAGGGATGAGAAGAAGGCTTGTTTTGTGGCAGTGAGTGCGGACTTGAAGTTGGTGAGGGACCGCTTGCACAATGCGAAGTGCTCAGTGGAATAAGATTTCTTCTCTTGGCCACTCTGGAAGCCTGTCTTAGGTCTTTAGTGAGGGTGGTGTGACAGGGTTGCCTGTTTGTGTGAGGGGTGTTATATGTAAGGGGGTGGCTGAGTCGAGGGTCTGAGAATGAGTGTAGATCAATGTGTTTTAGGTTTCTGCGAGGATGATGGAGTTTGCAGAGAGGGGGTAGTGTAGTAGGGGAGGAGAAAGTCAATAGATTGTGGTCAGACAGGGGGAGGGCTGAGTTTGTAAGGTTAGTGAGGGAACAAAGGTGGGTAAAGATGAGGTCTAGCATGTGGTCATCTTTGTGAGAGGCAGAGGAGGATCATTGAGAGAGCCCAAAAGAAGGAGTCAGTGAAAGGAGTTTAGAGGCGGCTGCGTGGGAAGTGTCAATGGGAATATTGAAGTCACCCATGATGATATTGGGGATGTCCACAGAAAGGAAATGAAGTAGCCAGGTGGTGAAATGGTCAAGGAAAGAGGAGGTGGATTCAGGGGGGCAGTAAATGACAGCCAGCTTAAGGTTACAGGGAGAGTAGATGCGGACAGAGTGGGCTTCTAAAGAGGGGAGAGTAGCAGTGGGTGGCAGTGGGATGGGAGTAAAGCAGCAGGAATTGGACAGAAGTAAGCCAACACCGCCATGTTTGTTAGAGGGGAGGTGTGGGAAAGACTGAGTCCGCCATTAGTGAATGCAGCAGGAGAGGCTGTGTCGAAGGGGGTGAGCCAGGTTTCAGTGATGCACAGGAATGAGAGTTTATTGGAGATCAAGAGGTAGTGGATGAATGGGAGTTTATTGCAGACCGAGCGGGCGTTCCAGAGTGCACCAGGTAGAGGGACTGGTGGAAGCAGGGGCTGGAGGAATAGGTCTAAGGTTGTTGAGGTTACGAGGGTTAGTGATGTGTCGGGCCCCACGGACGGGGGGTACTCGGTACCGGACCGGACGGTGCCGGGGAAGTCAAGGGTGGCTTGGTCCGGACCGTGTCCCTGGCTCGGCAAATAAAGGGGGATATTTACAGGGGAAATGTCACTCGTGACGCCACCCACTTGATGCGGCCAGTGATGGGGGCCGCCACTGCTGCAGAACCTCCGGGGGTGATGGAGTGGCAGCGGAGATGTTATAGTTCCAGTGGGAAGAACTGTATCCCCCGGGGCAGTAAGAGTTAAGGGTTGTGGAATTGTCCAGGACACTTACTTTGCAGACGCTGCAGGATCTCTCTCCCTTGCTGGTGCTGACAGGCTTGTAGCTCTGTAGGTGGGAATCTGCTGCAACCTGTATGGGAGGAATAGTCTGCAGATAGAGACTGACAAGAGAGGCCAATTCAGGGTTTTCCGTGTTTTTACTCTCAGTTCTTTCCAAGCAGTTCACAAGTCATTGGCAGTTCTTTACAAAGTTCAAGTACAGTTCTCAGTACACAGTTCAAAGACACGGGCACATTCTCCCTCTCCGGGTTCCCTTTGCTCTGCAGCAAGGCCTCTCTCTCTCTCTCTGTGACCCCTCACACAGTCTTTAGTGTCCTTTCCGGGCTATTACATTCTCTTTGCTACGTGTTGTGCTACACTGGACAGTATGGCGGTGACTCGGACCCCTGGTGGGCCCTCCTGGTTGTCACTGAGCTGCCTGTCCTTTGGGTTGGGGACCCTAACGTGGAGCTGTGGTCCCCCGTCGTGTTGTTTGGAGATCCGGGTAAACTGCGGTCCCCTTTAGAGCCGACACTCTACTCAGCCCAGCCTCCAGCAGTCCTCAGCACGAGGCTCTGCCAGGCTCCTTCTCTCTGTTCCTCTCGGTATCATAGGAGGGACTTCTCTGCCTGCAGTCAGTGGCTTTAGCTGCTGTCTAGGGCACGGGTTACACCGTCCCTCTCCGTTCTCTCACACTCCTGGTGGCATCAGTGTCGGACGGGCTTTCTCTCCCCTCTGGCTCGCACTGGCTCAGTACGGATTCTGCGCTCCTAGCCTTGCACTCACAGGACGTGTGTAAGTCTTTCTGTCTTTACATCTCAGCTCACATCGGCCTACTACTTTCCTTCACTCCTCCCCCTCACTATATACTGTCAAGTCACCTGACTTCTGGTGTGCCCAACCCACTCCTCTGATCCACCACCCCTCAATCTCATAGAGTTCTAATCTCAGGGCTGGATGTAAACCTTCTCTTACACGTGGGTTGTGTGGGCTGTGAGGGTGTTGGTGTGCAACAAGTGTCCTACCTGCCTGGCTGCAGTTCCCTTTGTGGCCTCCTGGACGCAGGGGCGCCACAGATGGGTCGTGGGTATGGGGTGGAAGTGACTGTGGGGATGCGGTGGGGGGAGCAGGATTAGGGGAAATGTTGCCAGCAAGTAGGAGCAGGGAGAGGGTTAGGAGGTGGGAGAAGGAGAGTTTACGTGGTGGGTGTGAGTGTTTGGAGACAGAGGATTAAAAGTAAAGGAACAGTTCAGAGGAGTGGGTTAGGTGGCTAGGTAGGATGGTGGGTGAGAGAACTACTTTGTTGCTGGGTGGAGGGATAAGTGGGGGTAGTAGGAAGTGGAGAAAGATGGGAATAAGAGAGGAAATGAGCGTAAACTTTGTATACGGTGAGCAGGGGATGGGAGGCAGCAGGGGATCAGAAACAGCCAAGGATCAGATGCAGCGGGAGGGTGAGCTGTAGTGATGGACAAATGGTCACAAATGAGATGCAGTCCGTGGATGAGATTTAATTCGGAGATGAGATGCAATCCAAGGATGAGATGTAGTCCAGGGATGAGACGATGCAGCCGGGGATGAGACGATGGAGCCAGGGATGAGGCGATGCAGCCCGGGATGAGATAATGTAACTGGGGATGAGACGATGTAGCCGGGGATGAAATGATTCAGCCGGGGATGAAATGATGCAGCCGGGGATGAGGTGATGCAGCTGGGGATGAGGTGATGTAGCTGGGGATGAGATTATGCAGCCGGGGAAGGGATGAGGCAGCCGGGGATGGGATGATGCAGCCGGGGATAACATGTAGCCAAGGATTGGATGCAGCTAGGGGTCGGAGGCAGTATGAGGGTGAGCGAAGGAGCTGAGGTTGTAGCAGGGAGCTGGTTGACTTTGTCCAGCTGGTGGATTGTCGGCAGGGGCTGGTATGACCCTTCAGTGTGCTGCTCACGTGTCGGTCGTGTCAGCATCTCATGGTGCCTATCGCTCGATCGGTTGGTGCAGGTTCAACAGATCACGGGTCAGATTCTGCCAAGGGGTCAGATGCAGCCAGGGGAGTCAGATGCAGCCAGAGGGTAAAATGCAGCCAGCAGAGTGAGATGCAGCCAGGGGGGTCAGATGCAGCCCAGGGAATTAGATGCGGCCAGGGAATGCAGATGCGACCGGGGGGGGCAGATGCAGCCAGGGGGGGCAGATGCGGCCGGGGGGGGTCAAATGCAGCCGGGGGGGCAAATACGGCCAAGGGGTCAAATGCAGCCGGTGGGTCAGATGCAGCCAGGGGGGCCAGATGCAGCCAGGGGGGTCAGATGCAATCAGGGGGGTCAGATGCAGTCAGGGGATCAGGTGCAGTCAGGGGATGAGGTGCAGTCAGGGAATGGTGCCGGAGGCTGTGTACTTTCACCTCCTCTCCTTCCTGTTAGCTGGCTGCACTGGGGTCTGCGGCTGATAGGGTCTGGGGGCCTGGTGGTCGGGCCAGCCCTGCGCCCCCGCACTGTTTAACCCTCCTGCTGTCGCTGTAACTAACATAGTGGTCTACATGATCTTAAGGCAGTCTCTCAGACGCATTTCTGATGCTCACAGCGTACTTAATCATAGAATTCTATGATTAAGGACGCTGTGAGCGTCAGGAATGAGTCAGAGAGACTGCCTTAAGATCTTGTAGACCACTATGTTACCTTTTTAAATATGCCTCAATAAAGAAGAAATGTTTTTAATACACCTGGATGAGCCGGATTGTTCCATTTTTTTTCCTTGTCACAACTAACAGCTTAGTACGCCATAATTACAGAGGAATTGTGAAAGTAAGTATTGTTTTTATTTCTATGGTGCACTGAATTGATTAAGTAGGGATTGTAGAGTAGTGGACAATCCCTTTAAACTGCTGCCAGCAAATTTTGTTCAGTCTAATTAGGATCCTAACAATCCATTCCGTTTGCTTCCGCCATACCAGGCATGTAGATGGGCATTTACCTACTAACCTCATCTCACAAGACCAGTTCCATCAATAAAAGGCAAATGGGTTGGGTGTCAAGCTCATACCCTTGCTTAGGTGGTCCATACAATCCGATTGGACCACTCAGGCTCAAGTACCATTCAGGAGAGCAGTGAACAAAGATATGTTTTTAGGTATGCAGGATCCTCCAGAATGAATTGTTAGAAACATACATAGTGATGCATAATGTGCTGGCACCAGTATGATAATTGGAAAACCTGATGACAGGTTCCCTTTAAATGATTAACGGCCATTACTTTCATGGCTTGGCTCCTAGCTCTTTCCTAACATTGTGTGAAGTGGGGGGAAATGGTTGTTGATCATCAAGTATAGAAATGCCCCCAATGGACAAAAAAATTCACTATTGGAAAAGACAATGTAGGACATTGCTCTTTTTTTTACTGCTGTCTCAGAGAGTCAATCTCTGCTTGTTGTTAAGTGGCGAAAAGCTATTAGCATAAGTGAACAGGTCTCCTGACAAATGGTAACTTAGCGAGAAGAAAATGTACAATTAATCCTACGCAGCCTTCCATTCTATCATTAGGACATAGAGGAAAACACAATGCAAATGGAAATATAAGAGTGAGTGAAACGTGCAACGGAGTCCCGTGTAGAGGAAATGGTCTATGTGGGCAAAAGGAACTGGACTGTACAAGTACATTAATGGCATGGGGGAGAGGTGCATTTAATAACAGTAAGGACCCAGGATTTCCCAATATAGATTCTAAAAAATTACAGCTGTGCATTGTCAGGATGAGCAGCCCTCTGGGATTGACCAAGGATAAAGAAATGAGTGCAGCCGCTCTGCTATTTTGCGATTGCCGTGAGGGAATGTATATATTTCACCGGTTCCAACTAGGAATATATATATATATATACCGTACCTCGGTGCCATCACAATAAAGTCCACAATAGGACAAGCAAAATACGCTGCCACAACCAATTATTTATCTGGTTGATTGGACAACCACCACTGGTAATGTGAGGCTAACAAGAGTTCGTGATTTTAATTCGTAGAGCAAGACGAAGCTAATAAATTTTATATATTTAATTCGAATGAGTAGGCAGTGTTTCCAAAAATATGCAAAGTTTTACAAAGGAGACAAAATACAGTACAATATAGATGTTTACATGAAAATAAAAGGGGAAAACATAAGAGACTTACTAAGACTCATGTCACGCGGTGACCTCTACAAGCTTAGGGAGGGAGGGACTTCTTAAAACAAACACACTTTAGTGCCACAACTTAATTTCTGCTGCGCCCTCCATGGTCTGAATACCTAAAAATTACTGCAACACACAATAAACCTACTGACCTCCCTGGTGTCCTCATATATACGGTAGTCATTGCAGGGGATGTGCTCAGACCTGCAGAAAGTTATACAATTCCAGTTTTCATCACACTTTTGCCTTTGGAAGTCACAGGCAAAAGATATTAGTGTCATGTTTCCCCCTCATGAATTTACCAATTACCGTATATACTCGTGTATAAGCCGACCCGTGTATAAGCCGACCCCCCTACTTTTGCCCCCAAAACCTGGGAAAACCTATTGACTCGTGTATAAGCCGAGGGTGGACCCCAGCACAGGTATACAGCCCCCAGCAGTGTAGTATACAGCAGCCTCCCCAGTGGTAGTATACAGCAGCCTCCCCAGTGGAAGTATACAGCAGCCTCCCCCTGTGGTAGTATACAGCAGCCTCCCCCTGTGGTAGTATACAGCAGCCTCCCCCTGTGGCAGCATACAGCAGCCTCCCCCTGTGGTAGTATACAGCAGTCTCCCCCTGTGGTAGTATACAGCAGTCTCCCCTGTGGTAGTATACAGCAGTCTCCCCCTGTGGTAGTATACAGCAGTCTCCCCCTGTGGTAGTATACATCAGTCTCCCCCTGTGGTAGTATACAGCAGTCTCCCCCTGTGGTAGTATACAGCAGTCTCCCCTGTGGTAGTATACAGCAGTCTCCCCCTGTGGTAGTATACAGCAGACTCCCCCTGTGGTAGTATACAGCAGCCTTCTCAGTGGTAGTATACAGCAGTCACCCCTGTGGTAGTATACAGCAGCCTCCCCAGTGGTAGTATACAGCAGCCTCCCCAATGGTAGTATACAGCAGTCCCCCCTGTGGTAGTATACAGCAGCCTCCCCAGTCGTAGTATACAGCAGCCCCAGCCTCAGTGGTGGTATATACAGGCAGCCCCAGTGGTGGTATATACAGGCAGCCCCAGCCCCAGTGGTGGTATATACAGGCAGCCCCAGCCCCAGTGGTGGTATATACAAGCAGCCCCAGCCCCAGTGGTGGTATATACAGGCAGCCCCAACCCCAGTGGTGGTATATACAGGCAGCCCCAGCCCCAAAGGTGGTATATACAGGCAGCCCCAGCCCCAGTGGTGGTATATACAGTCAGCCCCAGCCCCAGTGGTGGTATATACAGGCAGCCCCAGCCCCAGTGGTGGTATATACAGGCAGCCCCAGCCCTAGTGGTGATATATTCAGGCAGCCCCATCCCCAAAGGTGGTATATACAGTCAGCCCCAGCCCCAAAGGTGTTTACAGGCAGCCCCCAAATGCTGGCACTTGCCCCCCTGCTTGTAAGCCCCCCCCGGCTACTTACCATCCTCTGTCTTCTTCATCGCGCGCGCAGGTGCCTCGGTGCTCCCGTCCTCCATGCATCCGGGTCCCCGGCCGTCGCATAGCGATGACGTCATGCGACCGGCCGGTCACATGACCCCGGATGCTATGGAGGACGGGAGCACGGAGGGACTTGCGCGCGCGATGAAGAGGATGGTATGGTAATAATAGCAGCCGGGGGGGCCTTACAAGCAGGGGGGCAAGTGCCAGCATTTGTGGGGGCTATATAATTAGTTATGCACTGCAGTGCATATGTAATGAGCGGCCCCACGTGACGGGGCCGCTCATTCAGCTACCTCCCACTGCCTCCTCCAGCCTCCCCAGCCCTGGACACAGCCCCCACCTACCGTATTGACCCGTGTATAAGCCGAGGGGGAGACTTTTCAGCCCAATTTTTGGGCTGAAAAACTCGGCTTATACACGAGTATATACGGTAAATAGACTATAAACACGACATAGCTGGTATTCTCTAACAGGCAGAAATCCATTTGCTATGATTCCGGCCATCGCACAGCAAAGCAAAAATTGTGTTTTTTTTGTTCACCATTTCGTACAGATTCTAAAAATATAATTTTCATATCGGTAAAATTAAGGTAGTGCATGAAATGTAAGGTTTTCAAGCTGAGAGCACAAACAAACTTTCCATCCCCTTTTCCCTAAAAAGTACTTACGGTATTTGAATTTCAGGTCATAAAATGCATTTTTAGGCTTAACAGTAACCATATAAGGAACTTTAGCTTTATGCCATGGGGAGTTGTATCTTGAGGCAGAGCGTGAGCTCTTTGGTAAAAGAGAACAAACACAGAAAAGAGGGGGAATCATTGTCTCTGAGGGCTGAATGCCAGCTGTTAAACAATATGAAATATATTTCTATTAAATGTTCATGACACGCAATAAGGCCTTACATCTTCTTACCACAGAACTATACAGCTGTAATTATGGAGATGTATCCCTCTGCAAGGCTTACATCCAATGGAAGCCTATGGATGTACAGTGGAGTCTAGTGATGAGCAATTTGATTCACAGTGCTTAGGTCTAGGTCATTTCTGAAACTAGTTTCCTAGGATCTAATGAAATCATTACTTTGCATGAAGCCAGAGTAATTCTATCCAGTTATGCTGCAGGGCCAAGCTAGTGGAGGCATAGTTGGCAAGGGTAGGCTGAACATCCCAGGCACAGAAGTGAAGATGGGATGAGATGGAGGACAGGACCAGGTCATTGCAAATCAAACTGCTCATAAGGCAGCTTAAGCACTAAGAGTTAGTAGAATATAAGTATGGAAATACTGAAGTAAATAAGTGTTGATCTGCAGTACCCATCAGCAACCATTACAAAGTTTACAGAACTGTGCTGCTCCATTTCCATATACTGTTTACATCAAGCAGCAACTGGAGGCTGATCAGTGGGGTCCTGGGTGTGGGATCCTTACCAATCTTATGATGATTACCTATCCTAATGATAGGCCATCAATTAAAAAGTAGGGAACCACCCCTTTAGGGTGCACATACATAGCTATTTCTACTAACTCTCCCATTATACACGAACATTTGGCTCATTGAATGTTTATGTTTTAAAGATGGAAGGAGGAAAAAAGTTCTTACTAAACTGCACTAGCGGCAGCGTATCTCATTTAGGAACAACAGGATTGGGCCTTTAAAATGTATACTAGATAGCCTTTAATCAAATGTGTATTCCTACAGGTGTATTGCAACTTTTTTTTTTTAAAAAAACCTATATTCCAGATGTAACCCTGAACTGAAACCTCACAAACCCAAAATTACTGAATCAACAATATATTTGATGCTAGAAGCTTCACTTAGTAGAATCATAAGAAGCAGTATAGCCTTCAAATTATGGACTCTAAAACTGGACACAAATCGCCCATCTTTGATGGATATTCCACAGCAGCTAATCACTTAGAGTCTTGGATCCCAAAGACCTCAGGTACATAGCTCTACTTAGCAATGTCCTGCAGTTCCATGGATAATGAAAGGAGCAGAGTTTCAGAATCGTATTCTCTTCATTGGTAAGAATCCGAGTGTTCGGATCATTAGCAATCATCAAAATATGACCTATCTTGTGGCTTGGTAATAAACTGCTAAAATGGAAATAACCCTTTAATGAGCCCTAACATGGTTAGAACCAGAATGGAGCTAAGTAAGGACCCACCAATAAACCCATCAGAACTATGGTTTAAAAAATCCAACAGAAGCGAAAAAGGGGCACCACCACGACCAGCAATCCTTCTCAGGCAGTGGAATATACATGTGAGGCGGGAAGCACTAGTGCGACCGGTGGCGCCAGTATAGTGAAACAATGCGTCATCAAAAAGTAAGAAAGACGGCACTCACCAGGTCAGCAGGTAACGGGATCTTTATTGCGGGAACATACAAAATGCAGGGAGGGGGCACCGAGGTGACAACGGGTCCGTTTCGGGCAAAGGCCCTTCTACCGGACCGGTAGAAGGGCCTTTGCCCGAAATGGACCCGTTGTCACCTCGGTGCACCCTCCCTGCATTTTGTATGTTCCCGCAATAAAGATCCGTTACCTGCTGACCTGGTGAGTGCCGTCTTTCTTACTTTTTGAGAACTATGGTTTCTATGGGCCCTTTCACATCACCGGTATTTTCAAATCGCGGCAGATGCGGTGAAAAAAACCGCATCTGCCGCGATTACCGCATAACCGCGACACTTGCGGCACACTTGCGGCAAGCCCCATGCAATGTCTATGGGGCTTGCGGTAAGGGTGCGGCAGGTGCGGCAAGTGCGGTTTCGGCACTTGCGGCCGCGAAAAAACGCTGCTTGCAGCGTTTTTCGCAGCGACCTGCGCAAGTGCGAAACCGCACTTGCGCACCTGCCGCACCTTACGCAGCCCATAGACATTGCATGGGCTTGCCGCAAGTGGCCGCAAGTGTCGCGGTTATGCGGTAATCGCGGCAGATGCGTTTTTTCACCGCATCTGCCGCGATTTGAAAATACCGCTGATGTGAAAGGGCCCTCAACTCTTTTGGATCTATCCGATTTTTTGCTTTTAGTCCTATGTTTTATAGATTTGTGGATGTCCTGTAGAAATTCGCACAGGTAGAACTAGAATGTAGCTTGCACAATAATATATCGTCGACCAGAGGAGCATTTCCTTGTGTCAACACCTTTTACTCGTCACGCTCATTTGGAAGTCTATTATAAATCCCAAAAATTCTATGATGTCATGATCAGATTTTCAATACTTAATTTATTGTGACTTTTCCAACATTTAACATGGTAGAAAGCAAATAGTGCAGCTTGTGATATGCATAATGATAAAAACAATCTTAACATATCTGTATCTCTCTTTATAGGTTCTGAATTAAGATATCACCCAACAAGATCCAAGGAACTGAAAATAGATATATGATTATCCATCACATGAAAGATAGAAAGTCTTAAATAGAGATTGCATAACTAAGAAATATGGTCGTGCATTAAACATGAGTTCATCTGTAATCAATGTGTAGGCAGAGCCTATATTACTTGCTGTATGTAACCCCATCAAAAAGAGATAAGAATTGTTTGTTGGTTGATTGAGAACCCCCAATATTCTTAGGTGTTTGATATTTGCCTTCACTACACAGCAATTCTTACTCTTTATTACCAGACACAACCCCTGCCCATATGCCCTATTAGGACGACATACAGCAGTCATCACAATGACCTCTGATGGACTAAAATCTTCCATGTGTTACACTTAGATTAGGGTTTATTAAAGGGATTTTCTAGTCTCAGGCTACAAGTCTATAGTTACTTTTGTGACTGCAGACTTGTAAATCCTCACATTGCACCAACTGTCAGGATTCTCCAATGCTGGCACTGGGAGCAGGAGGTCATGTGACCGCAAATATGCTACTAGCATACTTTCAGCCTTTCTCAATTCCTCTATACTGAGTGAGTCCACAAGAATCTAGTCAGCACGTGATCTCATGTATGCAAATGTCATATTTTCGGTCAAGTGCCCGCCGTCTCTGGAGAATCCTGACAGTGCAAGCACTGTGCGATGTGAGAATTCACAAGACTGCAGTCGCATCAAGTGACTGAGGAGACCGTTAATACATGTTTACATGGCAGTGTCAAATGGACTCCATGTGGCTTCCACAACCACTTTAAAGGGATTACACTACTTTAGGGGCCCTTCACACACTGAGACTTTCCAGCGATCTCACCAGCGATCCGACCTGGCTCGGATTGCTGGAAAGTCTCTCTGGAGTCGCTGGTGAGCTGTCAAACAGACAGACTCACTAGCGACTCAGCACCCATGAGATCATTGGTATCCATGATAAACAGCGGTAACTAAGCAGCGCGCGGTGCTTAGTTACCCGGTGTTTATCATGGATACCAGCGTCCTCCCTGCTTAGCGCAGCCTGTAAGCAGGGAGGACGCTGGTAACCATGATAAACTGCGGGTATCTAGGCAGCGCTCACTCGTCTCTCGCGGTCACACACAGTCATGTGTGCTGACCAGCGGGAGACTTGGGACCAAAAAATGGTCCTGAGCGACGTGCAGCAATCAGCGACCTCAAAGCAGGACCCAGGACGCTGGTGGCTGTCACACACTACAACATCGCTGGAGAGGTCGCTGTCACGTCACAAAACCTGTGACATTGCAGCAACATCGTTAGTGATGTTGTAGTGTGTGAAGAGGCCTTTAGACTTGTTGAAAGATCACTAAAACCTCAACAACTGGATCTACCACTGATCTTGAGAATGAATGTGGTCCCTTCAAAATGGTAATAACCATTGATGTGAGTGTTGCAGTTCCTACACAGCTCCTGGTCAGGACTGGTGTTATTGCATGGAAATACTTAAAAGTTTTAAAGTTATCCCCATCCACGAGACAGTGGAAAACATTTTGAATGCCAAATACCATGGCCCCCACCTATCCGGAAAAGTGGGGCTCAAAATTTCCTGGCTAAATGAAGCAAAGATTGACCATGCGGATTATCTTCCCAATAATTCGAATAGGAATGCCATGGTCAGATGGGTAATGCACTATACAATCTTTGGCGCTCCCACTAAGAAAGAATGAAGTGGAAGTGCGCACGATCTACCTTAGCTACATTCATTCTAGGCTCTTTGAGTCCAGGATGTCAGAAGCAGTGGGTGTCATAATAGTGACTTTCGGACTCACAGCCATTGAAAGTTTATCCCCTATGCTTTATATAGAAAATAATGTTCAAACTTAAAGTGAACCTGTCATCCCACTGGTGCTTTATAAGCTGAAAGCTCCACCTTCAGCAGCGTCTGTGCCGCACTCTGTGAAGGTATCTGTACTCTCTCTCCCCCGTACACTGAAAGGTACACTTTATAATGTTTCCTGCCATGTGTGTAAATCATTACTTAGGCGGTCCGATGGGTCTTGTCACTGTGTCCTAACACCACTGTCGGCCCGGTCCTCCCTGCCTCCTCTTCTCTGTTTGTCCCCTCCTCTTCGGCACCTAGGCAGATTCATCTTAGTCCACGCAGGCGCACAGAGCTTAGCCGGAGTGCGGGGAAACCGGCTGTGATCATTGTGCCTGTGTGAAGTGCAGGCACCAGAGCCTGCCCTGTTATCTTCTGCTGTATGTGACACTGTCACCTTCCAGCAGCTTCACCGTTTACTGATGCCACTCCGGTCCAGCGTGCACCATGTTGTAACTGTAACTATTGATTAGTCAGACGCTATGTCACAAGTTCCACATGCCAATCTATGAGAGCCACAACAAGGCTCTCATATAAATGTATTGATTTGTGCAACACTGGAGCTGCCGGCAGGGTACAGATCCCAGGAGACCATCCAGAGCGGTGATGATAGAAGGTGAAGTTGCCTGAAAGCGAGCATATATAATAAGATTAGTTGCAGGTCTAGCGCCCAGCCATGCGTTTAGGGATAGACAAATATGGATCGTGCTCCTTGATGGGTCAGAAACACACTATTTATTTTAAAACTAGCAAATTAATAAATAAAAAAGCCAAGAAGACAGCGCTGCCTGTGGTTAGCAAACAATACAAAAAGTGCATATGCACATATTAATTTCTAACTGAACTTTAAACTGAGACATTTAGCAAACAATTGATCAATTCTTTAAGCTACCCCACCACGTCATGGCATTCTCAGATGGGGCAGTCATACTCTACGTTTTTTTTATATACGCTGTGCCATTACGGCCTCCTGAATTAATTAAAAGCAGAACCATATTAAAAGCACATGTGCCTGAAGCATTTCTGAACTACTCCCACGGCGTCAGAAAAGGACAGCGCAGATAAAGGCAGACCAGGTCCAGACATGACATCCGGACATTATCACCGCTTTTTGCAGTGCGTGCTTGGTTATGCATGCCATTTTATCTGTCTTTATTGTGATTGATCTAGGCCGCTGTGCACACATACATACGTACACACACATACCCTGCCCATAGGCTCTGCTTGATTGTTGCACATGTGTTTGGGCCTGTTCTACCCGCATCCATGGTTGCTGGTCTGGCAGTGTGGGGGTCTGATCTGATAATGTCCAGATGTCATGTCTGGACCTGGTCTGCCTTTATCTGTGCTGCCCTTTTCTGATGCCGTGGGAGTAGTTCAGAAATGCTTCAGGCATATGTGCATTTAATATGGCTCTGCTTTTAATGCATTCATGAGGCCGTAATGGCACAGTGTATATAAAAAATGTAGAGTAGGACTGCCCCATCTGAGAATGCAGTGACGTGGTGGGGTAGCTCAAAGAATTGATCAATTGTTTGCTAGATGTCTCAGTTTAAAGTACAGTTAGAAATTAATATGTGCATATGCACTTTTGGTATTGCGTGCTAACCGCGGACTGGCTTCTTGGCTTTTTTGTTAGCAAATTAATACTTACAATTAAAACTACATACAGCTGTTAATGTACAACGTGTTTTGGCAATAATTGCCTTCCTCAGATACCTATACCTTTACCGGGACCTTCAGGGAGTCTTGGAATTTACACTGCAGCCTGGATTTGCAGCCGTCTGCTGGGATTCAACTGTACATATGATATGCTCTCGACATATGCAATAAAGGGGAGTGAAATTGCCTTCACATAGCATGACACTAGTACGCTTAGATAGCGCTGTGTACCTCTTTCTTCCTTATAGGTAGAAGTTCCTATTGCTATGCTGAAGGTGAGTATATGACAGAGGTCAGGATTCTTATATTTAAAGCACCACTCCAGTGGTACAATAAAAATAAAACACTGGACTGGTGCTTTCAAGGACACCCTTTTAAGGCGCACCTATCAGTCATCAGTTGTCAGGAACACAGATCCGAGATCCTTAAGAGACCAGTATGTAGACATTTTCTGACATCTAGTATCCTGGTAATGTGGGTGGAAAGCTATATAATGCATTTTCTGTTATCGGGAATTGCCTATTTTACAACCCTTCTTGGAGGGTGCTTCAAAAATGAATTTATCACAGGTTTGTCACGATGGTCTCTCTAAAGGCCCCGTCTCACACTACGATATCAGTCACGATATTGTTAGTACGTCACAGGTTTTCAGTCGTCGTAACGACGTCTTTCAGTGTGACATGTACAAACAATCAACGATAATCGGGCAGATCGTTGATGGGAGGTTGGTGAACCGGACCTTAAACCAAATGATGAGCGTTCGTTCATGCTGCAGCATGGGTGTGTGTGACACCTCGATAACGATAAAAGAGAGGGGGGGGGGACAAGAGGCGCAATAGTGCCCTTATCACTAGACACTAAACAAAGCAGGTGAGAAAAGGTTCACTCACCTAGTCCAGTTGTGCCACCCACAACTGGTTAAGAGGCCTGATATGATAAGTGTCCTGATGGCTGCTGCTGGACTTCCACCGGTCTCCACTCGGGTAGACGAACTTGAAGTTTTGGGAAAGGAAGGTGTGTCACAGTCCGCGCTGCCAAGAAATCCGCTCGTAATAACGCTAGTAGTCAGTATCCAAATTTATCCTCTTTATTCATCCAACGCGTTTCAACGCCCTCCTGGCGTCTTCCTCGATAACGATATCGTTAATGACCTCGCCTATTGAGAAGTGAAGGACATAGGCAAACTAATGATCACAAGTATTGTTTGCTTGTCGCAGGATCATTGCTGTGTCGTTAACGAGATCTATACGTGTGACATTTCACTAGCAATTATTGAACGTTGTTCTAGCGATCTAGGTCAAGTCGGATCGTTGGTCGGTTCGCCGACACATTGAAGCGTGAGATGGGGCTCTTACTTTGGAGACTTGTCACAGTTTGGGGGGTTGCATCTCACTCCTGTATTGAGACTTCATATTAAACGTGTTTCTTTCATAAGGCAGTTTAGGAGTTAATGTCAGGTTTTGCTGCTACCAAGCTAGCTAGGTCTTTGTCTAGGTGTGGCTACTCTGTGTTTACTCTCATCCCCTTTATATGGTCACATGGTTCCAGCATCTTTTGCTGGTGATTGAACTTCATTCCTTACCAAGCTGTCTGTGGTGAAGGTGCTATTCTGGAGAGCTGACCACTGCCAAGATGTCTGCTGCCAAGGAGCGTGGCAGCAGGTGTGAAGTTGTTTGTTCTTCCACTGTCTTTCCTTCTTCTCTTGTTTTATTTTAGTGCAGCAGTTGGGACTAGTGCTCCCGCCAGTCATCTCCCTATTGAGGGCTAACATCAGGGCCAGCGGGGAACTAGGTATCCTTCTCAGCAATGGGTTAAAAGAACCCATATAGGGGCAGTAGGGAGATCAGGGCACAGCCACAGGTGAGTGCAAGAGGTCACCTCTTCCCTGTTACCTATGAACTAGGCCTTCTGCTGTATTTGTCCCCCAATATCTCCCCATCTGTTGTTTTGTGCAGAGCGCCGGACATTGTTGGTCTGTGCGCCACTGTCACGCACGGTAGCTGGACACCCCCTTGGTCCAATATGAAAAGATTGTCATGTTACTGGAACCATTAAAGATCATCTGACACTGCAGAGAAACTACTCAATTCTCCTACACTGCCACTACAGGACAAATGAGGCATTACACATACTAATGGCCATGTTGTGACCAATCTCTAATCGGGGAATATCTCCTGCATTTTTTGCTAGTCTTCCCCACAGCTCACCATTGCCAAGACCTTCAAGCAAAAGAGAGGCTTGTCCAGTGAAGGATAATAATGTAGTATTAAAATAAAACTTATTTTTTTTCAATGTGATTGTAATTTTTTTAATTCAACGAGGTTCAATTTCTGTTGTCTTGATGCAGCTCTGCCAGGAATACTGGTGATTTCAGGCAAACACTGGTTTCCATGGTGCCAGGGAGTAAGTACACACGGCACAGATCATGCTCAGCTCTATTGACTTGCTAAGGTAATGATGAGAAAAGAAACTATTTTCACCAACAAGAATACTTGCTGCTGCGCTAATTAAAATATTATGTGACAAAACCATCACTGCTGGCTACAGGATCCAGAGAGAAGTCATGAGTCAAGGTCCTTGTCAATGTCTGTCTAAGGATCAATTCATACTCACGTTTTTAATGATGTACTCATTTATATACTTTCAGCATTAAAATTGTAAGACCAAGATAGAAAAGTCATGGAGTTGTTGAAATCAAAGGATTGATAGACCCAGCAGGCTGAATAAGGCTTCTGCTATGGTGAGCAACCTGTGTCACCTGAATGAGCTACCATGACCTGCAGTGTCTCCAGACTTGTCTCCATCAAACAGATCTGGGACATCATTGGTCGGCAATTGCAAAAGGAGCTGCCAGCAGTGGATCTTGATGATTTACATGCCTAAGTGCATTTAGTGTGGTGCAACATTCCTCAGACAACCATTAATAACCCTATTTATTGCAGCCAAATCCAGTAAGTGCAGGGATTTCTTAAACTACACACTGAACAAATCTTGAAGTTTCGACAAGTTTGCTTACATTTTTTGATAACTTGTGTATTATTAACATGTATATCCATTCTGTTATTTCCATAATTTCATGACTTTTCCTTCTTTGTGTTGCAACTTCAATGTTAAAAATTGTTTATAGGATTTTTAGGTTGCCTCCAATGAAGTGTTATCACTTCAGCTTCAATCTGATGGATCATTTAAAGGGAACCAACCACCTCGGATGACCCTCATACACTGTTAATATGTGCCCCTGCAGCCTAGTAAACCATTAGCAGCACTGCTTTTGTGTGAAAAGTGGCTGCAGTAGAAGTGAGATAATGATTTTATAAACTTACATGCCTGCGTACTTGAGGGCGTCTCCCTGTGTGTGCTGGCACTTGTGGGCTGTGCTCATCATGCCTGCTCTCCCCTCCCTTATGCACGCCCCCTCTCAGCCTGCTATAGTGATGTGAGGCTGATTGCGTCATAAAGGGGGTGGGGCTACCGGGATGCCACGATTTAGCCCCGCCCCTTTATGACGCAATCAGCCTCACACAGTATAGCAGGCTGAGAGGGGGCGTGCATAAGGGAGGGGAGAGCAGGCATGACGACCACAGCTCACAAGTGCCAGCACACACAGGGAGACGCCCTCATGTACGCAGGCATGTAAGTTTATAAGATCATTATCTCACTTCTACTGCAGCCACTTTTCACACAAAAGCAGTGCTGCAAATGGTTTACTAGGCTGCAGGGGCACATATTAACAGTGTATGAGGGTCATCCGAGGTGGTTGGTTCCCTTTAAGGCAAAGAGCAGCAATACATGATCAAACCCATGGACAAGAGCATACTTACCACTAGAGATGAGCGAGTACTAAAATGCTCGGGTGCTCGAAGCTCGGGCCGAGCATCCCAAGATACTCGTGTACTCGGCCCGAGCACCGAGCCCAATGTTATCCTATGGGAGACCCGAGTATTTTTCTGGCATGACTCCCGGCAGCATGGATAAACCCTAAAAATGTCACAAAAGTATCAGAACAGTGCTCAAATGACATGGCAACACCATGGGGAAGACCCCTGTTAGCATTTCAGACTCCAAGATCACTGATGCCAACAATGTTGTCAGAGTATTACACCACTTTTACGGACTGTCAAGGAAACGTTACAAAGTGAAACCAAAATCGACTTTGCTGGAGAAAATATTAAGGGCTCATACCCACTTGTGAGACAGAGTTGGTGTATGCTAGTTTTTTGGATTACATGAAAGATTTTTTTTTTAAATTGTGTGGCACCCCAATGCCCCTGGAAGAGACATACATGAAGGCCTCTTTAAATATGTGCCCATTTTAAGGAAGTAAATCTTTTGTAGTATTGCCTTTTGGCAGGGCAGCCAAAAATTGGGAGGCTCCCCAATGCCCCTGGAAGGAGACGTGCATGAGGGCCTCTTTAAATATTGTGCCCATTTTAAGGAAGTGGGTCTTTTGTAGTATTGCCCTAGGCAGGGCAGCCAAAAATTGTGAGGCACTTCAATGCCCCTGGATAGAGACGTGCATGAGGGCCTCTTTAAATAATGTGCCCATTATAAGGAAGTGGGTCTTTTGTAGTATTGTCCTAGGCAGGGCAGCCAAAAATTTTGTGGCACTCCAATGCCCTTGGACAGAGATGTGCATGAGGGTCTCTTTAAATATTGTGCCCATTTTAAAGAAGTGGGTCTTTTGTAGTATTGCCCTTTGTCAGGGTAGCCAAAAATTGTATGGCACTCTGATGCCCCAGGATAGAGACGTGCATGAGGGCCTCTTTAAATAATGTGCCCATTATAAGGAAGTGGGTCTTTTGTAGGATTGCCCTAGGCAGGGCTGCCAAAAATTGGGAGGCACTTCAATGCCCCAGGATAGAGACGTGCATGAGGGCCTCTTTAAATATTGTGCCCATTATAAGGAAGTGGGTCTTTTGTAGTATTGCTCTAGGCAGGGCTGCCAAAAATTGTGAGGCACTTCAATGCCCCTGGAAAGAAACATGGAGGAGAGCCTCTAAATATTGTTCCCATTACAAAGGAGTGGGTCTCCTGTACTTGTAATGCCCATTCTGTAAGCATGGACTAAAACATTTACCCCTGGGGGGTATACATGAAACTATTGCCTAACTTTTGAACGGTTAGGGTCATCATCATCATAAATATGATGAACCACAGTCGCACTGATCATGTGATGGTGGTGGATGAGGAGGAGGAGCAGTACAGCAAGTAGCCAAAGTCATGAAGTGTGTACCCATGTGTGGGTGTGCGGAGGTACATGGCAATTTACTGGACAAAATTTAAATTCCGCTATCATTTGGTGGTGGTGTGGTGAAGTCAGGCCCAATCCAACCCATGTTCATCTTGATCAGAGTCAGCCTGTCAGCATTTTCAGTTGAAAAAACACGCTCTGACAAAACGCTAGCGGCAGGGCAGGCCAGGACTTCCAAGGCGTAGAGAGCCAATTCCTGCCACGTGTCCAGCTTGGATACCCAATAATTATAAGGCACAGAGGAGTCTAGGAGCACTTTTGTACCATCAGCAAGGTACTCCCTCAGCATCTTCGCAAACTTTGCAGTCCTTGTGATACTACCCCGCACCTCAGGGCCTGTACTATGGGAAGTGCTGAGAAAACTGTCCCTGATCTTTGAGAGTGTTCCCCTACCTCTGCTGGATTGCACTTGTGCCTCTCTCGGCCGGACGCCTTGGTTGTCCACCGAATCGTGACCTCTGCCACTAGCATTTTCAGAAAGGAATTTTTTTTACTAATTCCACGACTATGGCCTTCTGGTACTGCAGCATTTTTGTAGACCTCTCTGCCTCGGGAATAAGAGAAATAAAGTTCTCCTTGTAGCGTGGGTCTAAAAGTGTCACCAACCAGTAATGAGTGTCTGCCAAGATGTTGATAACGCGAGGGTCACGAGACAGGCAGCGTAACATAAAGTCAGACATGTGCGCCAGACTGTTAACAGGCAAGACTTCAGGGTCCTCACCAACAGCATGACTGTCCATGCTGGCCTCATCATCCTCCTCTCCCCTGTCCTCTGGCCATCCACGTTGAACCGACGGTATGACTGTTGTGCATGTATTACCGTCAATTCCGCATGAAAGTAGCTCTATTTCTTCATCCTCCTCATCATAGTCCTCCAATGCACATTGGGATGAGATGAGGCTGGGCTGTGTGTAATCACCCAGTACGGTTTCTTGCTCCAACTCATCGTGCTCCGCCTGCAATGCATCGTCTTTGATTTTCAGCAGAGAGCGTTTTAGAAGACAGAGAAGCGGGATGGTGACGCTAATGATGGCATCATCGCCGCTCACCATCTTGGTGGAGTCCTCAAAGTTTTGGAGGACGGTACATATGTCGGACATCCATGTCCACTCCTGAGGTCTTATGTGTGGAGTGTGAACCGTATACCGATGGCCTAGTTGATGTTGGTACTCAACAACTGCCCTCTTCTGCTCACAAATCCTGACCAACATGTGCAGTGTGGAATTCCAACGCGTGGGGACATCACACACCAGTCTATGAGCCGGAAGCTGCAAACGCCGCTGAAAGCCGGCAAGGGCGGCAGAAGCAGTAGTTGACTTTCTAAAATGGGCACACAAGCGGCGTACTTTGACAAGCAGATCCGACAGCTCCGGGTAGGATTTAAGAAACCGCTGAACCACGAGGTTGAGCACATGGGCCACGCATGGAACATGTGTCAGCTCACCTCGCCTCAGAGCCGCCACAAGATTCCGGCCATTGTCACACACGACCATGCCTGGCTGTAGGTTCAGCGGTGTGAGCCAGTGATCTGCCTGCTGTTTCAGAGCTGTCCACAACTCTTCAGCATTGTGGGGTTTGTCACCTACGCATATTACCTTTAGCACAGCCTGTTGCTGCTTAGCTGAGGCAGTGCTGCAGTGCTTTCAGCTTGGGACTGGTGTGGAGGGTGAAGTGGAGGAGGAGGAGGCTGAGGAGCATGACGTTCCGGAGCTGTACAATGTGGGTGAAACCCTGACTGAGTTAGGGCCTGCAATCCTTGGTGTCAGAAGGACGTGTTCCGTCCCAAGCTCAGACTGGGTCCTGGCTTCCAGAATATTAACCCAGTGTGCCGTCAGCGAGATGTACCGGTCCTGCCCGGACACTTGCCCACGTGTCCGTGGTTAGGTGGACTTTGCCTGAAACTGCGTTGTCAAGGTCAAGTATGATGTTTTGTGACACGTGCTTATGTAATGCGGGGACGGCACACCGGGAAAAATAGTGGCGGCTGGAGACCGAGTAACGTAGGACAGCCGCCGCCATCAGGTTGCGGAATGCTTCCGTCTCCACTAGCCTAAAAGGCAACATTTCCATCGCAAGCAGTCGCGAAATGTGTGCATTTAGAACTGTGGCATGTGGGGCGTTAGCAGCGTATTTGCGCCTTAGTTACAAAGATTGGTGTATGGATAACTGAATGCTGCGCTGGGACAAGGACGTGGTTGATGATGGTGCCATTTCTGCTTGTGCAACTACAGGTGGAGGACAGGAGGCACCTTCGCATGCAGTATGGACAGGGGATTGTCTTGCACGCACAACAGTGGAAGATGCAGCGGTGTCACCCGCAGACACTGCTCCTGGACTCTGGTGTACATCCCACAAAATCGGGTGCTTTGCTGACATGTGCCTGATCATGCTGGTGGTCAGGCTGCTAGTTTTGCTAACCCTGCTGATGCTGGCATGGCAGGTGTTGCAAATGGCCTTTTTGGAATTATCTGCAGAAATCTTAAAAAACAGCCAGACTCGGGAAGACCTAATAGTTGTACTGACAACTTCTGTCATGTTGTTGTGCCGGGGAACAGTTGGCTGCCTTCTGCCTGCGGACACCACCCCGCTTCTTCTGGCCTGTTGTGATGCTATGCCTAACTCCCCCTGTACACTGCTGTCCTCGCTCTGCATGTCCTCCTGCCACGTTGGGTCAGTTACTGGATCATCCACCACGTCGTCTTCTACTTCCGCACCCTGGTCCTCCTCCTGACTTTATGGCAATTGTATCTCATCATCGTCCACATCTTGTTGAGACACCGTGTTCCCACCGTTGCCTTCGTGAGACTGTCTTGTTGAGACACGATCCCACCGTTGCCTTCGTGAGACTGTGGCTGCTCAAATATTTGTGCATCGGTACATACGCTCTCCTCATGACCACACTTCAACTGGAGCTGGCGAGAGGCCAGAATCTTCGAATGGATAAGTAAACAGCTCTTCAGAGTGTCCAAGTGTGGGATCAGTTATGTCCGGGGCCGGGCACTCGACATGGTGGGAGGAAGGAGGATCAGGGTGTGGAATGTGCGGTCCAGTCTCATGGCTACTGACACTTGACTGTGTGGAAGACAGGGTATTTGTGGAGGTGCCAAACTGACTGGAAGCATTATATGCAGACAAGAGTTGGTTTTTAGCTGGACACTGAGATTAGAGATTAGAGGTTGAATCCCAGCAGGTGGACCGGTCAGACACAAACGCTGACGAGAATACAGAGTGTTTTGGCGTATCCTAATTTCTGCTACAACCCACTCCTGCCTATAGAGAGCTAAATTAATCCCTAAAAGCACTGTTTTGGGATGGATGAGATTTCCAGCCTGTACACCAGCCCCAGATGTGATGCAGGCTGGTATACTGGCACAACGAAGTTTGCTCTATACCCTGCCTCCCTGTATACAGCTCTATTAGTCCTCAGAAGGACTGTTGTGGTAATTAGATTTGCAGCCCTGCGCCTACACTATGTGAAAGGCCACAAATCTGTCCCTCAATCAGCAGCAGCTCTCCCTACACTGCCTGTCTGTGGAGCAGAGTGACGAGCACAGCGCGGTCAGGTCTTATACAGACTTGATCACGCTGTGCGGCCAGCCAATCACTGTAATGCCACAACCAACAGGGCTGTGGCTGTTAGCCAATCCCTGCATGCGGGCTGGCTCTGTACAGAGCGCCAACATGCACGGAGGTGGACCTCGAGCATAGCAAGAGTATCGCGAGATTACTCGGTACTCGCCGAGTACCCCGAGTACCGAGATATTCGTGCGAGTACCGAGTAGTGACAAGCATACTCGCTCATCTCTACTTACCACCTCTAAGGCCTCATTTACACATATGTTTGTTAACACATACATGAAAAAATGGTACCGATGTCATCAGTGTTTTGCATTAGTGTGTCAGCTTTCACCATCAATGTTTTTCACGGATGGATCAATAAATACATTACTAAGCTTCTCCTATTCTTTTCGATGTTAAACACGAACAGCACACGGATGACATTTGTGTCCTGTATGTGTTCTTCATGGACCCATAGACTTTTATGGGCCCTTGTCATCTGTGCTGCTAAAAAGATCACCTTCGATTTCTGGTAAACCCATCCATATACATAAATGCTTTGGTGTACAGATGTCCCCGATAAAATGTCACCCGATTAGTGAAGCTGAAATGCTAAAAAAAAAAATTGTGGCCGCCGTATTGGCACACTTAAATGATGGTTGTGCCAATATGGCAGCTGCGGATGGTGCTGCACAGTAGATAGGACACAGTACTGCCAATGAGTCCTCCTCCTCTGTCGCTGCGCCATCCCCTCTCATAATCCCTCACAAGGCCACCTTAGAGACCGCCCCCATCATGATGTCATCCAGTTATTAACTGCGCATGGCAGCAGCTGCCATGTTTGCACACCTGGTCCGCAACTGTGCATAACAGGCTGAACAAAGATGGCGGCAGCCTGAGTTACGAGCCTGCCCCTATAGTCACCTCCCCACCCTCCAAAGAAAGGACGCCACCGCTGCACAACCCTGCCCCTATCGTGACATTACCGCCCTCCCAATGCAATTGTATCAGGCCTCCATCTAGTTATAAAATATACTTTTATGGCATTAAATTCTACAGGATTCTTTTAAACTATCCTAAGGGTAGAATATGTGTATAGTCATTACACTCCTGGTGCTCCAGTGATGTATTTACCATGCACAAACAACAACTGCATGCAATCATCACTATTAAAGGAGCACTCCAGTGTTTTTTTACTGCACCGCTAAGTCCCGTCTCTTTTTCAAGTGACGATCGGATCCATCTGTGGGGATTTGTGACCTGATCGCAGCTTTAGTGTTTCATGGAGTGCACCGCAGGTCGCAACTCAATACATCTCTACGGGAGCTTCGTTCTGACCTCATTGTAGCTCTCATAGAGATGCACTGAACCCTTGTGATGGAATTTCTGACTTCCAGATAGTCAGAAGGTACGGGCACAAGATGGCGATGCGGGACCAGAGCAGCATAAGTAAGAGGCAAAGATGCTGGAAGCTGAGTATATGATAGGGAACAAGGGCTCTCACTTAAATAATCATTCCAGCACTGAAAAAACAAACGCTGGATTGGTGTTTTAAGCAGTCTGTGATTGGCTACAGAGTAACATAGACATCACGGCGTGTCATCACTACAGCACAAGACCAGCAGGAACCACCGGGATGTGTGATGGACATTTTTGAGTAAATGATTGTTGCAGTTAAGCAAACACTAAATCGCCTAAAATTTTTGAGCCGTTGGGGCTTTACCAGGTGAGTGATTCATGTCTTATTTTACCACGTTCCTTCGCTGAGTAAATAAAACAAAAAAAAAAACTAGAAAATAACTTGGGTTCAGAACCTTAATCATCATTTAAAAAGGCAATACTCATCCTGTACAGTTAGTAATTACTAGTGGTTATGCAGTTAAAACAACTTACCGCCTATCTATTGAGAATAACTTGATTAATGGGGTGTCAACACCTGTCATGAACCACACTGATGGGCAGAATGGGGAACTTTTATCCCTGTAAGAATCGATTAGAAGTGAACATGCGTAAACTATGCTCCATTCATTCTCTATGGGGTCAATCAGCTTTGATCTACAATGTTTCCAGACTCCCATATTGAATGAATGGTTTGGCAGTCAGTGTGAATCCATCTTGTTACAAAATGGGCAATCAGGAATTAAGTTCCGCAATCTGCTGATTGGTGCATGTCCAAGCGGTGGCATACCTACTGATCAGCAAGTTATCACCGGACAACCACTTTAATTTCCCCTGTGGTGTAGCTGCAGAGAAACTGGTCAATTGCTGCAGGTTTTACACAGGGTTGTGGAGTCAGAGTTGTGCTGTCAGTGTCCATTTTGGGTGGAGTCGGATTCAGGGAAATTGAGGAGTCGGGTGTTTGGCTTACTGACTTCACAGCCATGGTTGTGGAGTCCAAGTCTGTGTCCATTTTGGGTGGAGTCGGAGCTGGATTCAGAGAAATTGAGGAGTCGGATGTGTGTCTTACTGACTTCACAGCCGTGAAGTTGGAGACGGTGTCCATTTTGGTGGAGTTGGATTCAAGGAAATTGAGGAGTTGGAGTCAGATGTTCGGCTTACTGACTTCCCAGCCATGGTTGTGGAGTTGGAGTCGGTGTCTATTTTGGGTGGAGTCGGAATCAGGGAAATTGAAAGAGTCGGGTGTTTGGCTTACTGACTTCCCAGCCATGGCTGTGGAGTTGGATTCAGGGAAATTGAGGAGTTGGAGTCAGATGTTCGGCTTACTGACTTCCCAGCCATGGTTGTGGAGTTGGAGTCGGTGTCCATTTTGGGTGGAGTCAGAATCAGGGAAATTGAGGAGTTGGAGTCAGGTGTTCAGCTTACTGACTTCCCAGCCATGGTTGTGGAGTTGGAGTCGGAATCAGGGAAATTGAGGAGTCGGGTGTTTGGCTTACTGACTTCCCAGCCATGGCTGTGGAGTTGGATTCAGGGACATTGAGGAGTCGGATGTTCGGCTTACTGACTTCCCAGCCATGGTTGTGGAGTTGGAGTCGATGTCTATTTTGGGTGGAGTCGGAATTAGGGAAATTGAGGAGTCAGAGGTTTGGCTTACTGACTTCACAGTCTTGGTTGTAGAGTCAGAGTCCATTTTAGTGGAGTTGAGTGGAGTCAAATGTTTTGGTTACCAACTCAAAAGCCATGGTTCTACAGCGGATCACAGGTGATTAGTGGGTCCAAAAAAGGGGATTCTCTTATTGCAGGAGTGAGGTGTTGGATTGTTGCATTTTATGAATTTTGGACTAAACGTGTTAGTTTGAGATGAACTAGGTTAAGTCGTCCTCCTCAATCCAACTAAAGGCCTGGATACACGCTTCAATATGCCAGCGATCCCACCAACTATCCACCTGGCCGAGATCGCTGGGACATCGTTTAATGATCGCTGCTGAGGTACACGTACAAATATATTGAACGACGTAGCAACGATTCCGCGACAAGCAAACAATACTTGCAGTCCTTTGGTCGCCTACGTCCTTCATTTCTGAATGGCAAAGCTGTAAAGGAGATCATTTGGAAAGGTGTCACACACAATGATGTTGCAGGTTGAACGAACGACAGACGACTGATTTATGGTCCTGTTCATAAACCTGAGAGCCGACTTATCGTTGGTCGTATCTACGTCTCAGAAGCAACGTCGTTGCTACGTCACAAAACCTGTGACGCTTCAACGATATCATTAACGATATCGTAGCATGTAACGGGGCCTTAACAGTTCGTGTCCAAATAGCCATGGCCCATGGTCTTTGAGTGTGATGATCATGATGTGGATGGATGTAAACGTGCGCATTTTCTTGTTCATGCTTCTATGAAATGAAAATAGGAGCAGAAAGCAGATTCACCCATCACATGCTCTCATTTGTGCAAACCTGAAATAAAAGCAGAGGTCTGAAATATTTCATCTCTAATCACCGCGGAAAAAGCAGAGAACTGATGAAACCGGTCCAAATGAGGAAAAATTCTCCTGAAACAGCAAAAATCTATCTGCTTCCCATAGCACATAAGAGCTGAGCTGGCATATCATATGTTTGATGCAGGCATGGGTGCAGGCAGCTCGTTCCAAACTCCTGTTCTCCGAAGCAGATGGTGCGAACACGCGTATAGCAGCAGTGTGAGAAGAGTGGGGTGTACTGTTATGACAGACTGCAGCAGTCCTGGCCTCTGTTTCCTAACTGCTTCCTGCAGGAGCCTCACATTGCCAGGATACAAGCCAAGAAGAGCTACCAACTAAGAAAGTTTCACAAGAAGTCTTTGGGCAAGACACAAAGTAAACAAAGAAGATTTCCAAGCAAGTTCTCCAAAACTCAATCAAGGTTTTGTCTAGTTTATAAAATTTATTTTTTCATACCCTATAAGGAATTCCTCAGGCAGGATCCTCTCGGCACAGAGCGGTCACCAAGGCCACTCTCCCTCTGCAGGACCTGTCCTGTTCTGCACTACACAACTCACTTGAATGGGCACAGTGCAAATGTTAATCTCACCTGTGGGGGCACTGCAAGGAAAATGAACACTAACTACAAACAAAGTTGAAAGTTTAACCCCTTTACCCGTGGGTGATTTTCCGTTTTTCCCTCCCCTCCTTCCAAGAGCCATGCCTATTTTATTTGTCCGTCAATATATCCATAGGAGGGTTTGTTTTTTACCAGGTCGAGTTGTACTTTTGAGTGACATCATTTATTTTACCATATAGTGTACAGGAAAAAAAATTTCAAGTGCGGTGAAAATGCAAAAAAAAAGTGCAATTTCATGTTTGCTTTTTGGGTATTTATTTACCATGTTCACTACATGGCAAAACCGCATGACGTGTGTGATGCTCAGGTTAGTATGAGTTCGTAGATGCCAAACATGTATACTTCTACTGTTATATAAGTAGTGAAAAAATCTTAGACACTTAATCCAATGTTATGTCACTTACCGTAATCATGTTTTATCGGCAGGAAATTATCATTGGAGGACTATAAACCTGCTACAATGTAGTCCTCCATATCAATGAGCTATGTATGACCCTACCCTTCATTATTGATTGGCAGCTTTCCGTTTAGACTATACATCGACAGAAAGCGTGGGGTATACAGAGCTCGGCATTCAGAAAACTGGTAGATATGCAGCAGATGAATATGATTTTAGCAAAATGACACCAAGCAGCCCAGTAAGTGACACGTCACTGGAATCAGGGCCTCTGCCCCTACATTATGTAATTCTCAATGGGATAGCAAAAACCTGGTGACAGATTCCCTTTAAGAGGACACATAATTAGAGCTGATCGAGTACCCATGACAGGAGACTATAGTAATATCTCTTTTATGATTCCATTACTATAAGTAGAAATACATATCTGAACACCAGTCTTTAGCCGTCATATCTGAAGCAATATTCAGGAAAATGCAACCTCCTTATTCACCGAGGACCATTAACATCAGAGCTGCATTTTATGACTAATAATCGTGAGATACGGGCTCCCCATAAATTGATAGGAAGCAAGCTCGTGAAAATTGATTCAGATAAACGGTTGCCTCCATTTCTAGTAGATAACGCACCAAATCCAGGCATTATCTCATGTAGAGTTGAACGTCGCACTCTCATCTGTTTATAGCAGTATTACTTGAGTCTTAAAGTCTTGAAATCTCGACTACCCAAAATATCTCCACTTAAAGGAAATCAGTCACCAAGTTTTTGACAATCAGAGACCAGCATAATATAGACTCTGATTCCAGCGATGTGTCACTTACTGGGCTGCTTGTTGTAGTTATGATAAACAAAATCACTGTTTTATCAGCAAATTATCACAAGGCTGGGGTCCCACTAGAGTATGGCATCTGATACAAGAGCATTGGATGCTATATGCTAATGACGACTCAGGCTCTGCTAAGAGTGTGAGCTGAGTGTCATTATACTGTGATCAGATCACAAGTGCAGAGAAGGAGAGATTAATCTCCCAATCTCCTCCACTGTTAGTCTCGTCGTATATCTGAGTGCAGTCCGATTTTCACATACACCCATAAACTTGTATGGGTGCGAGTAAGCCGAAATTTGCTGACAGCCGCAGCATACTTTGATTTTTTCCTCAGTCCATTTAGGGCCAAAGAGGACATTGCAAATCTGAGCTGCCTCATTGCCTAACATAAGGCCAAGCGCAATGAAAGATTTTCTCGGATTGCACTCACACGAGGCATACGCTCATGTAACCCTGGCATTAGAGATCTAGTACACCTACAGTCGTGTAGTCATTTATGTTCAAAAACTCTGCCCCAATACCGATTGGCAGATGTCTGCGTACACTGTGCATAGGCAGAAAGCTGGCAATCAGTGGTGTCCGCAAAGTTACACAGAGCTCAACATTCAGAAAACTAGGAGATCGGCTAGATATAACCGAGAGTTTATCAAAGCCACCATGTTGCATATGTAGAGCCCCTGTGTGCCTAACCATTGGAGCTACCCCACAAGTGACCCCATTTTGGAAACTAGAGCTCCCAAGGAACTTATCTACATGCATAGTGAGCACTTTGAACCCCCAGATGCTTCACAAATTGATCGTTAAAAATGAAAATTTTTGAGAAAAAATAAGTACTTTTTCATTTTTACGGATAAATTTGTGAAGCATCTATTCTCACTCCTACACCACCAATAAAAATTTGTGACCTGGGGGTTCAAAGTGCTCATTATGTATCTAGATAAGTTCTTTGGGGTCTAGTTTCCAAAATGGGGTCACTTGTGGGGGAGCTCCAATGTTTAGGCAAACAGGGGCTCTCCATATGCGACATGGTGTCCGCTAACAATTGGAGCTGATTTTCCATTCAAAAAGTGAAATGGCGCTCCTTCCCTCCTGAGCCCTACAGTGCACCCAAACAGTGGTTTATGACCACATATGAGGTATCGGTGTACTCGGGAGAAATTGCCCAACAAATTTTAGGATCCATTTTATCCTGTTGCCCATGTGAAAATGAAAACAATTTAGGCTAAAAGAACCTTTTGGTTGGAAAAATTAAAATGTCCATTATTTCCTTCCATGTTGCTTTAGTTCCTGTGAAGCACCTGAAGGGTTAATAATCTTCTTGAATGTAGTTTTGAGTATCTTGAGGGGTGCAGTTCTTGGAATGGGTTAATAATCTTCTTGAATGTAGTTTTGAGTATCTTGAGGGGTGCAGTTCTTGGAATGGTGTCACTTTTGGGTGTTTTCTGTCTTGTACACTCCTCAAAAGGGACTTCAAATGTGATGTGGTCACTAAATAGTTTTGTAAGTTTTGCTGGAAAAATGAAAAATTGCTGATGAACTTTGAACCCTTATAACCCTTATATAATTTTTTTTTTTTTTCAAAAATTGAGCTGATGTAAAGTAGACATGTGGGAAATGTTATTAACTATTGTGTGTCACATAACTCTCTGGTTTAACAGAATAAAAATTAAAAATTTGAAAATTTACTAAGATTTTTTCACAAATAAACGCAAAAATTATCGACCTAAATTTACCACTAACATGAAGCCCAATATGTCACAAAAAAAAAACTCAGAATCGCTAGGATCTGTTGAAGCGTTCCAGAGTTATCTATTATATAATTGCGAATGGGTTTTTTGCCCCTTCTGAGACCGCTCGCGCTGCGAGTCAGCGTGGTCATGTGGATACGCCCGAAGCATTGGCCGCGCAGCGGCCATTGCGAGCAGTTCTAAGGCGACTCGCTATGCCCGCGCAGCGGGCATGGCGAGTCGCCTTAGCAGCGCGAAGCATTGGCCGCGAAGCGGCCATTGCGAGTCAGAGACTCGCTCTTCTAGAATCCCGATGCATGTGCATCGGGCACCCAGCTAGTTACCTCATAAAGGGACACCGGTTAGAATTGCAAAAAATGGCCAGGTCTGTAAGGCCAAAATAGGCTGGGTCATGAAGGGGTTAAAGAGCAGAGCTCAGCCTATGTGAATTCCTGCAGGACCGGTTGTCATGTCACGACTGTGTGATGGAGCCAAGCACACATCCTTCACTTTAGGTCTGTTTTAGATCCGCCGATTACGGTCACATGGTCATGAAATCACCACAGGCCTTTAACCCAGTTCTGCTATAATGAGCAAATGCAGCGTTAGCAATCAATTACAATGTAGGGGAGTAGGGGAGGGGGCTGAATTTGAGTGACAGTGACTGAGGCGAGCAGAAGCGCCTCCCCTATGACTGAAACCTGGTAGTGGCAATCGCTTCAGTATATTAAGTCTTTTTTTAAAAGAAACCCATGGAATTTATTTTTTTTAAAAAACATGTTAGCGATACACATTGCATCATTTAAAACACATTGGGGGCGGTTTAACGTCACAAAACGGCATGACCGGTTCCCTTTAAGGGTTACCCCACATAGGACATTGGAAGCAATCCTTAATTCTTCTTGCAACCCCTCTATTTACCATATTTCATTGATATTCCCTATAATCCAGGTAGCATACCAAATGTTTTTATCAAAAACTAATATAAATCAAAATTTATATTTTCAGAATGTTCTTTGAAAAGTGAATTTAACCAATATCATCAACAGGCTAAACCTTTTGCTTCCTTTTCACTTAATGGAACCATTAAGCATTGTGACGAGTCCACTCTGTACATTGTGCTGAGCTGAAGGGAAGGCTCGAGAATGCAAAAAATGGAAGGTGAAAGAAAGTGATGGGTAACCTTGGGTTCCAGGGCTATTGACAAGGCTGACTGTATTGTTAGGTATTCTGATTACACTGAGTAACTCCTGAAAGTATCGCCGGCTCTGAGAGGATGTCTACCAACGAGAGCTCAGGATTAATTAGAAGAGTGATAGTGAAGTGCTTCTATACAAATCGGAATCTGCTTTAATGCAATGAGCCACAGACCTAAGAGACAAAAGCTAGATCTGGAACTAATTACTAGTGTAGTGTTCTCTTCTTTGCAGGTTACAATGGTGGGACAAACACTTTAAAGATTACATTTAAAACTGAATGTCCACATTTCCAATCATCAGGCAAAATAGTGTTTAAAGTTTGTAGAGTCATTTCTGAATACATCTTTACAACAGTTATTAAATAGCTCCAAAAACCCAATAAAGCCTTAAAGGGAACCTGTCAGATCATTTATGCCCCCAAACCTATCACTACCTGTCCCTGCAGCTTCCTACTACATCCCTAATCATCCCTGTGTGAGATAAATGTGAAGTATAATGGTTGTAAAAACAAAAGCTTATGAGAACTTACATTTTGGTCATTGTATAGACGGGTGTTCGGTCTCTCCAGGTCCATTCACCCCCTCGCTCTGTGGTATCAGCTTCGGTAGACGTGATAATGTAATTCAGAAGCGAGGTCCTGAGTTTCAAATGCATGGGCGGCTCCTTCCTGGTATGACGCCATGGCCGCATCACCTCCGGTTCAGTGCAGTGTTGGGTGTATTGGTTATACTGGCCGGCTAAGGAGCATGCACAGTGTGTGGGATGCAGGGCGATTTCTCTCTGCGTGCACTCGATAGTTATCTCTTCCAAATCTGCAGCATGAAATAAACATGCTGCGGTGAAATGAAAGACCAGAAACCCGCACTGCAGCTGAAAACACACTGCGGTCGAGAGAAGCATAGTGGGAATAGGATTCATTCAATGAATACAATACACTGCGTCCAAAACGCTGCAATTTTTGATCGTGAGCACGTAGCCTTAAAGTAAAACATACCTGGCTGAAAATCATGCCGTGAGCTGGGATTCATGCTACCTGTGATTTGGGCAGCATAAATCAAGTGAAAGGTTCGTCTTAAGGTATATTGAAACGTTCTCACTAACGATCTCGGGGGGGGTGCGGTCGTTAGGACATCGTTTTGACATCGTAGGTGAGATGTGACACGCCTAGGTATCGTGCACGTCTCACCAATGATCCATCAAGCAGGTATCGTTCGCACATCCCAGCGAAAGAAACTTGATCACTGATGTGAATGGGCAAAGTCGTGAACGACATCATTATCGCAGTGTCACACTGACCAATGCAGCAGGTTGGCTGATCGTGGATCGTCTGATTTGACAACATGTTCTCAAATCTGCGATCAATGATCCAATGATTTATCTAACCATATCTCAGAGTCACACGCAACGAGGTAGTAACGATGACGCTTGAACGACTCCAAACCTGTGACAATTAAGCGATATCGTTCACGATCTCGTACCGTGTAACGGTTCCTTTAGCTATAATAAGCAACTTGTGGACAGGTGTGGCGTTGGTTCCGAGAACTTAGAAGATGTTTTCCTAACCCGGAACAACCCCTTTAAAAGTTAAAATCTCAATGTGGACAGAGAAATCTGTATAACATCCATGTAGACATTCCTACCTTGCAGTCACCTGTGTTAAGTGAATAGTGAGATCTTCATGCTGAATACTTCCCCTTCAAGGGGAAAAGGTTTTGCTGCTGTAAGCAACCTTCAGCAATCACTCTGCTCCCAAGACGCCAGCTACGTACCTACATGAATGCAGCTTCACAGGATGGCACATGATGAAGAACAGACCACTTCTGAAGACCAGCCCCCTCCCCATGCGCCCCTTGGTGAGATTAGCCTAATGACGGGCATATTTAATTCCACAGTACTCTCGTAAGATGGAATGCGTTTAAAGGATAGTGATGCACAATACAAAATAGGAATTATTTATGGTCTCCAAAAACAAAAAAAGAAATCTCTACTGGCTTTGAAGCATCAGTGGCTGAGCCTCACAACGTAACATAGAAGCTCCTGCAGGTACAAGAAGGCAAGGACAAGGTCAAAGCAAAGTAGGTAACATCACAGTCATGTCAGTCTGTGGTTCTGATTGCTGGATCCAGCATCTCAATGCCAGACACACCCCGATGAAGGCCGATACAACCCGAGGTGTCTTGGTCTAAATTTATCTTACCAACCATTGGTTATAAACTGCATATATAATACCCCATCGTTCAATATATTTCAGTATGAAGTCACAGACCCTGACCAAATTAATATTCCAGAGGTATTAAAGTTAATGAAATGAGGACCCAGAGACTGTATCCAGCAAACAGACAGCAGACTGAGCGGTCAATAATAACGAACTTGGAAAACGCAAGTTTATAGTGAGGAGATGCGCTAATCTTATGGAACGGTATTAAAAGCAAAATTAAAAAGTTAAAAAAAAAAAAGGTTTAGCCCCTGCACTGTTTGGGAAAAAACAGAAATTTGGGATCAGAGGGCAGCTATGGAAAGCTCGCAGTCTCAGCCCTTGAACGTCTAACTCCAAAAGTCCTCCATGGAGATCGGAAACTTCTCTCCGCCCCTATAAATTAAGGTAAAGTTCCAGCAGGGAAACACCTGCAGGGAGGGCAAGTCTATTATTCTCCCTGCTCCTCACAGGATACGGGAGACAGAAGGCTCAGTCTGGCCACGTGGCAAAGGAGAGTAGGGTGGCAACACACACAATGTCGGGGAGGTAAAGATAGAATCCTCCTCTCTCACCCCCTCCCCCACCAGTGTCTCTCATGCGATGAGGAAGAGGAGAGAGTGGCTCCAGATCAAGAGTGGAACATCTGTACAACAGCTCGGTTTTAGGACTGCTTCAGGCGCTTGCGAGGAGGGCCCAAGAAAGGACACTGAGCCGAGGCCAAGGAACGGTACGCTTCCGCCACCAGGTGTGGATGAGAGACTACCATAGACTTCCATCCTGACGTTTCCATTACATCAGACGCATGGCTGTAGGGAAAGACAAGAGGAGGAACACGAGGCATACGGTTAATAGTAGAGTCACAAGTCCTTAGCAACTACATAGGGTGAGGTATAGCCTCAATTCTCTATAAAGTCATAAATGAAAACATTCATGCTTTCTAAAGTCACCACTGGAGGGAGCTTATAGGATACAGTTATATTATTGGCTGCAATGTACAGTATAGTAAGTGCTTAGCGCCCTCTTGTGGTGGCTGCAGCCAAAGTGAAATAAATTATGAAGGCATCTCTGTACATGGAAAATGATATAACATTCTGGATTAGTAACAATGGAGAACTATGTACAAATTAAAACATAAAATCACTTACTAGTTAATAAAGTCCACGGCCTGAGTCTTGAGCTGGTCTGCACTGTGCAAGTCAGCCAAGATCAGGATCTCTGCGGCGTTCTCCACGGACAGGTTGCTGCACAGAGCCTCCTCGCACATCACCTTCAGACGTTCCAGAGCATACTGTGGACAGGAGCAAGAATCTGCTTATACTTTGGCAGCATTGCAAGGGTTAAAAAAGAAACCCCACCTTTTATAATCTTTTAGTGTTTAAGTCAAACATCAGTGCAGAATAAATTGTTAGGGATCATCTCCAGTGATGTTCACTTCCGTATCGGGATGTGATCGGTGCTGGTGATGCTACTTTGGCCTGAGCCAGCCACGATGTGTGCATGACTGGCCCGGTATCGGGCACAGGTTGTATTCATTAGAGCAAGACATGTGCGCTATACCTGCTAGCTATACGTACGCCCTGGCAGGCACTTGCCAATGAAAGTTATCAACTTAATGTTCTCAGCACCGATCACTTCCAGAAGCGGAAATAAATGGCGTAGAGGAAACATTTTAATAAATCTTTACGGTAGCTTTCCTTCACAGCTCCTACAGTGGCTGCTCTTGGTATTGCATCTCAGTCCAAATAAAGGGGAAAAGAGAATTGGCATACCAACACACAGCCACTAGGTTGGCAATTAAATTAAAATGAAAATGTGGCTCTTTCAATCGGCTGATTTGTGGAGGTGGCAGACGTTGGACCCCCACCAATGAAATATCATCAATCAATTCTAAGCATGTTCAGTCAGTTTCCAAAGTTTGTGAAACATGGACCACGCCCATATTGAAAATTCCTGAATTATCTGCTTCATATAGGATTACGAGGCAGTTAGCTGAACGTCAGGACACCCAGAAATCAGGCTGTTTCTCAATATGAGAATGGACATGTGAACCCAGCCCTAAAGGGAATCTGTCAGGTGAATTTCTAGTACAATATTAATGGTATCTTTAAATAGGGCTTAAGCAGCTTTTTCAGGACCAGTAACGTTTATTACTGTACCTACTTCTGTACTCTTGCAGTACACGCTGGAGAATTCCATGTGAGTAGTAACTAATCAAGCATATGTAAATACAAACTGCATATGCCCTGCCCTCTCCACATCTCTCCGGCATCAGTGATAGTAAATTCACACTGAATCTGCACTGCTGCCCCCACCCATACTCCCTCCCAACCCTCAGCAGTGATAGTAAATACACCGAGAGGTCGGTGGGGGGGCAGTGCATATGCAATTTGCTTGACTAGCCAGCAGACAACATTGAATTCTCCGGTGCTTACAAGATAACCGGAGAAGGTACAGTAATAAATGTTACTCCTTCTGAAAGAGATGTTTAAGCCGTAATTAAAATACCATTAGTATTGTAATAGAAAAGCACCTGACAGATTCCCTTTAAGGTTTCAGAAAATCCTTTTAACTGTCGGAAACAAGAAGCACAACCAGCTATAACAACCCCATTTCTGCAGTTGGACTTAAAGGGATCCTGTCACCTCCAAAAAGCCACCTAAGCTACAAAATCATGTGCCTGCAGCATCCTATCACTAATGTCACACTCCTTTTGTCTCGTAAAAGCATCCTGTGAAAGTGCATAAAAACGTTTTAATACGCACTCATTAGGCATTATAATTAGTAGGGGCTATATTCTTTAGCCCTTAGGGCGTGTTTGTTTTGCAGGCTCCAGGATCCACCCGCTCTCTGTGCTGCTTTGCTTGTGCAGGCTTTGCCCCCTCTCTGTCACTCACAGAATGCAAAACATTAGTCCTGCCCTCAGCTCCACATCACAGCAGCACAGAGAGAGAGAGGCTGGATCCTGGAGCCTGCAAAACAACACGCCCAAAAGGCAATTGCATATAGCCCCTACTTCATTATCATCCTAATGAGTAAGTATCAAAGTGTTTATTTCAACTTTGAAAGGAAGCATTTAGCACAGAGAAGGATGGTTATAATGCTAATAGGAAGGTGCAAGGACATGTATTGATAGGTTAGGTGGCTTCTAGGAGGTGACAGGATCCCTTTAAGAGGAAATCACGACTTTCATATTCAAAGAAGTATATGAAGGAATTGCTATACAGGCAACTCCCTTATGTATTATTGTGGATTCGGCACATATTGCAGACACTATTGCAGGCCTATTACAGAGAGATCAGAAGATGCAGCGTCTGTTCCTCCGGAGCTGTGCTTCACACATTCACAGCTGATGAGCAACAGCAAAATGTTCGTCTTGTTCAATTTCCCCGCTGTCTGGTCGTATATATATCTACTTTACAGCGTTTACACCGCATCCCTGTGGCTTTCTACAGACGGCTGGAAGTCTTCTCCTCAAAGAGTTGTAATTACTACAACTTTGTTACATTATTGACACGGCCGCTAAATCCGCCTGTAGCTGAAATACATTCTCCTTTACGATCCCTCCTCTTATTTATAACCCGGTGGCATCACAGAGAGAACGCCTATGTCTTTATTAATCAATTCTCCCGGATCAATCAACGAGTCCCTAATTGAGTGATAAACACAGATGGAGGGTCACTTCTGCCTGTACAGCAGGACCAATGAAAAGCTGTAGCAGTTGGGAGGGGGGGGAGGTTTAATATTTTAGTTAGGTTTTATGTCACAAATGGAAGGCCAGGGTCCACCACCACATGACCCCCTGCCTATTAGACCCCCCCCCCCGATTCATGGTTAACCCCCCTCTACAATGTCCTTTTACCCTGAGTATTTGGACTTGGTTTGCACAGATTACACAGCCCATGTACATGCAATTCTACAAATGAAATGTCAAAAAGGGAAGACTTACTAAAGCTGGAGCAAAGTATTTGAGCAGTTGTACAAAGTAACCAATCAGATTTCAGCTGTCATAGTTCAGAAGCCAATTTATGAATGAAAAAAGCTATCCGATTGGTTGTTGGGTGCTACATGCACACTATCCAGGAATTTAATATAGGACTTCAAAACAAGATTTCTGGCTGCTGTAACATCACTTTCAGGGGTCATAAAGTGTCACAAAGGGATCAACCTCCTTGGGCTAAACAGCCATATAAATGGTTTGGGGGTGTAGATGTTTATGACAGGTTTCCTTTAATGGCCTGTTCTTAGTTAAACGTGCAATCTCAGATCGGGGTAAATAACTCGGATCACTCAATGAGGGGGCCCTACATCCTTTTTATTTGATTACCAGGAACAGCGCTATCCATTTGTCAGTGGTTGTCCCTAGTACTGCATCTTTCTACAGAAAAGCCATTCAAATAAATGTACAAAAGTGCAAAACTTGAAAAAGACTGCTTGGCCCCTTGAATCACTGATTAGCGGGAGCACTGGAGATAGACGTCCACCGATTTGATATTAACAGCCTATCCCAAGGACAGTCCGCGCATACTGAAACACTGGAAAACCCCTTTAATAAATCTCCCCCACAGCATTATGGGTAAAGGAGCGGAGAGACACTGTAATCAGCCCAGCTCTGCCGCCTTGGCTTTCACAGACTCAATAAATGAGAGGTCTATGTAGCAAATCAAACAATAACGCAGTGTCAGATATCACCAGATATGCCCCTGAGACTGGAGGAGAAGCGCGCCCGGCTGTCTGTTATTCCTGACTGGCGAGATTGTGCAGGATTACGAGCAGGGAGAGGATGAGGAGCGTTTCTTCTGCTGTACTTATAAAATGTTTACAAGGAGATGATTCACAAGACGAAAGGAAAGAAAAAAACCTTGTACTGCAACTTGTGGCTGAAGCGGTGAAGATTTGTGCTGGGAGGACTCGGCCTCTTCTGGGCCAGGAGTTAATCATTTGATTGAATCTGAAATCAGTACAATGTGACCCTGAACTGTGCTGAGGTTATGCTCTATGGAGGGGTAGGGAACCCCAGGCCTCGAGAGGCACACACACTCCGGATTTTCAGGATCTCCTTAGTATTTGATAGTTGGTAATTTAATCCACTCACAGGTGATGATTCCAACTGCCAAATACTAAGGAAATCCTGAACCATCTGATAGTACAGAATTGCAGGATACATGCATAGTCTCCCTCCAGCAATATCTGACTGGTTGCTTCTATATCTGGGACATTCTGACGGCACAAAGTACTAGACAGGTGCAAATATTGTCACTAGTCCCTACTGCTCCCACTACGACTGTCCTGAAGTTTAGGCTAATCCCATAATGACAGCAGGGGTACCATTTTGTGCATCCAATAGACAAGTCAGCACTAAATTGCCAAAAGGGGGAGGCTCTCATTATAAAATGCCAAATAGGATTTTCTCCCCTTCCTCATGCACTGTACAATGCCTTAGGGTGCTCCATTGCACATTGCCATCCTTATTGAATAAATGACCCAGTATGGAGAATGGATAAGGCAACTATTAGGTGGATTCATAACTGGCTGAGTGATTGGTCCCAAAGAGTGGTCATAAATGGCTGGACATCCATCTGGGAGAATGTCTTATGTGAGGTACCGCAGGGCTCTGTCCTGGCCCTCTGTTGTTCATCTTTTTCAATGATATAGATGAAGGAATTGAAGTTAAACTGATTAAACTTGCTGATGACACAAAGCTAGGAGGGATAGCTAATATTAAAGAACAGAGAGAGGACTGAAAAAGATCTAAACAAACTGGAACAGTGGGCAGCAACTAATAGAATGGTTTATAATGGAGAAATGCAAAGTCCTACATCTGGGAAAGAACAATGAAAAAACATATACAGAATGAAAGGAATAGGGCTGAGCAACAGCACACGTGAAAAAGACTCGGATATACTAACAGATCATAGACTGAACATTAGTCAACAGTGTGATGCAGCAGCAAAAAAGGCAAACACAATTCTGCGATTTATCAACAGAAGCATACAATGTAGATCATGTGAAGTCATTATCACCCTCTACTCCTCTTTGGTCAGACCTCATCTGGAATACTGTGTCCAGTTTTGGGCTCCACATTTAAAAAAAAGACATTAACAAACTGGAGCAAGTTGAAAGAATGACAAGAATGGTGACCGGTCTGGAAACCATGTTCTATGATGAACGGTTACAAGATTTAGGAATGTTTAGCTGCCAAAAAGAAAACAGAGGAGACTTCATAGCTGTCTACAAATATCTCAAGGGCTGTCATAATGTAGAGGGATCAACTTTATTCTCATTTGCACAATAAAAGACTAAAAGCAATAGGATGGAACTGAATGGGGGGGGAGACACAGATTAGATATTATAAAAATCTTTTTGACAGTGAGGGTGATCAATGAGTGGAACAGGCTGCCACGAGAGGTGGAGATTTCCCCTTCAATGGAAGTCTTGAAACAGAGGCAGGACAGACATCTGTCTGAGATGATTGAGTGAATCCTGCTTTGAGCAGGGGTTGGACCAGATGACCAATCCCTTCCATCCCTTCCAATTCCACCATTGTATGATTCTATGAGTGCCTCCCATACATAACATCATTTAGGATGACCTCCCCTTCATGCATAGGTGTCATCCCTATGAACAACTGCCATCTAGGGCCTCCCAATACACAGATGCCATCTACGAAGTCCCATATACAGGCAACATTCAGGGTTTGATCACCCATAAACAGGTGACCGTCCCTAGTGACAAGTGTTCCATGTAGAAATGACCCTCCTTGGTGCCTCCTCATGGACAGGTTCCACTACCTCTCATACATGGCACCATCCATGATGGACAACCTCCATATACAGGTGTCCCCCCACACACCCCACCTGGGCGCTTCTTTATGTACAGATATCACTCGCCCGGATGTTTCCTCTTGTCCCATGCCACACCATCCTGGGTGCTCCTTCACAAACACAAGTGCCCCACCACACCATGCATGGGTGCCAACCAGGGTATTTCCCACGCTCAGCTCATTCCCTAAGATCCCCCACCTAACCAGAGACCTTCTTTCACCTAATTATATGTGAATACCCTCATCTCCTCGCCTGGTGTACTGAAGCCTCTCAGTTCTGATCATGATTGATAATTAGTCTTCATTAATAAATCAGCTAGTGCCGGTGATAATCATACCTTGTCTGCAGCAGCCAGAAGATCATCAGCCATCTTGTCAAGGTTGGATGCCTTCCCGGTGTATATAAAACACATCATTTCCTTGAAGACATCTGGCTCCACATCTTTAATCTCCACACGATTCTAGGTTTGAAAAACACATAGTAAATATTCCAAATCTTATGTGTGCCGGATCATCCCTCATCCCTTGGTGTCATCATCAGTCCAAGTGGGTACAAAAACTACCATACATCAACGGAATAGACAGAAACGGAAAGACTTACAGTGTTTGGCCAGTATGAATTACTCCGGCAGGCATCGCACAGCAGTCAGCCTGATTGTATACACAGGATAATGGCTGGGCTAAATTAACACTGCTAATCCCCTATTAAAAGGGGACTAAGCCTCATTTACAGAGCCGCCCATAGCAATCACAAATGTGTGTGCATATACGGAGGGTGAAATAAGTATTGAAGACATCACCGATTTTCTAAGTAAATATATTTCTAGATGTGCTATTGACTTGAATTCCTCTCCAGATGTCAATAATAACTCATCCAGTTCACACAGGGAAAAAAAATAAATAAATCAACTCATAGATGTCCATAAATTGTTATGCGTTATAATGAGAAATGACAATGGGAAAAAGTATTGAACACATGAATAAAGAGAGGTGCAAAACACACTGGAAAGTCAAAATAATAGCTGAAATCTAACAGTAATCAGAAAGATACCCTGCCACTTGGTGAAAAATAACATCAGCTGGTTCAACTGATGGCCTATAAAAAAGATGTGTCAGTATGCAGGTGCCACACAAGAAACATCTCACAATGGGTAAAACCAGTGAAACTGTCTCAAGATAATTGCAGCCTTATTGTTACAAAACAATGATGGCATTGTGTTAATGGTATAACAATGGAGCTACCATATGGGTGACCACTATCCCTATGGACATTGATGTTATGCTGCTGGAAGCCTTAGCGAAGTACAGTGTTTAACCTCACCTGTCATAAACTTTGTTATTCTTAATAATGTTATAAGGCTCAGCGCTACATCTCTTTATAAGGAATTCATCACAAAAGCCACCCACTGGATCCCTATAGGGGTCACACAGATGACAGTGAATCCGCACACCACAATGCTTTGATCGCAATTAATTTCTTTATTACGGTACATTTTTTTTTTTATAAATGACAAGTTTATTTTAACTGGTACTACAATACTAAGCCAAAGTTAATTATGGGTAGGCACAATTGACACTGCATTCTATATTCCTATATTCATCTATTTATAAGGATAGGCACTACAACTTGTTTGGTGCAACCCTTTTTTGGGATGTTTATTAATCAGGACGAGTTCGGAAAACAATATAAAATATCTCTATACAAGAGAAAGAGGGCCGCACGCCCTCGAAACATGTCAGTACCCCGACAACCAGCACTGCGGAGGAATGCCGCACAGCTCCGTTTCGCCCTCTGCCCACCCAGACACATGACCCCTGCGTAAGTGTGACGTCACATTCAGGTGTGTGTGACGTGACCCTAAAGGGGGAGTCACACGCGTCAATATCGCCTGCACGATCTCGGCTGCACGTGACGTTGCAGCGATATTGATGCGTGTGACATACTGAATCAACCAGCGATAAATCGCTGGTTGATGATCGCCAGGTTTTAGAACCTGCTCTAAAACCTGGCGATTGTCGCCCGGTGGACACGCAGCATCGCTGCGTGTGACACCGGGAGTAGCGATATTCCAGCTCCCAGTGCCTCTCACAAGCGCTGGGAGCTGGTATCCAAGGTAAACTGTGGGTATCTAGGCAGCGCGCGCTGCCTAGATACCCGACGTGTACCTTAGTTACCAGCCTCCTCCGCTCACCGGCTGGTATCTAAGGTACACAGCGGGTAACTAGGGTCCCTAGTTACCCGCTGTGTACCTTAGATACCAGCCGGTGAGCGGAGGAGGCTGGTAACTAAGGTACACATCGGGTATCTAGGCAGCGCGCGCTGCCTAGATACCCGCAGTTTACCTTGGAGACCAGCCTGCTCCCGCTTCCAGCAGCCTGGCAGCGGGAGCAAGACATCGTGGAAACGATATTTAAATCGTTTCCATGATGTCTCTGGTCAATTGATCGCTGGTGAATCTGTCTGTGTGACAGCTCACCAGCAATCAGCCGTCAATGTCGTCAGCAATCATCTCACTGACGACATTGACGCGTGTGACTCCCCCTTAAGAAACTAGCTTAACCCATAGAGGATCAGACACTTGAGTACACCCAAGACTAATTTCGCTACTTGTGTTTACAGGCCATACAAGAATAATATAGGGGAAAAAAAAAGACCCACACCATAACAACCATCAAATTATAAAGTAGGTCTCCTGGACTACCATCGTATTATCCACTGTTTAACCCTCATTTTTTTTTCACTTGTATTGAGATATTTTATATTGTTTTACAAACTTTTCCTGATATTTTAATATACATCCCAAAAAAGGGTTGCACCAAACAAGTTGTAGTGCCTATCCCTATAAATAGATGTAGCGCTAAGCCTTATAACATTATTAACTAGATGGTGGCCTGATTCTAAAGAATCGGGTATTCTAGACTATGTACGTAGTTTATGTATGAAGATTTAAGAATAATGCAAAGCGAAGCTGGGTTTAAATCCTGTGACAATATCTTTGATTGCTTGCAGGAGGGCACAGCGGGCGTGTGCGGGCAGGAGCAAGCTGTGGAAGAGCAGGCGGGTGCGGGCAGGAGGGGGCCAGGGAACAGCAGCCAGGTTCGGGCAGGAGGGAGACAGGGAACCGCAGTGGGGGGTGGCAAGAGGGGGCCAGATCCCTCTGGTACTATACACACAGGCGACAGTGCTGCTGGTACAATACACACAGGTGACAGTGCTGATGCTGGTGGTACTATACACACAGATGATAGTGCGGTTAGTACAATACACACAGAGGTGACAATGGTGCTGCAGGTGCTATACACACAGAGGGGACAATGGTGCTGGTACAATACACACAGAGGTGACAATGGTGCTGCAGGTACTATACACACAGAGGTGACAATGGTGCTGCAGGTACTATGCACACAGAGGTGACAATGGTGCTGCAGGTACTATACACACAGAGGTGACAATGGTGCTGCAGGTGCTATACACACAGAGGTGACAATGGTGCTGCAGGTGCTATACACACAGAGGTGACAATGGTGCTGCAGGTGCTATACACACAGGTGACAATGCTGCTGGTACAATACACACAGGTGACAGTGCTGGTGGTACTATACACACAGGTGACAGTGCTGATGCTGGTGGTAGTATACACACAGATGATAGTGCGGTTAGTACAATACACACAGAGGTGACAATGGTGCTGCAGGTACTATACACACAGAGGTGACAATGGTGCTGGTACAATACACACAGAGGTGACAATGGTGCTGCAGGTGCTATACACACAGAAGTGACAGTGCTGCTCTCCCCCTTGTATGGCCCGGTGCTCACCTCTCACCTCTCCGGGCTCCAGCGGCGTGATCCACCTCTATCCTCCTCCGCCGCCATGTCGCCGCCCCTGGAGCCATGGATCCAATATGGCGTCCGGGAAGTCTCGCGAGACTTCCCGGACGCCATATTGGATCCAGTTCTCCAGGGGCGGCGACATGTCAGCGGCGGAGAAGAGGTGGTAAGTATAGCCGAGTGTGTGTGTGTGTGTGTGTGTGTTAGGGGCGTCCGTAAGCGTTGCGGGCTCTATGAGTCCCAGCTCCCGCTTACGGCCGCCATCTTGGGTCACCCTGAGCGGGTGTACCTCTGGGCAGAGACACGACGCTGGGACAAAGTGACGGATGTGACGTCACAAATCCCTCCGGTATTTATATAATAGATAATGATGGCATTGGTTACAAAGGAATTTCTATACTACTGAAGATTCCAGTGAGCAGTGATGGGGTCATAACCTGGAAGTGGAAAGAACATCATCTCACCACAAACCAGACCTGCTCCCCGCAAGATTTCAGACAGAGAAGTGAAAAGAATTATCAGAAGAGTTGTCCAAAGCCAAGAACCACCAGTGGAGAGCTACAGAAAGACCTGGAATCAGTAGGTACAATTGTTTCAAAGAATACAATAATTAATGCACCCAACCTCCATGGCCTGTATACACGCTCACCACGCAAGACGTCATTGCTAAATAAAAATCATGCTCATGCGCTTTTAAATGCTCTACAACATTTAGACAAGCTGCGAAATGATGAGAGAATATCGTCTGGTCAGAGAGACCAAAATTGACATGATATACACCATGTTTGGAGGCCAAAAAGAACTGCATATTACCTCAAAAACACCACTACCAGCAGTGACGTTTGGAGGTGGGAACATCATGGTGTGGGGCTCTTTTTCAGCATACTGCACTGTCAAACTTCATATTACTGAAGGCACAGATGAATGGACAAACATACAAGACTAGAGGTCGGCCCAATTCTATAGCATCGGGCGATTCTAGAACGAGTGATTACATAAGAGTCCAACTTCTCCCGCCAGTAATCGCAGCACCACCGAGGAGGGCTGGGGAAGCCCCTGCCACACAGCGAGACTGTAGCTTAGCAGGTGCTGCTGCTGCTCACCATCCCCTTGTACTGTCTCATCTTAAGCATTCTCCCCTTGTGCTGTGTTCTCTCTCTACCCATTGTGCGTTTTCTTCCCCCTTACACTCTTTCCCCCCTTGTGATGTCTCTCCTTGCTGTGCTCTTCCCTTTATACACTTCCTCCCTTACTCTCTCTCCCCCGTGCACGCTCTCTTCTCCTGTGTGCTCTCTCTCCTCCCCCTTTGCGCTCACTTCCTCCTGTGTGCTCTTTCCCTTTGTGCTGTCTCTCTCCCCTGTGCACTTCTATCTCCCCCCCCCCTGTGCTGTGTTTTCCCCAGTAAGCTCTCTCCCCCCTGTGTAACATCTCTTTCCCCCTGTACGATGAGGACCCGTGGCGCCGTCCTGCATACTAGATTGGAACGCAAATGGGAGGAAGTGAAGAAGCAGGATAGATCTGCCCCAAGGGTATGATGGAGCAGACTCAGGTGCACATGATAATGAATGCCTGCGCTGCGGTCAGTGTCTCAGACAGCATGTGGTCCGCCCATCACAGATGTCCTATAGGTGGCGCTGTTTTCTTTGAATGATAAGCCAACTTGACTGAGCAACCAGATGTATGGGCTTTATCACATTCCAGTTTAAAAATGTTGTTATTTTTCCAGCTTTAACTGGTTATAATTAATACATTTATTGCCTTTGAGTGTGCATTTTATTGTTATCCTATGACCAAACTATACATAAGCAGATGGGGCTATTTATTTATTAACTGTAATATTCCTTTTGATTAAGGTATTTATCCCTGCCATCTGCGTCCAGCCTTGGGATGAAAGGACCATAGGTGTTACCATCAGCAGTGTGCTTTACACCTCATGAATGTCCCTATAGGATGCTCCTCTATTGAACGAGTGATGTTATCAAAGTGAATATCATCTTAAGACTGTGGATGATGGTGCTGTAGTTAATTGTTGACATCACCATTTTATCGGCTATGAACCTGTAGGAATATTGGTTATACTAAGAAACTTTTGGCATATAACCTTGAACAATCTAATGGGCATTAAATCCATGGATGTCGAAAACATCTATGTACTTAATCGTGTCTCCTGAGGAACTCAATGACAAGGGGAAAACGCATTGAGGTGGTGATTTTAAGGATACAATAACATGCAGAAGATGAACTATTCAGTTAAGTTATGGTGGAGTGAATACCAACATAGCAACTGCCATACACTCCAATAACGTTTAGGTGTGACATTTGTTATAGGTTCTAATATACAGAGAGAATCTATCATCTCTTCATCTTGATGAACAGGATGCTTTAATATCATTTAATGTATTTATCAGCTCCAAGAGACTACAAAGAGATCTGAGATTCTGCCACTTGTCAATTTCACTATCATAAGCTAGGGAGCAAAGGTTGAGCCTCGGGTGAGCGGGGACACCACTAAAAGGTAGGGTGTTACTCCGCAGTTAGGTAGGACAAGATAGAAGTTCACTAGGGTTTAATATTTTGGCAGAATATATGTATAGCATTCCTTTGTATCTTATTCTTTTTCACACTTTGGTGTGGTTGTAAACAGTCTTTTTTTGATGTTCTGGTTTTACCTGTTCATAATAAAAGAATTTTTTACACCGGAGTTCTTTTGCTTTGGATATGATCACTGGCAACCTACCAAAGGGATGATGAGGTGCCCCGAGGTCGACATTTCTACAAGTTTGACACGCCCATACCTAAAACCCCCAAGGAACTTCAATTTGTTGTCAGAGGAAGAAAATAAACTACTAGAGTACTGGAGCCATAACATTACTGAAACAACGGAAATTATGCACTGTCTCAACCAGAGATAAAGATCCAATGGACCTGCAACGGAATCAACTTGGTGTGGAAGAATGGGCTCCACACTAGATGATTTCATAATAAAAACAGTGTCACCCGAGTACAACAACAATTCATCTGTCTCAACTGGGGATGCCGACTGCTTTGTGTACTAGAATACCCAGCAATTGTTTCTCACAATGACAATCACAAGCACTGAATACTTGCAGAAAGAGTATCAAAACTGTCGCCATGCGAGTAACCCCCCTGACAAACACTCCTCATCCTACATAGGACATGGTTTCGCACCAGAATCAAGTGCTTTGGATAATTTTTGAAATTTTGCCTCTCTGAAAACTGTTGGAGAGCTCGTTGTGCGAAAGGCACAAGATGCTCTTTCACTTCTGATTAGAGTGCTGACTCAAACCCAAGGAGAAGGCAAACCAGATGCACAGGTTTGCCCTCCAAAGGGAGCCCATTGGTATCCTATCTGAAGGTTCGACTTTGAAGCACCGGATGAGACCATTTACAAGGTCACAACCCACTGTGATTTTTACAAGTAAGGATATCCTAATCCTAGAAGAGGCTGGTGTCATGACATTTAAATGAGTACTCTCTCTACTCAAGATTCAATACTAGTCCTGCCTCCATCATTATAACACGACAAAATTGATGGACATCTCATTGGACAAGTGCAATGCTTTAACCCATTTAAAAGTTCATGTGGCCTTGGGCAATGAGACTTCTTTTTACAGCTGAACCACTGATATGATTTCACAAGTGGCCAATTGTTCCTAATTACCTAATTTCAGCGGTTCATCGACTTCCATGGCTTATGCACCTCTTTACAGCATGCTGTCAATACTTTTCTCTTGTGCTTTTCAATACGGCGGTTTCTGCAGTGTCGTCAGGACCATGTTTAGGTCCCAAGGGTCCAGAGGTCGTCTATAGGGCGGGACCACCCGAGACACCCCCTGCAGAAATTGACGTACCTTCGGGAGGAGCGCCAAGCGCCTGTCAAACAACACTGAAAGTGCTGATACTTGACCTTTCAGAGAGCCAAGGGATAATCCCAACTCCAACCCCGACTGTAGGAAGGCCAGCAATGTCGGGATAGACAAAGGCCACGGTGAGCGGCCACCAGAGGCACACCAGGTAAAAAAGATTTTCCACGTTCTGTGGTATATCTTCCTGGAAACAGGTTTCCTTGCCCGATTCATAGTGGCAACCACTGTAGGAGAGAAACCTCTGGATGTCAGCAGCCAGGCCTCAAGAGCCATGCAGTCAATCTGAGGGCCCTGGAATTGAGGTGGAAGAATGGCCCTTGCGCGAGTAGATCTGCGCGTTCTGGAAGAGCCCACCTGTGTCCGCCTGACAGTTGCCACAGGTCCGGGTACCAAGACCTCCTGGGCCAATCTGGAGCCACTAGAATGGCCACTCTGCATTCTGTCCTGATCTTCCACAGGACCCTGGAATCAGAGCCAGAGCGGAAACACATATGGCAGCTGGAATCTGGACCAGCTCAGAATCAGGGCGTCCGCCCCCAGAGACTGGGGATCCCAAGATCTTGCCATGTATTGGGGCACCTGATGATTCAGCCGTGAGGCCATCAGATCCACGTCCGGAGTGCCCCACCTGCCGCAGATGTCCCGGAAGACGTCTGGATGTAGAGACCACTCTCGGCGTCCATCCCCTGTCGGCTCAGATAGTCGGCCTCCCAGTTCTCGACCCCTGGGATGTGAACTGCGGAGATCAGGCAGCCGTTTTCCTCCACCCAGAGTAGAATGCGGTGGACTTCGGCGAGGGCCTGAGCACTTCTGGTCCCTCCCTGATGATTTATGTAGGCGACGGCCGTCGCATTGTCGGACTGTACCCGAATGGGCTGTCCTGACAGGAATTTCTGAAACGCCAGTAGCGCCAGATAGACCGCCTTGATCTCCAGAACGTTGATCTGCAACGCCGACTCCGACTGAGTCCAGAGGCCTTGAGCCCTGTGGTGCAAGAACACCGCCCCCCAGCCCTTCAGACTGGCGTCGGTGGTCACCACTAACCATGACGGTTTTAGGAAGGACCGGCCCCGTGACAGGTGAAGTGGCTGGAGCCACCACTGTAGAGAGTCCCTGGTTGGTTGTGACAGTGTCACCAGCCGATTCAGAGAGATCGTCCTCTTGTCCCATCTGCGAAGAATCTCCAGCTGGAGAGGACGGAGGCGAAACTGTGCGAACGGCACCGCCTCTATCGCCGCTACCATGCGACCCACCAGTCTCATCAATACCCGTAGGGATGACTGTGGAGACAGGAGGACATTCTGCACTCCCGATTGGATCGCAAGCTGCTTGGCTTGAGGTAGGGACACCAGGGCCGAGTCCGTGTGGAAGTCCATGCCCAGATATGTCAATGACTGGGTCGGAACCAGGGTCGACTTCTGAATGTTGATAAGCCACCCGAACCGTTCCAGGGACTTCATGGTCACCTCCAGGCTTACCCGACAAAGGTCTTCCGATGGGCCCTGACCAACAGGTCGTCCAAATAGGGTATGACGGCGTGTCCCTGCGCATGCAGGAGAGCCATCATGGAGGCCATCACCTTTGTGAACACCCGTGGTGCTGAGGCTAGCCCGAATGGCAGTGCCACAAATTGGAAGTGCTCTTCCCCCACTGCGAATCTCAACCAGCGCTGATGAGCTGGTGCAATGGGGACGTGAAGGTAAGCGTCCCTGATATCGATGGACGCTAGGAAGTCTCCCTGTGACACAGCCGCGATCACTGAGCGCAGGGATTCCATGCGGAACTTCCGAACCAACACGTGACGGTTGAACAACTTGAGGTCCAAAACCGGGCGAAAAGAGCCGTCCTTCTTTGGGACAATAAAGAGGTTGGAGTAAAAACCCCTGAACCTCTCTTCCGTGGGCACAGGGACCACCACTCCGTCTCTGCGGAGTCCCTCCAACACCAGGTAAAAAGCCTGAGCCTTTTCTGGAGATGGAACCGACCGATGGAATCGGTGTATTGGTTGTGACGTCAGCTCTATCCTGTAACCTCTTGAGACTACGTCTCGAACCCACTGATCTTGAATGTGAAGAAGCCACTTGTCCTGAAAGCGGGACAGGCGGCCCCCCCCCTGTGGGGAGGCAGGATGAAATAGCGAGTCATGTCGAAGCGGCTTGGGGGTGGCAGCCGCTGCCCCGCCGGCTTCTTCTGACGACTCTTGGAACGCCACTGAGTAGCAGGCTTGCCCCCTCGGTCTGAGCGAGTGGACGCCGTTGATGACTGTGAACCGGAGCGAAAGGACCACTGCTTAGGGTTCCTTTTCACGGTGTACCGTGGCTTAGGCTTATTCTGCGGTATCTTAGACTCAGCAGAATCCTTTATCAATTTGTCCAGTTCGGTGCCAAAAAGCCTGTCACCAGCGAACGGAAGATTTTGTAAAATCTTCTTAGATGTGGCATCTGAGTCCCAGAGACGCAGCCCCAATAGCCTGCGGATCGCAATTGCATTGGCCGAGGCCACAGCAGAGCGAGTGGCAGTTTCCAAAGATGCCGTCCTGGCATAGTCCGCATAGGCCCTTGCTCTCTCAGTGAGAGCCAGGACCTCTGGACTGGACCTAGCTAGATCAGTGATACCATCCAAACAGATAGTGATCGCTTGTAGGGTCCAGACTGCGGCAAAATTAGGGGCAAACGAAGACCCCACAGCCTCATAGGAAGACTTGGCGAGTTGCTCGACCTGTCTATCAGTAGCATCCTTCAACGAGGAGCTATCAGAGGCAGAAAACAAGGAGCGCGCAGCAATCCTAGTCATGGAAGCATCCACCTTGGGAGACTGCGACCATTCCTGGAGCGCCTCCTGGGGAAAGGGAAAGCGATTGTCCTTAGTTTTACGGACATAACGCCGCCCAGGATGCAACCTGGGAGCTTTAATCACCCTTCCGAAATTAGTGTGGTCCATGAAGGAGCCACTTGGTCTAGCCTCTGGCCGCAGCCATTGATAGATCTCCTTGGGGTGTACAGTACCTCCTCAGGAGGAGTGACAAGACGCAATGTCTCATTGATGGAGGACACCAGATCCTCCACCCCATCTGGAGGTTCAGACATAGACCCAAGAGTAGAACCCCCATCATCTTCCTCACCATCAGAGGAACGCTCCTCCTCAGAGAGAGTCTGGAGCTCAGGAGAAGCCTCACGGGCTCGCTTAGGGGTCTTACAGCAGAAGTAAGAGACACCCGGGGTAACTAGGAGGAGTAGCTGGGTTCTCCAGTCTCCTATGCAGTGCCTCCAGGGTTTGCGACATGGAGGACATCTGGGACAGCAGAGATTCATTGATCTTATTCTGCGTTTCCATGGCCCTGGGATCACCTGAACCTCAGGGTATAATCCCGGATTTGCAGACTCAATAGTAGCAGATCGGGCCTCTGGGCGTCCGCAGTTATTGCAGGACCCCTCCTCCAGTGTCCCGTTGCATGTAGTACAGACAATGGTGGCCACCGCTGCCTTAGCAGCATGCTTCCCAGCTGAGGACATCTCCACAGTGAGGGAATATAAGCCAAAGTTCACAAACAAACCGGAATCCCGGTGGCTTACCGACCGCAGTAAAGCGGTAGGAGGAAGCGGTGTGTGTGTGTGACCTCCGCGAGTTCCGGTCTCCCTTGCAAGTGCAGACACGCGCTGCAGTTCAGATCCCAGCCGGGAAGTGAGGGAGAAGATGGCCGCCGACAGTGAAGATGTGGGCGGAGCCAGGAACACGCGGGAAGAACACACAACACGCCCAGCGGTGATGTCACCATAAGGGCTGCCTCCTCCTCCTCCAGACTGCCTCAGCAATGGAGGTGCCGGAGCCCGCAGCGCGGGAAACGAGAGTGATTATCACCACACACACCTCTCAGACTGCATGTACACATAAAAACACCCGCAGTCTACAGCCTCAGCCCCTGTGAAACACAGGGCGGTCAGCCAGGGAGACCCCAGCACAGGGTCACCGCCAGAACCGCGGACCCGAGGGTAACCGCGCGGTCTGAGTGTCATGACACCACAGTGACAGACAACTACCCCCAGGCACACAGGAGACACACCAGGTGCCTCAGTGCCGGTCCGGTCTGTAAGCACCTTTAGGGAGGCCTCGGACGGGGGTACAGCACCAGTCCGGAGTGTAAGCACCATTTAGGGAGGCCTCGGACTGGGCTGGCTCCGTCCGGTCTGTAAGCACCATTTAGGGAGGCCTCGGACGGAGCGGAGCTGTGCAAGGCTCCAGGCTCCCCCTATCCAGAGCCTCCATGGAGGGATGGAAAGGAAAGGAGCACGACAGCGTACCGGGAGAACACTGAAGTGTCCAGGTTAAAAACCCTCCGGTACCTCCACCAGCGTGTGCCACAAGGGTGAGCGGGGAGGCTGTCGAGGGTCCCGAATGGGACCATTTTACCTTGTCTTCATACGCCATCACGTAAGTTGTGAGAATGCAGTGAAGTGCAAGCAAAGCGTGATCCTCCGAGCACACTAAGTTTAAAACTGAGGATGTCTCCTACGGTGGGGGTTTATAAGCGGAGGAGGCGGTGCTACAAACTTGTAGTACCTAGTGTGACCTCCGGAGGGCAGCGCCCTAAACCCCATTGTCTGGGTCTCCATTATGATGATCAGAAAAAAAAGTTAATTTTTATACACCTGAGGTTTTGGTTTGGATATGATCTGCTGCCATCTACCAGGATGATGAAGGTGAAACGAGGGTGGACATTTCAGCAAGATAGCGATACCAAACACGCAGCCAAGGAAACTCTCAATTTGTTTCAGAGAATGAAAATAAAGCTACTAGAGTGACTGAGCCAATAACATTACCGGAATACAATAGAAAATTTATGGAGGGAGCTAAAGCTCAGAGTTCATAGAAGGATCCATGGGGACCTTCAGGATTTCAATTGTGTGTGGAAGAATGGAACAAAATCACACCTGAGCCATGCATGTGTTCACTACATAAAACACGGTGCCCCCCAGAGACAGACTAACAATCAATCTGCTCTCACTGGGGTGCCGACTCCCTTTGTGTACTGGAGAGAGCCAGCAATTTGTATCAGATCATTCACAATCGACTCATCACTCACAAGCACCTGCAATACTTGCAGAGTAACGAGTATCACAAATACTGTACTGTCCGTGCGAGTAGCGAATAGTAACAATTACACTCCCTCATCACTAACATTATGGACATTTATTGTTTCAGTAGCTCAGAAGCACAAGTGGCTCTTGGTTAACTTTTTTGATAATTCTTTTCACTCCTCTGTCTAAAATCTGTCTGGGAGCTCCTGGTTGTGCTTGGGATTATTGTGAAAATATGTTCTTTCTACTTCTGTATTTAACAGTGCTGACTGCAACCTTCATTAGTTTAGAAAGTCTGCTGTAACCAATGCCATCAGGGTTTTGCCACAAAGTTCCAAAGGTCCTGAGACAGCTCATTGGTTTCACTCATCATGAGAGGTTTCTTGTGTGGCACCTTGGTAATGAGACACATTTTCATAGGTCATTACTAGAACCCACTGATATTTTTCACTAAGTAGCAGGATTTCTCTCTAATTCCTGATAGATTTCAGCTGGTGTCATGACATTTTAATGAGTTTTACTCCTCTCTTTCTTCATATGTTCAATACTAGTCCCTTTGCCATTCCTCATTATAACACAAATTAATTCATGGACATCTCATTGAGACAGCTCACTGGCTTTACCCATTTTAAGAGGTTTCTTTTGTGGCACCTTGGTAATGAGACTTCTTTTTATCAGCTGAACCAGCTGATATGATTTTTCACTAAGTGGCCGAATTGCTCTCTAATTACTTATAGATTTCAGCTGGTGTCATGACTTTCCATGGCTTTTTGCACCTCTTTCAGCATCTGTTCAATACTTTTTTCCTTTGTCATTTCTCATTATTACGCATAACTTAAAGAAATAATACCATTGATATCCATAAATTGATAGTGTGTATTGGATGGTTCATTACCGACATCTGGTGAGACTATCAATAGCACCTTTAGAAATATATTTACCTAGAGAATCGATGATGAGCTTAATAAATATACAGTGGGTGAAATAATTATTGGTCATCTTCAGTGTGATTATTGACTGGGGATCTGGAAACTTTTATATATGTATGACATTTATATATGTATGTATATGTATATACATTTCTGGGTTCCCTATCAATGATCACACTCACACTGAAGAGGATTAGTCAAACTCTCATGGTGGGTTTACACACACCAATTTATCTGTTCAATATCTGAACAGATCTATGGTTGCAGTGAAATCATGGACACATTGTATCATTTGTACACAGCCACAAAATGGAACAATGTGTCCATGATTTCACTGCAACCAGAGATCTGTTCAGATATTGAACAGATAAATTGGTGTGTGTAAACCCACCATTAGTAACACAACCTGGTTGCAATCATTTGCATATATACATACATACTGCATTGAAAGTATAAGGCCAATTCCATGAAAGAAAGCCATCTTGCGCCCATGTTACACATCACATAAAGGAACAGAAGTCTTATTATTGGCATCATTGACCTTTTCATTAAAGGGGAACTCCAGGGAGAAAAAAAAAAAATTGTATGGTCCCTGCACTAATAAACAATAATGCTGAGCTGCCTGTTACATTTGTATAATGTTTACAATTAAATATACCGTATTTTTCAGACTATAAGACACACCCTGATCTTAGAGGAGGAAAATAGGGAAATATAAAATTAAAGAGGACCTGTCACCAAACCACACATGGTGATCTAGTTACAGCACTGGATGCAGCATGTCTGCAGCATGCAGGCAAGGGGTCCCCCAGCACTTGAGCAGCCCTGTACCCCGAGATAATACACTTAGAAAACTTACATGCTCCAGCCAAATAGGAGGTGGCTAGGGGCTGCCGCCAAGGGCAGATTCACACTCCCTGCATGTGTAATCTGCCCACCGCTGCCAATCATTCTCTCCCTCTTCAGCAGCATTTAAACAGAGTTTTCTTTTTTCTCTCCCAGAAATGTCCGTTTAGCCCCACCCCCTGAGGGGCGGGGCCAAAAGACAAGTTCTAAAAAAACAAAAAACAAAACCTCTGTTTAAATGCTGCTGAAGAGGGAGAGAATGCTTGGCAGATTAAACATGCAGGGGGTGTGAATCTGCCCTTGGCTGCAGCCCCTAGCCACCTTCTTAGTGGTTGGAGCATGTAAGTTTTCTAAGTGTATTATCTCGGGGTACAGGGCTGCTCAAGTGCTGGGGGACCCCTTGCCTGCATGCTGCAGACATGCTGCATCCAGTGCTGTAAATAGATCACCATGCCTGGTTTGGTGACAGGTCCTCTTTAAGTAAAAAATGTGGTTGTAATTAACTATTATGGGGGTGGGGAGGCATCTGCTCCTGACACTATTATGGGGGTAATGTCCCCATCACTGGCCCCGTCCAGGTAATATATATCCCCCATCCTGAATATAGCCTCACATCCTGGTATATAGTCCCCCCCTCATCCTGGGATATTGCACCTCTCCCCATAACTGTAAATGCCCCCATCCTGAGATATTGAACCCCCAAGCCTGGGATATTGCACCCCTTCATCACTGGATATGTCCCCCATCCTGGGATATTGCACCCCCCCCCCCCCCCATCACTATACATGCCCCCCATCCTGGAATATTGCAGCCGCCCCCATCAAGGGATATGGCCCCCATTCTGGGAAATTGCAGCCCCCCATCACTGGATACGGCCCCCATCCTGGGATATTGCAGCCCCCATCATAGGATATGGCCCCCATCCTGGGATACTGCAGCCCATCACTGGATATGGCGCCCATCCTGGAATATTGCAGCACCCCCGTCCCTGGATATAGCTCCCATCCTGGGATATTGCAGCCCCCCCATCACTGTATACAGCCACCCATGCTGGGATATTGCACCTCCTCCCCAGCACTCGATATGGCTTCCCTGCTGCCGCACACACAAAAATAATAAACAGTGTAACATACCTGTCTGCCGTTCCCTCTCTCTCTCCCTCTGCAGCCATCTCTTCCTGTTTGTAAGTCCCCGGGCATCCTGTCATATGACCGGGACGCTCAGTGATAACATCACTGCGCTGTTCCAGGTCACATGACAGGATGCCGACACACACAGGTAGAGATCGATATGGCTGCGGCGGTAGAGGAAGAGATGGAGGAAACGGCAGACAGGCATGTTCACAGTTTATTATTTTTGTGTGTGTGGCAGCAGGGGGCCATATCCAGTGCTGGGGGGTCAGTACACTTCGTGAACTGTAAAATACTGTCTCCCACCACCGCTATCGTCAGCACTGGGAGGTGAACAGCGGGATGCAGTGACTACTACAATACACTAATGAGTGGGGACACATGATCACGGGCCGCAGCTGCAGCCCCTGCCAGCCTCCTCCAGTGGCTCCAGAGCCGCCCCCCTCCAGCACAGCCCCGTATATTCAGACCATAAAACGCACCCTCCACTTTCCCCCACAATCTGAGGGGAAAAAAGTGCGTCTTATGATTAAAAAAATACGATAAATCAGTTATTCAGTGAGCGGCTCTCCCCCCTCCATCTGCAGTGAGTTTCTGTGCTCTGAGAACAAACACTTCCTCCTTCAATCACATGGGCGTGATGGCACAGCAGGTCCTATCAACACAGGTCTCCCCTTCTGCTCTGTACAGAAAGATCTCCAGACTCCAGCTTAGTACAGGACCTTATGTGACATTATACCTACGTGACTGAATGAGGAAGTGTTGGATGCCGCTGAAGCTTACCGAGAGGAGTGGGGAGAGCAACTCAGGTATAATGCATTGACCCCTAAGGGAGTGGTAAGAAGCAGTTAATATAAATCAGTTATTCACGAATTCTAAACATTATAAAAATGTAACAGGCAGCTCAGTATTATAGTATAGGAATGAAGGGACTATCTTCCCGGAGTTCCCCTTTAAAGTGTGAGATACGGTATAAGTAAAGCCAAAAGATGGCCGCAGCAGAATGAGGGCAAATTAACATTTCCTATAAGAGCTGAAGCAAGAGACCACCCAACAATTATATACTGAGGAAGCGGCCATCCTGCGACACCCAAATATATTACAAAGTATCTGAGCACTAGACTTCATTATATAGGGGATACTTGATATGCACAGCCAATATTCCTTTAAAAAATCTGCAGTAGATAATAGTCATGGATTGTGTGTAGGGTAAAAATATAGGAGAAATCCTTAAAAAAATATATACATTTTTACAAGTCACAGTCCTGAAGAAATGAGAGTTAATGGGGTTAAATTTAGCACAGTGGTGAATACCGGTACTGCAGGCCAATGGAAATGGAAGGCTATAATCTTTCTCCCACTCATAAAAAGGCTGACCTCTTACTGAAGAAAGACCCCCAAGAAAAACTATAATAGATAATATTTTTGGTGCTTTATGTGACAACATAAGCTTCAGGCAAACTTTTTTTGTGGTCTGGAAAGATAGCTATTAATCCACTGGACAAGTTTATAGGAACACAGCCTATAACTTCTCTGAAGAAAGCGAATAACAAATTTACTGGACAAGTTTATAGGAACACAGCCTATAACTTCAGTGAAGAACGGTAATAACAAATCCACTTGACAAGTATACAAGAAAATCTTAAGTCCGTAATGACCAGATTTGGAAGTGCCTTAAAGGGAATGTCCACCTTTGGGATCACTAGGTCCTACAGAAGCTTCTAGTCACTGCACAGCTCTCATTAATAGCTACATAGCAAGCGAAATAGAAGACAGAATCAGTGATAAACCGCTGCTATCTTCTCCCCAGGGTCCTTGGCTGTATCTGACAGCTGGGGTCCACACTTGTCCCAGCTAGACTGCAGTAGTCTTAACCCTGGGTAGCGTGGGGCCAAGGACAGTAAACGTATGGCTTGGTCGTTATGGGTTAAGCAAACCTTAAAATGACAATTCCTTACCTTCTTACTCTCTTCCATCTCATGCTCAAACATAGCACTGAACACAGGAGACCGGGCTGCAAGAGGAAAAAAAGAAAAATATATAAAATGATCCTGGGCTCATCATCATCCATTACACATTCAATGCACTGACTAAGCTAATTACCATAGGTGCAGTTCTACTTGGCCAAGCATGTCTGTGTATATCTATATTAAGAAAACAGAAGGCTGATGCTTTGCTCGAAGCCAAATTGATGATTCTTATTAGTTGCCCGTGTGAAGCCAGACTGAGGAGATTCAGTGGCGGCGATCCAAGGCAGCTGAATTATTGGTTCCCTCGTTTGGAAGCGGCAGCTATAATCAGATCGCTGGCTACCAGCTTTTTCATCCACACCCACTTCAGCATTTCGCCGAATTTATGGAGTTTGTTTGTGCATCATACAAATAAAAGTTTAAAAGGAGTGACTGGTGTTCATCTGCTAGATTTAAAGGAGACAGGACTATCAGCAGCTCAAAAGTGGACAGCTTATACTTAGGTTTTATTGCTGCTGCTTCCAGTAATTCATTTTTTCATCTTCTTTTTTAATGCACCATACAATTCGAGAGATATGAGGCTTATATTTAGTGAACATTTGTGCAGTCTTTGTTAAGGGGGCACGGCTTACATTGTAAATATGTAGAGCAGCCTATAGACACTCCCCAGAGGACCATGTGAGCCACCCCCAGAGCATCCATGAGCCACACCCCAGAGCATCCATGAGCAACCCAGCATCCGTGACCACGCCCAGAGATCCCATGACCACAACCAAGAGCATCCCGTGAGCCACGCCCCCAGAGCATCCCGTGAGATGCCCAGACATCCAGTAGCCCACCCAGAGCATCCATGAGCCAGCCCACTCCGTGAGCCACACCAGAGCATCCTGAGCCTCTTTGTAAAGCCCAAGAAAAGTTATCACCAAATAAGAATGCCATCATCTTTGGAACCAGATGGTGAATTTAGAAGAAAAACAAAAAGTTATACTCAGAAGAGGAGCAAAAACTGGACACTTTCCAACGGGGACTGGTCCTCTTTAAAGAACCTACACCAAACGCACAAATACATTGTCAACAAAACGACAAGTGACTGTTCAAACAAGGAATATCGCCACCGCTCTATTAATTGCCTCCGGTGCTGCCAGGAGTACAGCACTCGGCAGTAGCGGCCACCACCTATTTCTAGTGGTGTTTTCATGGGTGGGATTGGTTCAGCCAGTTATCACCTTTCCACAGGATAGCTTGCAAAGCTTGGGCCATTGCTTTAATAACTTTTACTAGTCCTGTAAAAAAAAAAAAAAAAAAAAAATCTCCACATCACATCAGCATTGTATCTTCGAATGGGCTACGTCTGCACCGCCCCCTAAGGCTTAAAGGGAATATGTTGTCAAAAAAATTACCTATTGTTAATAATTTTTTAACACAATAGGTTTTTTATTTTCATTTCACGATCTTCATGAAAAATACTAATTAGTTATTAGCTATACAATCAAGTAAAATAGACACTTTCACTCAGGGAGAGTTTCTGATCAGAGGCAGGAGAAGGCGATGTGATGTTCACACGTGTTTTTGCAGCAGTTCTTTGGATTACATTTTTTTTTTTTTTTGCAATACCGGTAATTTAAAAATACTGACATTTCAGAAATCTCATGTGCCGAAAATCTGCAGCATGTCAATTCTTTCAGCGTTTTTGCAGCATCTTTTCAGCCATACATAGAAATGAGAAGGTAAAATATGCTGCAAAACAAAAAAAAAAAAGCAAAACTTGTGTTGTGTTTTTAGCAACATTGTTTTTTGTGAAGTCAACTTTATTAACATGTACTGTAGAAAAAGTACATGTAATATGTCTGAAAAACACAGCAGAAAAAAATAGCAATCTGCTGAGCTTTATACATGGCCAAGAGTGAAGTTTTGGTAGCAGAAAAAAAAAAAAAAATGCTTCAATAAATCGCCACGTATGAACAAAGCCTTACAATGACCTATGACGTATAACATGTGCATACACAACTTATAATATAGGATCAACCCTTCACAATTGACATTCACTGCTGACCCTGCACCCCCCCCTTCACAATAACCTTTGCACATGCTAATTAAATGCTTCAATACAAATAAAAGGGTCGGGGTGGAACGACTGACCATTGTGCCTAATGTACATGTGTTTCCAGAAAAAGAGAGTGTCTAATAAAGCCCCCACTGTGGAAATAGCAGGGATGATTTAATGAGTATTAAAGTGAAGCTGTCAGATGGAAAAATGCTAATACCCTGCAGATTAATGCTTTAATCTGCCGTTTAATAACATTCTAAACCTGCCCAATACATGAACATTAGACCCCGCTGCTGGGAGGAAATTAACTTTATTACTCCTGGGATCGTTCCAGTTCCAGTCATGGGGGCAGCACCAGTGCAGGTCCTGTCACCTCTCTGTATGGACAGCGGCAGCTGTAACTGGCCCCGCAATGACTGGCAGCTGCTCAACATTAAAACCTGCTGTCTGTTGGTGCGGGGGGCGGTTACAGTTGGCATTCTCCATACACAGAGCAATGACTGAACCATTTCCAGTGCTACACCCATGACTGAAACCTGAATGTTAGCAATATGTGTAGCATTCACTCTGTCAGAATAGGTGCATTTAAACACTAATTAAATACAAAATAGTAAATAGGCATCCTATACAGGTATATAAAGCAATTGGAATACTATGGCATAGGAAAATATGTGTTAGGAAAATTTGAGAAAATTGAGATATTGAAATGGCCATATCCATAATCCGCCTAGTTGCCAACGTTGAGGCGTAACTCGTAAATGGGTCCCTATATGTAAATGTTTTCTACCTATGTTTGAATCCTTTTTTGTAAGCAGCCGATACCAGAGAACAATAGAACGTTTAAGCCATATGGACACTGAAAGGTGTTCTAAATGTGCTTTCTCTGCCTTTTAGAAAAATTTACCTATTGATTGATAGGCAAGCTGGGAACTGATACCAGAGAGCAATAGCATGACAGGTCAACTAGTGCAGAGGAAGTGTACTACATAGGGTGTGAACCCATATCAAAATACGAGCAATATATGTAGCATTCACTCTGTCAGTATAGGTGCATTTAAACACAAATTATATACAAAATAGTAAATAGCATCCTATACAGGTATATAAAACAATTGGAATACTATGGTATAGGAACATTTTCCTATGCCATATTATTCCAATTGCTTTATATATCTGCATAGGATGCTATTTACTATTTTGTATTGAAACCTGAATGCTGCCAGGAGGATTAAAGGTCATTTCCTCCTGGGTCATACAGGCACCAGGCAGGTTCAAGATGCCATTAACCTGCAGATTAACCCCATACCTGCAGGTTAATAGCATTTTTCCATGTGATAGGTTCCCTTTCAAAAATGTAATCTGCCAGCCAATACTAATCACATCAGTTTCCAATCATATTGGCTAAAATATGGCCTGGTTTCACTAAATCTATAGCCAATCTTGAGTATAAGGGTATGTGCCCACAGGACGGTTGTAGTGCGGTTTTCCAGCGGTTTCCGCCGATGTTTTAACGTTGGTTTTATTTAAATTTATGTTAATCCAAACCAGCGTTTGGATTAACATTGAAACCTATGGCAATTGGAAACCGCTGTGCCCACTATGCTGGTTATATTATGCTCATCTTCATCCAGTTCACCGGTTTTCAGGCGGTTTGTGAAGATTGAGCATGTAAATTTTCAAGTGCGTTTTTAAAGCGGTTAGAGCAAGGAAAGTGAGTCATCAACAAAGTAACATCAACTTTATGTACAAACTCTGAGCTTACAAATGGCCAAGAATCATGAGAAAAAAAACGCTATACAACCGCTGAAAAACCGCTGGAAAACTGTAGGCTCCAGAAGTTCACCACCGGTTTTCTGACGGTCAGAATGATGCAAGAACCGTCCTGTGGGCACATACCCTAAGATTGCCCCGCTACACAGTCTAACATTTGCTGGGCCCGCCGGTACTGACATTATTTATTATATATACACACATACTGCTGCCGACACTCTAATATGTATGGGAGCGGCGACAGATAACTGTCTAATGTATATACTGTATAATGTCTAATTTCTGACTGTCGATCAGATTGCCTCCCGGATACAAGCCACGGTCAGCTCTGCCGACGACCTTTCCATAGGGAACACAGGAGTGCTTGGCCGAAAAAGCGCGCTTGTGTATGGGAGAGATGGCCAAGAAAGCTACCAGCCCAGCAGTCAGCTGAAGAATCGTTTAACAAAACCAGGTCCCCCTAAATTAAGATCCTGACCCTGTAGCCTCATCCTGGCTGGAGCAGAGGTGCACATGCTCTGTCTATTGGAATGCCCAGCACAGCATTCGGCTATATCCAGCAGTCCCATAGACAATGAATTGAGCGGAGGCCAAACATTAGCACCTCTGCTTCATTCAGGAGGATACTGTCCAGCCCTAATGCTCAGATCTTCAGTGATCAGCATTATAACCCCACTCCTAAGAATAGGAGAGAACTTGATCGTAGAAATACCCATGTGAAGAATGCAACATGCCAGCTCTGCAGATGATAAGACACGGGAGAAGCTGCAGAGATTTAGTGCTGGACCAGGGGAGGGCAAGTAAAGTATTGTTTGCTTTAGCAATGAGGTTTCCAAAATAATAAATATCCCTTTAAATCCATTTCCACCTTTTTTGGGATATACAGCATTTGAGGAACAGGCTGTAGAATGAGATATGTGCCTGGTTATGAAGGGATATTGAAGCTAACAGCTTTGCCATTCAGGAACCAGGGAAAGCTAGGTGACAATCAGCAATCTGCACATGAATGTGGAGGACATGACACTCCATAGACTGGCTGGAGGTAATTCACAGAGCGGCTGTCTCTACCTGTGAATCACTCCACTTTGGCAGCTGTTACAAGCTCCACAATGTGCGCATTACTTGCCTTTGTCATAGACTATAAAGTCAAGGCTGGAATTATTTGCAGCATTAAAGACCCACGTTCACGGTGACACTGAACTCTGCAGAGATCAATATGACGAGAGCGCTCGTAATGTCGCTCTGTTAACGCGTTTCAGGGTCACCTGCAACCAACACAGCCCCATCAGTGCGTACATAGAAGAAATAACAGAAATAACTTGTGACGGCCGCCATGATGACTCATTTGCAAACTTTGTGAAACCACCAAGTGAGATTACAAAAACAAGTCGGGAATTTCCTTTGAGCAGAAGTAGCCAAACGACTTGTGAGGAAGACGTACAGCGAAGCCAATGCAGAGCCACTGTCTGCTCTCAATCTTAAAGGTATAAACACATGAAGATGATATATGCACTTCCAGCATGGAGGATTGCAACAGAAAATGGATTAGGTAACAATTCCCTAAATGTGAGTTACCCATCACTATGATCAGTGGAGGAGCAGAGCATATCTATTACGGGTAGCAGCCTGAGCTCTAAAAGAGGAACCGTGGATTTAAGAATATTTCATAAATCATATTGTACACATGAAAATAACCAACTTTGTAATATATCTCATCAGACACATTTGCTTTGGAGTCTGTGTTTAGTGAAGACTTTCCCATTACTGAGATAGGAGATGGCAGTTGTTGCTGAGGAGATTCTATGACGACGCGAGGGGCGAGAGGGCCGAGCGAGGGGGCGAGAGGCCGAGCGAGGGGGCGAGAGGCCGAGCGAGGGGGCGAGAGGCCGAGCGAGGGGGCGAGAGAGGCCGAGCGAGGGGGCGAGAGGCCGAGCGAGGGGGCGAGAGGCCGAGCGAGGGGGGCAGAGGCCGAGCGAGGGGGCGAGAGGCCGAGCGAGGGCGAGGCGAGAGCTGAGCGAGGGGCGAGAGGCGAGCGAGGGGGGCGAGAGGCGAGCGAGGGGGAGAGAGGGGAGGAGCTAGAGGCCGAGAGAGAAGCTAGAGGAAGGAGGCAGAGGTTGTAGCTAGAGGCCGAGGGAGCAGCTAGACGTTGAGAGAGGAGGCAGAGGGCGGAGCTAGAGGGCAGAGGGCGGAGCTAGAGGGCAGAGGGCAGAGCTAGAGGCAGAGGGCAGAGCTAGAGGGCAGAGCTAGAGGGCAGAGGCAGAGCTAGAGGGCAGAGCTAGAGGCAGAGGGCGAGCTAGAGGGCAGAGCTAGAGGCAGAGGGCGGAGCTAGAGGCAGAGGGGGGAGCTAGAGGCAGAGGGGGGAGCTAGAGGCAGAGGGGGGAGCTAGAGGCAGAGGGGGGAGCTAGAGGCAGAGAGGGGGAGCTAGAGGCAGAGGGGGGAGCTAGAGGCAGAGGGGGGAGCTAGAGGCAGAGGGGGAGCTAGAGGCAGAGGGGGGAGCTAGAGGCAGAGGGGGGAGCTAGAGGCAGAGGGGGGAGCTAGAGGCAGAGGGGGGAGCTAGAGGCAGAGGGGGGAGCTAGAGGCAGAGGGGGGAGCTAGAGGCAGAGGGGGGAGCTAGAGGCAGAGGGGGGAGCTAGAGGCAGAGGGGGGAGCTAGAGGCAGAGGGGGAGCTAGAGGCAGAGGGGGGAGCTAGAGGCAGAGGGGGGAGCTAGAGGCAGAGGGGGGAGCTAGAGGCAGAGGGGGGAGCTAGAGGCAGAGGGGGGAGCTAGAGGCAGAGGGGGGAGCTAGAGGCAGAGGGGGGGAGCTAGAGGCAGAGGGGGGAGCTAGAGGCAGAGGGGGGAGCTAGAGGCAGAGGGGGGAGCTAGAGGCAGAGGGGGGAGCTAGAGGCAGAGGGGGGAGCTAGAGGCAGAGGGGGGAGCTAGAGGCAGAGGGGGGAGCTAGAGGCAGAGGGGGGAGCTAGAGGCAGAGGGGGGAGCTAGAGGCAGAGGGGGGAGCTAGAGGCAGAGGGGGGAGCTAGAGGCAGAGGGGGGAGCTAGAGGCAGAGGGGGGAGCTAGAGGCAGAGGGGGGAGCTAGAGGCAGAGGGGGGAGCTAGAGGCAGAGGGGGGAGCTAGAGGCAGAGGGGGGAGCTAGAGGCAGAGGGGGGAGCTAGAGGCAGAGGGGGGAGCTAGAGGCAGAGGGGGGAGCTAGAGGCAGAGGGGGGAGCTAGAGGCAGAGGGGGGAGCTAGAGGCAGAGCCCCATCCCCACCTCTGTTTTATCCACATAGAATCTCATCAGTAACAACTTCCATCTCCTATTTTAGTAATGGGAAAGGCTCCACTGAATAAAGATTTTACATCAGAATTGAGAATTTTAATAACAGATCAATTCTACCAAAGAAAGAAACAAATTAGTCTGATAAGATATACTATTACAAAGCTGTTTATTTTCATGTGTACTATTGACTAATGAAATAAAAATTAAATGGATGGTTAAGGCCACAAATACATTGGAGTAAGGTCAAATGAACATCAGGTTTTGGAGGGAGCAGAGGGCCATCTGATGTGTATTGTGGGTGACTTTTCCCCAATTAGATGCAGGGAGACCAAGCTTGAGCAGCTGGAATTTCAACCCAACACTTTTGCAGGGTAAATGAGCCTCTGCCAGTATTAGCTTTCTACTTTCTGGACGAGTGGTTGTCCGAATACTTACATGTATGGAGGAGTTGAGAGGGATAGCGGTATGGTTGTCCTACAATTATGTGTATAGCGTAAATTGTCGTGCTATATGACTTAATTGGCACCATAAAAACAGATCGCTAAAATGAAGAGGGGGTTGGCAATCGGTGCTTTGTCCCTGTGTTTCTGATTTGACCTGTTCTCCTTATTGTTCTAGTATTTCTAAAATTGGGATAACGCTCGCTCCGATCTCAGGGGAACACAAGAAAAAAAATATATACTGCAGACGACAAACCACCAGTCAAAATCTTAACACGTTTCAATTTTTTTTAGATAGATGAGATAGTAGTTCACCATTGTAGAACATGGCCCCCCAGGGGTGATCCACCTAGGTCCTGAAGCACAATATCATATTACAGTGCAGGATAAAAGTAGTCTATTCAAAACACCAATTGCTTGAATATATAAGAAAGAAGCATCCAATATAATGTATACAAACCCCAAGAGTGGATGAGGAGGTACCCTAAGGCTGCATGAGGAAGTGGCGAGGTCTACCGGAGACCTAAATAGTGCATGAAGAGGTGGCAAGTCCTATAAGAGACCCCAAGAGTGCACGAGGAGTTAGCAAGTCCTACAGGAGACCCCAAGAGTGCATGAGAAGGTAGCAAGGCCTACAGGAGACCCCAAGAGTGCATGAGGAGGTAGCGAGACCTACGGGAGACCCCCAAGCGTACATGAGGAGGCAGCGAGACCTTTTGGAACCCCAAGAGTGCATTAGGAGGCAGTAAGTCCTACGGGAGACCACCACTTGGAGACAATAAAGGTCCGCATACACAGACTAATGTTGGCCAAACGCACAGATCTAAACAAATTCAATGTGTATAGGGGTGCAGACCGATTGATTGTATGAGAAGATGTCGATGGGCCATGTTCAGACTGTTGAGTGCATTATTCTCCTGGAAATCAGCAATGGCTGAGATGTAAGGCTGACCGCTTTCCCGAAGAACACAGGAGCACTCACCCGAGCGTGCGCTCCTGTGTATGGAGGAGACCGCTGAGATCCCTTTCGGCTGAAGCGACGTTTAGCCGACAGAAATCTAATGTGTATGGAGAAATTTACACAGAATGTCAGAAAAATGTTGAAGTCTCATTGGATGAGGGGTCCTAGAGGTGAATCAGATGGCCATGCATGAATGTAGCACTCAGAATTCAATCCTTTGCACATTATATAAAGTGGCAATCCGGGGCAATAACATTTTCATATAACATATTTATGGCATATCCCTTTAAGCCTCTTCCAGGTATTGAATGCTTCTTGAATTGTATAAAGAAGCTAAACCACATCTACCTTCTCCAAAGGAAGACAATAAATCCCCCTCCCCCACTTATCAACCGGCACTCAGGACATGTAATATGCTAATCCCACACGTAGCCATATTTCATGACAATTCTCTCTATAAAGTGACTAAAACACCAGCTGCAAATGGCTCCGATTTCAATGAAAATGATATTTTTATGGCAAAACGTGCGGATACACAGGTGCAGCATTACACAGCTCCGGGAAAAAAAAAACAGTCAATGGGATTTTTCAGATTAAAAAGAAAAAAAAAAAATTCTTTAAAAACAAAAAGTCATTACTTATTCATATTACAGTCTTATGGAAACATCTGAATATCTTCTGATGCTTAGTAAGGAAAACAGCGCCACTCCTGTCTACAGCCTGTATCTAGTAATACAACTCTTTCCCCTAAAGGAGGCATCTGATTGGACAGATGATTTTACCAAGGGAAGTCACATGTAGTATGATATAAAGTTAATCAGATGTGATAGGAGAATTCAAGTCCACCATAAGACAGCCTCATTGGGGGGGAAACCTGTGCAAGGGACCCTCCTCTACGACGTCCATATACCGTATATACTCGTGTATAAGCCGACCCGTGTATAAGCCGACCCCCCTACTTTAGCCCCCAAAACCTGGGAAAACCTATTGACTCGCGTATAAGCCGAGGGTGGACCCCAGCACAGGTATACAGCCCCCAGCAGTGTGGTATACAGCAGCCCCCAGCACAGGGGTATACAGCAGCCCCCAGCACAGGGGTATACAGCAGCCCCCAGCACAGGGGTATACAGCAGCCCCCAGCACAGGGGTATACAGCAGCCCCCAGCACAGGGGTATACAGCAGCCCCCAGCACAGGGGTATACAGCAGCCCCCAGCACAGGGGTATACAGGGTTCCCGACGGCCCCCGGCAGTGGTATACAGCCCCCCCGCCTAGTACCGGGCCCCCATGCTGCGGCACAGCATACAGTAGCTCATACATTACCATCTCCTGCAGCGCGCGCTTCCTCCATCTCCCGCCCGGCTTGTTGCTGTAGTGTCATGTGACGCGCCAGTCACATGACACTACAGGAAGATGCCGGCTGGGATATGGAGGAGCCGCGCGCTGCAGGAGATGGTAATGTATGAGCTACTGTATGCTGTGCCGCAGCATGGGGGCCCGGTACTAGGCGGGGGGGCTGTATACCACTGCCGGGGGCCGCCAGGGGCTGTGTGGGGCAATATGCACTGCATCCCCTTGCCGGGGATGGACAGGGGGATGCGTGCATATTAATGAGGCGGGCCCACGTGACCGCGCGGTGTCACTGCAGCCCCCTCCTGCCTCCTCCTGCCCCCAGTCAGAGCCCCCGTCCCCGTCACACTCAGCACCCCCGTCACACTCACACTATATACTCGTGTATAAGCCGAGGGGGGACTTTTCAGCCCAATTTTTGGGCTGAAAAAGTCGGCTTATACACGAGTATATACGGTAGGTCATCATAGGAATAGGGGTTTTCATGAGACAACCACTTTGACTCGACTTGACTTGACGGGGGTGAGTTGCAATACCAAAGACAACCTGAGGATAAAAGTGGCAATATTTTTAAATTCCCTGATGAAAGACAGACAAAATTGTGCAATCTTTCAAGCAGTTTTATGCCAGAAAAGTGGTGAAAAAGGTCTGATTAATCAGGGTCCATGTCTTTGATGAACTAATATTACTCTGCCCGAGGAGGCAGAATGTTTGTCACAGGTGGTAAATCCACTTTACCAACACTTTCCTTTCAGCGTTATTCCCCCTGGATCAAAACCCAAGAGGAAAACTGAGCAAACACAGAGAACACAAACACTTCTCAAATGAAAAAAATCCTCCTATGTAATAGATGTAAACTGGTAACAGAAAGAGAAAACCACCATGTGCCACTCTGGGGTCAAGGAAAGGGGGTGCCAGCCTCTGTGAGCCTTTAAAGAAGTCGCCCACTAATCAGACAACAGAAGTGGATCTGAGCAGAGACATGAAAATACTGATCTGATATTGATGGCTGACCTATGGAGAGGTCAACAATGTCAGTAAAGGCCCCTTACACACACAGATAATTGTGCAGAGATTGTTTGCAGATCTCTGGTTGCAGTGAAATCATGGACACATTGCTCCATTTGTACACGGCCACAAAATGTAACAATGTGTCCATGATTTCACTGCAACCAGAGATCTGCCAACAATCTCTGCACAATTATGTGTGTGTGACTGAGCCTTAAGTAATGGAAAACCCCTTTAACATTTAGTGACTGGCTGTTATCATTGGACATAGTCGCTCTCCTAACGATTCCTGTCTTATGCCCCAGTCTTTTTATAAAGATACTTATAGTGATCAAAATTTATATCCACATCCCTCACCAATACAGATCAATCATGATCTAGATAGATCGTTCAATCAATCCTTACAGCGTGCAAATAACAAGGCAGAAGACAGGAAGAGTTATTAAAGGGCCACAGTTATCTTAAAAGGGGTTTTCACACATCGAAATTTCTGCAGTCACCATATATGACTGTAGATTTGAAAAGTAACAGTGTGCAATGTGCAAAGCATCGGGATTCCCCTCTAATTCCAGAACTGAGTGGGAGGTCACCTGATCATGACGGTTTCATACTTGAGGTCATGTCTGGATACATTCTCATCCGCTTTATTCAACGTTCTATTCAGAGAAGCAGACGAGAATAGAGTTATCACAACTATGCAAACCACACTTTTGTGGTCATGCGACTACTCACTGCTGGACATACAGGGGAATCCTGGCAGTGTGCACATTGTGCAGGGCTGGTTCCAGGTTTTGGTGGGCCCTGGGCGAAAGAGCCTCAGTGGGCCCCCTTCAAACATACTGGCTGTATAATTATATATTCCCCACAAGTATAATCCCTCTTGTGCTGTGACTACCCAGTGTGCTGTTTGTGTCCCCTATGCTGTCTCCCCTCTCTGTGCGGTTTCTCTCCCCTGCGTGTGCTTTCTCCCCCTTGTGCGCTGAGTCCCCTCTCTGTGCGCTTTCTCTCCCCTTGTGCGCCGAGTCCCCTCTCTGCCTGTCTCCCCCCTGTGCGCTGTGTCAACCTGTGTACTATGTCTCCCCTTTCTGTGCCTGTCTCTCCTTGCACTGTGTCTCTCCTCTCTTCTAGTCTCTCCCTGTGCGCTGTGTCTCTCCCCTGCGTCTATTTCTCCCCTGTATGTATGCAGAGCACTGTGCGCACACATGTTCTGCAGAGCACTGTGCGCACACACATGATCTCGCAGAGCACCTGAGTTGCAGAGCACTGTGCACACACATGATCTGCAGAGCACTGTGCACACACAGATCTGCAGAGCACTGTGCACACACACATGTCTGCAGAGCACTGTGCACACACACAGATCTGCAGAGCACTGTGCACACACACGATCTGCAGAGCACTGTGCACACCACATGATCTGCAGAGCACTGTGCACACACACGATCTGCAGAGCACTGTGCACACACACGATCTGCAGAGCACTGTGCACACACACGATCTGCAGAGCACTGTGCACACACACACGATCTGCAGAGCACTGTGCACACACACACGATCTGCAGAGCACTGTGCACACACACACGATCTGCAGAGCATACACACGATTGCACACACACACACACGATCTGCAGAGCACTGTGCACACACACACACACGATCTGCAGAGCACTGTGCACACACACACACACACACCCGATCTGCAGAGCACTGTGCACACACACACACGATCTGCAGAGCACTGTGCACACACACACACGATCTGCAGAGCACTGTGCACACACACACACGATCTGCAGAGCACTGTGCACACACCACACGATCTGCAGAGCACTGTGCACACACACACCACGATCTGCAGAGCACTGTGCACACACACACACACACGATCTGCAGAGCACTGTGCACACACACACGATCTGCAGAGCACTGTGCACGCACACACACACGATCTGCAGAGCACTGTGCACGCACACACACACGATCTGCAGAGCACTGTGCACACACACACGATCTGCAGAGCACTGTGCACACACACACGATCTGCAGAGCACTGTGCACACACACACACGATCTGCAGAGCACTGTGCACACACACACACGATCTGCAGAGCACTGTGCACACACACACACGATCTGCAGAGCACTGTGCACACACACGATCTGCAGAGCACTGTGCACACACACACACGATCAGCAGAGCACTGTGCACACACACACACGATCAGCAGAGCACTGTGCACACACACACGATCTGCAGAGCACTGTGCACACACACACACGATCTGCAGAGCACTGTGCACACACACACACGATCTGCAGAGCACTGTGCACACACACGATCTGCAAAGCACTGTGCACACACACACACACGATCTGCAAAGCACTGTGCACACACACACACACACGATCTGCAAAGCACTGTGCACACACACACACACGATCTGCAAAGCACTGTGCACACACACACACGATCTGCAAAGCACTGTGCACACACACAGATCTGCAGAGCACTGCTGTCCCCTTCTGCACCAGCACGTCAGGTGGGCGCTGTGCATTTGCCCCTGACAGGGGCCCCCCGCCCTGTGTGCAGCCCCCCTTCTCCCTCCTAACCTAATGCGGATCGCTGATGTTGTGGCCGACTGCACAGAAACTGCACTGAGCCGGCAGCCGATCTCTATGATCTGCAGGAGGAGCAGGAAGTGAAGGAGATCGAGATCAGTACAGCCGGTCACTGCGATCAGCAGCTGGTTAGGAGGGAGAACATGAGGGGGGGGGGGGGGTGCACACAGAGCAGGAGGCCCTTGTCGGGGGCAAATACAGAGCACCCAGGGGCCCCCAGCCATCAGGGGGAGGAAGCAGTGTAAGGCTAGGGTCACATTTGCATTATGACCCTAGCCTGACGTTAGTGCTAAAAGCTTAGACATTTCTGCCTCAGCACACAGCGTTAAGGGCAGGTAACACTGTGCACTGCGAGGCTATTGCTCCCTATGACAACCCGATGTTTACCTTGCCAACCGGCTCCATTCAAAGCTCCCAGATGTGCACTTTAAAGACAGCGCACAGGGAAACGCTGCAGACCGTGTTTCCTGTGCACTGTCCTAAAGCGCACATCCGGGAGCTTTGAATGGAGCCGGTTGGCAAGGTAAACATCGGGTTGTCATAAGGAGCAATAGCCTCGCAGTGCACAGCGTTACCTGCCCTTAACACTGTGTGCTGAGGCAGAAATGTCTAAGCTTTTAGCACCAACGTCAGGCTAGGGTCATAATGCAAATGTGACCCTAGCCTAAGTGAGGGTAGGGGACACTGTCCTGCTCCAGACAGCATGGGCCCCGGCACTTGCCTGGGTGCTGACTCTGGCCCCGACATTGTGCAAGGTTAAGAATGCGCGATCCACATTCACATTGAATGCCTGCAGAAATTTCTATTGAACTCGGGGAACCCTTTAAATTCATACATTAAAGCCCTCACCATAAGTGATGCTGATAAACCATTACATGCAAGGGCATAGAGTTGTGGGGGCTAAAATACACTGTTGTTCAGTCACCTACTGTTGGAGCATACCGTGTTTCCCTGAAAATAGGGCGCCCCCAGGGCACCCTACCTCCTACTACAAAGGCACCCCCGATTATAAGGCGTACCTGCGGACTGTGGTGGCCCCCGCTCTCCGATGTCCGCGCTCTCTGGTGGCCCCCCGCTCTCCGGCGGCCCCCCCGCTCTCATGATTCCCGCTGTAGCTGCTGATCTCCGCCCAGGTGAGGAGCCCTGCGCCAATGACAGCGCAGGAACCGTGAGCCAATCACAGCCCAGGAACTGCAAGCCAATCCGCGGCCAGCTGACGTCGTGTATGGCCTCTGATTGGCTCGCGGTTCCTGGGCTGTGATTGGCTCACGGTTCCTGCACTGTAATTGGCGCAGGGCTCCTGACCAGGGCGGAGATCTGCAGCTACAGTGGGAATCCGGAGTGCGGAGGCTACCGTGGAGTGGGGAGAGCGCTGACACCGGAGAGCGGGGGCCATCGGAGAGCGGGGAGACACTGGTAAAAATCGGTTTGTATGTATGGGTATGTGTGTGTGTGTGTATGGGTATGTGTGTGTATGGGTAAGTAAGTGTGTGTGTGTATGGGTATGTGTGTGTATGGGTAAGTATGTATGTATGTATGTATGTATGTATGTATGTATGTATGTATGTATGTGTGTGTGTGTGTGTGTGTGTGTGTGTGTGTGTATATGGGAGGCTGCAGTGGGATGTACCATATATAAGACACCCCCCTGAAATTAAGACATGGTTCATCTTTGGGACCAAAAAAATATATAAGACGGTGTCTTATTTTCAGGGAAACACGGTAGTTCTGTTATAATGGCCTGATCACCATTGTGTTGCTCTCTATCATGACCATGTGTATGGCAATTCTATAATTGGAAGCTTTCACCCAAAGACTATGCTTGTAGGTCAGATGGCATCCCTAATAGCTGGCCCCGGTCTGTATATGTGCGAGTAGGGTGAGCCATAGCTTCCCCAGTGTTATATCAGCCATAAATGTACAAGTGATAATGTAATGGGGGACAGCTATCTGTACAGGGTCTCTCCCAACTTTATACAAAGCGGCTGCCTATGGGAAGCTTCCACCCACAGACTATGCTTGTAGGTTAGATGGTGTCCCTTATACATGGCTTCAGTCTGTACATGTGCGAGTACGGTGGGCTGCCGCTTCACCAGTGCTAGATCAGCCATATATGTACAAGTGATAACTGTACCCCATTACATGTACAGGTTCTCACTCAGCTTTCCACAGAGCAGCACCTATGGGAAGCTTCACCAGTGCTAAATCAGCCGTAAATGTACAAATGATAGTTGTCACCCATTACATTACCTTGCAGGTTCTCATCCAGCTTTCTGCAGACACTGAGTAGCCATTACCTCTATAACATTACATATCTGCCATTCAGGTTCCTTGGAAAGCTGGGTCATAACTCTTATACTGTTTGTCCCTTTATTTCTTTTGGAAACAGACCTGACAATAGAAAATTTCTAAACCTTACCCCCATGTAATGAATTACATTGCAAAAACCAGGCGACATTAAGATATTTTAATGCTGCTGCTCCTATCAGTTCATCTCGCACTTACTTCTCCTAACAACCATGGAATAATTTAACACTGCGTGGATTTAATTAAAAGGAAATCAGATGGCAGCCAATCAGACGCCAGGAAACGACATTGAGGAAAATTTTGTGGACTGGTTCTCAAGGTACCAGCAAGACACTAGTCAGAATTCACAGTAACTGGGTTATGTGAACCAAACATGATATTTAAGGGACCGTTCTGCTAATATCCCAAAATTTAGGATTTTCCTAGTAGCTACGCCCTGATCAGTCTTCTGCAATCTTTTGGCAGGTAGAATGATTGTGCTGATGACATGCTGGATTATCCAATGCCAGATTAAAGGGGTAGTCCACTACTCGGATATCCCCTTCTCAATCAGAGTGATTTCCCCATTGAAATAAAAAAAAAACACTAATGGTGCTGTCACACAGCACGATCTGGCCAGCGATGACGGAAGCGATGCGCGGGTGCCCGCTCGCTTCCGACATCGCTGGCCAGCTGTCACACAGCATCGCTGCGGCCGGCGATGCCGCAGCGTTGCGGGCGGTGACATCGCTCGCTGGGCTGGGCTCAGCCCAGCGAGCGATCCGCAGCAACGCTGCGGTATAGGCTGGATCGCCGCCGACATCGCTCTGGCGATGTCACACGGCGCGATCCAGCCTTATCGCAGGTCGCCGGTTGACAGGTTTACGGTTCTTCCCGTAAACCTGACAACCTGCGACCAGCGATAAAACGCAGTCGCGCCGCTCGTTTACACAGCGCGACGTCGCTAGCGACATCGCTCATACGTCACTTTTTCGGCGATGTCGCTAGCGACGTCACCAGGTGTGACAGCACCATTATACCCATCTCCAATGCAGGCATTGTTCCAGCAGTGTTGACATTTGCTCTCCTGGGGCTCACATGAGGTTGTTACATCATAGGACTCCTGCGCCAGTCAGCGCCGGCTTCACTCCTCCCATCTTCAGACAAATCAAACATCTATAACAAGTAAGCAGTCCGAAAAGCTCCGACTTCCTCTTAATGTTCGATTTGTAGAAATCCAGGGAGTGAAGCACTTACATGACGTAACTTATGAACTCCAGAAGAGCGAGTGCCGACAAACCTGGAAAAGCGCAGGCACTGGAGGCGAGTATAAGTGATTTTATTTTAATGGGCAAATACTCTGATTGACAAGGGGTTATCCAAGTAGTGGACCACCCCTTTAAGAAAGGTCAATAAAGATGGTGAATAAGGGTCGGGCTAAGTATTGAATTCCCTGTAAGTTGCTCTGTTTTTATTGAAGACGTGCTGCTGCTCTTCATCTACAGTTTCTACATCATCACCATGACATATGCTCAATAAAAAAAAGTGTGCAGGCTACAATGTCTTGACCAGCCGCAGGTCTCCTGACTTCAACTAAACAGCTTCATAAAAATATACCGTATAAGGTTATTGCATTCGGGTCAAGAGACCTGCGGCCGGTCCGGACATCATTGATCACATACAGATCATGAATTGCAGCCGTGTGAAGATAGCCAAGCAGGCAACATACCTCTCACTGTGTGGGCAGATGGTAACGATTCCCTTTAAAAGAGTATTCCCAGCTCAGATATTTATTGAATATATTAAGGAAAAAGCTATAAATGTGTGAAATATACAAGCTCCACTGGTCAGGCGGCCACCGCCACTGAATCTGTGCAAAGACTGAATGAAGAACGCACCGCACAATCCCATAGAAGTAAATAGATAGAGTCAAACACATACAACCAAACCTCAATTCACTATCCCCCTGAATGCAGAGATTACCACATATCATTTTATGTATATGGTTCACTTAGACAGGAAATCCTGCAGAAATGATCAACCAATCCTGGCATAGGTACCAATAAGAATATCACATTGGTGACTTCTAAGATCTCGGACCACCATTTACTTTTAGAATAAAAGGTCCTGGTGCCTTATTCACTTTTTTGTGGTTTCTTAAAAGTTGCCATTACTGGAAATCAGACATAGCCCATTCAAATGATAGATTCCGATTACTAAAAGTCTTGAGGAGTGACAAAGGGTTAATGCACTCTCTGAAGGGTCCGTTTATAGTGTAACTGCTGTTTAAATTTGTATTAATAATAACGTAGAGCAAGTGATTATAATAAACCTTCAATTATACTTCATAAGTGAAATCTGAAATGAAAACCTTTTAAAAATCTTCCAGAAGATGTCGCCACTAGGCAATTTCTGAACTTCAAAAATGATGATTGTCAGGGAAATCCGTTTTCAGCTCCACACATCGAATACGGCCATATAAGGGGGGCAGGCCTACACAGCGTTCACACTACAGCTGATCAGAATCTAAGGTTACCTATGCAGGGACAGTGCTGCCCTCAGGCTTTCAGCACACAGCTCCTGTGATGTTATCTGACTTCTCTCCATTCATATCGGCTCTGCTCTGTGCAATCAGCTGATGACCTCCACACAGCTCCTCAGCTGACTGCACAGAGCAGAGCCATGTGAATGCAGGGATAAGACCACAGGAGCTGTGTTACAAACATCCTAGTGCGGACATCTTCTGGAAGGGTTTTGAAAGGATTTCTTTCAGATTTCAGTTATGAAGCATATTTGAAAGATGATTATAATAACTTGCTCTACATTATTATTAAATAAAAATTTAAACGGCTGTTACACTTTAAGGAAAGATTAACATGGAAAAAAAAAAAAAAATTTAAGAGGAGTTCTCATTTAAAACTGTATATGATTATAAGCCTGGCAGAGACATGGTCAACATAGGACTGACCACTGTGTAGTAAACCGACCTGCAAGGATGGCTTTGTGTGCCTGAAATTCCTGCCCCGCCACACACAGGCAGCAGTCTGTGAAGCGAGAGTTCTCCCATAACCCTCCGAGCTCATCAGCCAGGCGACATTCTGGTACTTTTACCATGTTCATTGTGTTCTGGCCAGAAATGTTTACAGAATCCTGGACAACGCTGACCTAGGGGAGAAAACACACAAGTTATAGCATTCATCCCATGAGAGAAGGGTCATGAACCAAGTACAGGGGCTGTACATGCCCGCTATAATGAAGAAGTCAAAACTGTCTTATAAACGGTGCTTTGTATGCAATGTACCATTATTTTCAAGATCTCACACATTTACAGATATACCTAGAGGCCAAAAAATCTGAGCCTTACAGCAAAGCCGTTAACTTAATTTGTTGCCCGGTCTGAGGCCAGGATATTGAACTCATAGGTCTGGACTCCTTATAGCCAAAAAAGGTGGTCATTAGTCCAATGCATTCTTTTATCGCTACAAGTAGCTAAGTGGCAAGACATTTCTTTTGTGTGATTTTGGCTACTAGGAGTCACCACCTACTGAAGATGTTATACAGAATAATCTGCTTTAAAGGGTTTGCCCACAGGAGAGGGAATAATGTACTAATTGAAGGGGGTTCAGATTGCTAGAACCCTTAAGGCCACTTTACACACACAGATATCTGTGTCCAACTTCTGAACAGATCTCTGGTTGCAGTGAGATCATGGACACATTGTTACATTTGTACAAAGCACAAAATGGAACAATGTGTCCATGATTTCACTGCAACCAGAGATCTGTTCAGAAGATGGACACAGATATCTGTGTGTATAAAGTGGCCTTTAGTGATCCTAGGAAACTGGGAACCATGCTCTACAGACACCCGACAGGCAGACTGAATGACAGCAGAGCGCTGTTCTCAGCTTTCTCATGCAGTCCCATAGAGGTATTCATTTTAATCTTCAGAATAACACTTTTAATCCAATTGTATCCAGTCTAGGAAATCCTCTGTGTGTTTACCAGCCTGGACTCAAGACTAAGGTCCCCTTCACATCACATCTTTTGTGGATCCATGTCTATCCGTTGTAAAACGGATAGCCACGGATCCAATTTGGCCTTCATGTATCTCTATGGGCATGGATGTGCACGGATTGGTCCTTATTGACATCCGATTGTGTCAGTTTTGTGATGGATCCGTTTGCATCAGCTTTTTCCCCTGTCCCCAAAATAGAGCTTGCTCCAATTTCAGCCTGCCTTGTGAAAGAAAAAAAAACGGACAGAAACGGATTCATTGCTGTTCATTTCAAGTAACATGGAGCTCTAAGGTGACAGATCAAAAAAGGTCCGACAAAAAAAATAAAAAAAAAAAAAAAAAAAAAAAAAAAAATCGGATCCGTAAAATGGATCCGATTTGCTGTGCTGCGCGTGCTCAGAAGCAAGGTACATCTCTGCTAACTGATGACAGATCCGTGGAAAACACAGATCCGTGGGCATCAGTGGCATCTAAAAATCCAACAGAAACGAAAAAGGGGCACCACTACGACCAGCAATCCTTCTCAGGCAGTGGAATAAGCATGTGGCACAGATCCATGTATGTCCTGTGATCCTTGAAATTCAAGGATCACCACAGATGTGCAAAAAACGTGATGTGAAGGGGCCCATCATTGTAACTATCAGGACAAGAGTTACTTGCAGAGGATTGTACAGACTCGATACACTTGTAACAAACCATCAGGCATCAGTAGGCGTTGGCCTGCACAAGGTTTCAGCTTGAGAGTCTAATCACAAATTTTCCTATTCACTAAAAGCAAGTGTGGCACCCCTGCAGGGGATTGCCACAGGTTACACTGGTGCAAGGAAGGACTGACACCTTGGTTTGCTCAGCACACAACATCTACCACTCCAGACCTGAAGGCGGAGCTCTACTGACTGAGTTAGGTCAGTTCCCCTTTAAGATCCAGGCTGAGAGGAGGAGACAGTTAGTCCCAGGAGACAGTTGCAGTTAGTTCGTGTGAGAAGAGGAGAAAGGAGGAGGCAGAGCTGCTGGTCTCTGGTGAGGGGTCAGTCCAGGACCAGGGACGACTGTCTGCTGTGCACACCCCAGGGAAGGGGCCGGAGGCAAGTAGAGGAGACAGGGAACAAGAAAAGGGGATCGAAGATATACCCCTTTAGCACAATCGGACACTGGAGTCCGATGCTGCCTGCTTGCAGAGCCGCAGCAGAAAACCTAGTCAACTCAGGAGGAGTTCAGCCCTGAGGAGATAGTGAAAAGGACATTATACTGACCAAGCACAGGACCAGGGGCCACAAGAGAAATAGGGACCCCACAGGAGGACCTCATTGTCAGTTTAAGATAACAGTGAAGCGGTGGGTTCAGGCTCAGGCAGGACTCATCCCACAACGCAGAGCACAGAAACAGAGAGGCCTCATATCTTTCCAAGGTGATAGTCCCAAATTGCACTGGAGACCTGGTTAGTACTCTGGACTGTACCCGTTATGTGACCATCAGTAAAAGGTACCGAAACAACGATCCCTGTGTGTCTGTGCCTGTCTAACGTCGGTAATTCACCTTTGTGTCAGAAGGGACCTCTTCACTGTCCTCCCTCACCATCATCCTTCATCGCTGCCCTGAGTAAAGCTCCACCTTTGGGGAGCTGTACCACACATTGCTGCCCCAACCATCACCTCAGCGGCCGGCCGGCCGCACCGGTACCATCTTACCGGGAACTACAGGTGGAATCACGATCCCCTGTAAATAACCCCTTTTATTCCCCATCATCAACATCTACCATAGTTGATCACCAGGGCACGGCACCAGGATTCCGCCCATCCGTGACTCCCTATTCAGTAGACCTGGTGACCGAGTACCCCATCCCTTAGCTCTGGATGAATCACAAGCAGAGAACTAAAGAAGATTGCGTGGTTAATAGACAGGCAGATTACACAGAGCATCTTCTTACAATGCTTAAAGCGTAACCGTTGTTTTAATATTTACTTCACAAATGAAATAAATAAAATAAGAAACTTTGTCATATATCTTATAAAAGAAATCTGATTCTTTCTCCTCCAGGACTGATCTTTCAGTCTACATTCATGGATAAAAAAGGATTTTCCCATTACTGAGATAGATGACAGCTGGGGCTTTTAAAATTCTATGGCGAGGAGAGAATGTAGAAGCAAAGACAGACATTGTGCTGCAAGTTCTCCTGAAACCATGATTACATCTCTCCATAGAAACTTATAAGCATCAACTGCCATCTCCTATCCCAGTAATGGAACAATCTGTATGCTCTAAAGTCAGATTCAGCCTTAAAGGGAACCTGTCAGGTCCTCGGAGCACTCAGAGCCACAAGCAGTTCAGTGCCTATTCTATAATCACTGCCTAATAGTTTTTTCATGTAGTTTCATCTACAAACAGATCTCTGGAAAAAAATATTTCTAAATTATGCTTCTGATATGCTAATTATGACTTTGACTAGTCGAGGGGCGTTAGCATGTTATCATGCCCCTGTGGGTATGATGGCCTTGCTTTACAAGAGCCAAGTATCTTTGCCAGAGCTATACAAAGCTGTGCCGCATGCAGCTTTGTGCCCCTCAGTATTGAACTTCTGTGACATCAAGTGTATGCGTGCCAGGTGTAGAGAAGCTCACTGCCATGATCAGAAGTCATCCGTACTTCCAGTCACGCCATTCTGAAGCGGAGTTACATACACCCATCCTTATGGCCCCTTTACACACAGCTACAGGTAACAGGTTTTCCACAGGTAACTTACTGGCTGCAGTGAAATCATGGAGTGATTATTCCATTTGTACACAGCAACAAGATAGAACCATGTCTCCATGATTTCACTGCAGCCAGTAAGTTATCTGTGGAAAACCTGTTACCTGTAGCTGCGTGTAAAGGGGCCATTAGAGTAGTGCACAAGCAAAAGGATTAAAGCCATTTCCTCCCAGCAGCGGAGTTTAATGTGCATTCGCAGGGCAGGTTCAGAATGCTATTAACCTACAGTTTAGCCCTCCAACTACAGGTTGATAGCATTTGTCCACGTGACAGGTTCACTTTAAGTTGAGAATTTTGAGATTGAAGAATCAGTCTAGATGGAGAAAGAAAATTTCTCTGATAAGTTTCTTATTTTCACATGATTTCTGGAAAATAAAAACAATGGTTACTATTTAAATAATATTCACATACAATTAAAAACCCAAGAAGGGGCTGTCCACTTCAGCCTATCCCTTTTTACACAAGTGTCTTTGAAGTAAGCACATATTAGGTGGTCTTGTTGTGGACCCCCAAGCTGTAGTCTGTGGGGGACACTGTAGCTTGATTCCCCTGAGTTCCACTATAAGGAAAATTAAGAAGTACTTAATGTGCACCAACTATAAACCACTATTACAGCCTTCACTCCCCTTTAACTGAAAGCAACATCCATTTAAGGATCCGTTTTTAGCACAATTCCATACCTCGCAAAATAGAGTCAATTTGTCATCAGGGAGCAAACCATTGGCCTCGTCAAGCAAGAAATCCCTACGAATAAACTTCTTAAATCCCCAGTCCTTTCCCTGCACAAAGCGGTATGCCCGCTGACTCTCTGGAAGAGAAAACAACAGTATGGTGACATCAGGGCTGGGAACAACGACAAGGTAGAAAATGGGGAAGGACATATAAACCACGTACCCATCGCCTTGGTCTCCTCCCCTTTGGCATTGAGGATGGAAAATTTAAATTTGGCGCGGACCTCGCTCTTTGGACAACTGACTAGAAGCAGATAGAGCGATAAATAGTCCTTACTCTCTTCATCCAAACCTTTTGGATTGACTCGTAGGCACCTGCAAATAAAGAAGACAACATGTTATAATGCTTCAAGGAGAATTAAAGGGAACCTATCACCCCACCAGGGCATTTTATACTGTGCCCACCAGATTACAGATGATGTAAATGGGGTTCTAGTAACCCCTGTATTGCCCAGACTGACCCCACATACCTGTAAAATGAACTTATATTCTTTCCAGAGCTTGCCTCCTATTGAGTCACGAAGGCTGGTATAGAGTCATGGTGGAGAAACGTCTTGCCGCCCCCCTGGCTACAAATCCCACCCTGCATCCTTCAAATTTGACACCCCTTCTCTGGCCGGCACTTGAGTGACAAAAGCACTTGCACTGGCGAAGTGGAGCATGCAGTCCATAGAAGTGATGAAGTCTCGTGAGACTTCCGCACTATGCACGGACACCGGCTCCACTGCGCAGAACCAGGTGCCGCAGTCAGTGCCAAAGTCTCGCAAGATTAATGAACTCTCGTGAGACTTCAGCATTGTTCTATGGCCCGCTGACACCCGCTCCACTGCGCCGCGTGAGTGCTCTTGGAAAATACTTGGGGGTTGACAGGTTCCCTTTAAGATATGATCTGTATTTAATACAAGCGGCACGTCAGGCTGATGATAATGGTGGGTCATGGGTCAACCTCCAATAATCTGACATCAAAACTGGTGATCAAGGGGGTACCCTCGTCCAACCTCCAGTAATACTGTATCCGTAGTGGTACACCATGTTGGGAGGGGAACTTATACAAGAATGTATCATTTTAAAGAGTAACTAAACATATGGAATATTTTTTCTAATTTTATTGGCCCTGTAAGCAGTTTGGTGGAGGTCCAGGTCCTGAGACCCCAACCGATTGCTGAATATAACCCCACTGGAGGTGCGAAAATCAGGAGACCAATGAACGGCTCTTGCCCAACTGTACTCACAGGATAGGAAGCATAGGATAAATTTGGATAAATGCCTCCTGAGCTGCACACTTCTCTGCGGAGGAGGGAGTTTGAGTGATGGTGGGTGTCTCTGGACCTGAACCACCACCGATCAACTATATAAAATCATTAAAAGAGTTACTTTCTCTAATATGGGAATGCATATAGGTAGATTATTCAAGATATTCGGACTAATAAGTAATAAAGTTACTTGTAGGCATGGATCTGAAATGCATAATTTAATATGACCAAAGGGCATCTCACTCCGTCCCTCCCTTGCATGGGGACACAAAGAATTAGGAGTAGGCTCATCCTCATCCGGATACAGCAATTTATCTCAATTATCTAATACCAGCATATGTATCTGCCCTATGACAGATATTGCCTACGGTCATTGAAACCATCATATTCCACACTAATTTACAGATATCACTGTCCCCAATGTGGCTCACAATCTAAATTCCCTATCCTATGTCTTTGGAGTGTGGGAGGAAACGGGAGAACCTGGAGGAAGCACAAACATGGGAAGAACATACAAACTCCTTACAGATGTCGTGAGATTAGTGAGATTTGAACCCAGGATTCCAGAACTGCAAAGCATCAGTTCTAATCACTGAGCCACTGTGCTGCCAGGTAAAGTATCATTTAGGGAATTGCTATTCATTCTATTCAAGGATTTCTGTCACTGCTGAATCTTCAAGATTGCAAAAAGGCCGTACTCTTACCATTTTAGTTTATCATTGGCTCCGGATGAGAACGTGGAGCTTTTTATCACCTCGCCCATCTCCTCCCGGCAGAAGCTGAAATTATTGATTGTCCACATGTATGAAAACTTCACAACTTTTATCTGTGGTGAGAAACACAAGAGTACAATTACAATCCGTACGATCTGAAGTCTGAGACACTTTTGTTATATGGACGGCAGAACAAGATAATTCACCTGAGTATAACACCAGCTTTCAGCCACGGGACCACTGGACATCTCAGCCGGGGGAGGGGACTTGGAACTCGCGACATCGCCAGCTTGGAAGCGTTTGTGAAGCGGAGGAAGGAGCCCAAAGGGCCTTCTCCTAGTGACAGATACAGATTATTTAGGGCTCATACATGTGGCCAGAAATACACCACACATAATAATGGGGATATTTTCCCATCCATACCACAACACATTGCTCCTAAGAGGTTGTACCGCACCTCATTTCCACATTGTTAGTGGAGAGGCACCACTGCACGCCAGGAGGAAGAGTGGCTAAGGCAGCCATATTAGACACGGCCGCGATGTTCAGCACTGAATGTGGAAGCGCAATGTGAAGCATAATGTCTCTGAAGTGAAGGCATACCGGACCCTGACAGAGGGTTTCTCTGGAGAGGAGACCACCATTGAGGAAGGGGCTGAAATGTTCTGCTGAGGACTGTCATCTTCAGTCATTTTCTCACAGGAGAGGTAAAGGCAAATATCACAGTGCATTATATGTTAGGTCACTTTCACACGTTGAGTATTTGGGGAGTCTTTTACTTCAGCATTTGGTGAGGTTTTTTACCTCAGCATTTGGTGATTTTTTACCTCAGTATTTGGTGAGGTTTTTACCTCAGTATTTGGTGAGGTTTTACCTCAGTATTTGGTGAGGTTTTTACCTCACTATTTGGTCAGTTTTTTTTACCTCAGTATTTGGGAGTTTTACCTCAGTATTTGGTGAGTTTGTTACCTCAGTATTTGATGAGTTTTTAACCTCAGTATTTGGTGAGTTTTTTTACCTCAGATTTGGTGAGTTTTTACCTTAGTATTTGATGAGTTTTGTTACCTCAGTATTTGGATGAGTTTGTTTACCTCAGCATTTGGTGAGTTTTTTACCTCAGCATTTGGTGAGTGTTTTTACCTCAGCATTTGGTGAGTTTTTACCTCAGCATTTGGTGAGGTTTTTTACCTCAGCATTTGGTGAGTTTTTTACCTCAGCATTTGGTGAGGTTTTTCACCTCACTATTTGGTCAGGTTTTTTTTACCTCAGTATTTGGTGAGTTCTTTACCTCGTATTTGTAGCCAACCAGAGGATATATACAGAAGTGGTGACTTTTTCTATTATACTTTTCCTGATTGTTCCACTCTTTATTTTGGCTACAAATACTGAGGTAATAAACTGACCAAATACTCAACGTGTGCACGTGACCTTATGGTCTGTATTAAAGGGGCAGTCCAGCTGTGCTCAGGGGGAGGAGACTGAGGCTGGTGATGGACCATCTATAAGCCTAGTATCTTGCATCTGTTGTTTTCTAATGAATAGGTATCTGTAGATGTAAAATTGCTGGCTTATAACTTCCCTATGAAGTAGTCATGTACCAAAGCGGTGCAGTGCTCAGCCACAGGTGAATCAGCACCTTACTTTAAGCAGGATTATCCATTCCCTCTCACCACCATATTTCGATGTAGGAGATGTGGCTGACATGATGTCAGGGTCATCAGGTCTTGTGCACATAGACAAGTATCATCCTCATGTCTGATTATTAAAATAAGACAAGTGCATGATACCTGCTGCCCGCACACAAGACCTAGCAGGCGGCAATTGACGAACGTCGCTGGGGTCTCTCACCTCCAGATACCAGATACAAGGCTTCTGGATAATCCCTTTCTTACCTTTCAATACCGTAGAAAACTCAGAGCAGTCGCCAAATAAGCAAATGTCGATGATTAAATTCCAACCCAAACCGTTGATGTCAGTAACCTAAAGAAACGACAAAGAAAGCAGGATTTGTAAACCTTGTGTATTGCGGAGGCGAATGTCACTGAGCGCACGCTTCACCGCAACCTATCCAATATCGGCATCGCTGTAAAGGCGAAAACCTGTGTCGCTGTTACCATGGGCCCTATGATCTGCGGGCCCCATCCCGGTGTCTTTGCAGACACTCCAAATGGCCTGGACATATATAATAATGATTTATATGAAGAGTAGGTGAGTGGGGATGTAACGGCGCCAATCAGAACGATCAGGAACAAGGATGATTAAACATTACAGAAATTAGAATAATAAGGCGAGACTATAAATGAAATAAGGAAGGGACAGTGTGATTGTGGAGGATGTGGTGGCATCCTGTACGTCCCCAGTCAGGAATAGCCCCATCCACCATCATACCCTCCTATACACTGCACACAGTACTGATCACCATGTACACAGTGACACACAGCTATCACACACTCTACCTCTGTCCTGACAGTGTTATCTCAGTGCTGATCACCCACAGGAAGTCTTCATTCCATGTATTAAGCAGCTGTCAGTTCCTGGTTCGTAGCCCCTCCCCCTTCGGTTCCCAGGGGCCCCAATTGACTCCTCTTCGAGCTACGAGGTACCAATACCCCGGGAATCGGCAGCTCCCCCTAGTGACCACTGCTCCAGAGCCCCTAGAGCCTCAATAGGCAGGGCAGCTCATAATGTGGCAGCATATGGGGAGCAAGGAATGCTCACTATCTGGCAAGAGAGAAACCCTGCAGAGCTGCACTGCGCAGGCGTAAGCCGATAGGCGGTAATGCGGCTGCGCACAAGATCATAGCTCTTGCCTCCATATGGGGAATAGTAGACGCTACGCAGGCGCAGTGCTAGGTAATGATGAGAGGGAGCCGCGCCTGCGCAGTAGGACCTCTGAAGAGGCATGCGTGATTGCAGATTTATCGGCACATGCGCATTAATGGACACCTACCAACAACCAAGTCGTAATACGAAATCCCTGTTATTAACCCGGTAATCACGAGCGGCCGGTTGGCGAAGCTTCTCGGCACTGTTGCATGCCCCACATGATAGAAAAGGGACGTAGCACCCTGGTGACGTCAGCGCGCACCCGGGCCGGGCCCGCAATGACACGCTGCGCATGCGCGGAAACTTTGCTCAGTTTTCCCCTCAAGTACCAAAGTAACAGACTCGTGTGTCTTCATCCATATCAGACCTATGTGACCATAGAAAGCCAGTGCTGGAGGCTGAGCAGGGACTCAGGAGGCCTGTCATAGAGAATAGAGGGGGCCTGTAATGGAGGATAGCGGGGGCCTGTAATGGAGGATAGAGGGGGCCAGTAATGGTGAATAGATGGGGGCCTGTAATGGAGGATAGCGGGGGCCTGTAATGGAGAATAGAGGGGGACTGTAATGGAGGATAGAGGGGTCCTGTAATAGAGAATAGAGGGGGCCTGTAATGGAGAATAGAGGGGGCCTGTAATAGGAGAATAGAGGGGCCAGTAATGGAGGAATCAAGGGGGCCTGTAATGGAGAATAGAGGGTATGAGGGGGCCTGTAATGGAGAATAAGGGCATAATGAGGTGAGGGCCTGTAATGGAGAATAGAGGGGCCCAGTAATGGAGATCAAAGTGGCCTGTAATGGAGGATAGAGGGGCCCAGTAATGGAAGATCAAGTGGGCCTGTAATGGAGAATAGAGGGAGCTAGTAATGGAGAATAGAGGGGGCCTGTAATGTAGGATAGAGGGGGCCAGTAATGGAGAATAGAGGGGCCTGTAATGGAGGATAGAGGAGGCCAGTAATGGAGGATAGAGGGGGCCTGTAATGGAGAATAGAGGGGCCTGTACTGGAGAATAGAGGGACCTGTAATGGAGGATAGAGGGGACCTGTAATGGAGAATAGATGGGGCCAGTAATGGAGAATAGAGGGGCCTGTAATGGAGGATAGAGGGGGCCTGTAATGGAGAATAGAGGGGCCTGTAATGGAGAATAGATGGGGCCAGTAATGGAGAATAGAGGGGGCCTGTAATGGAGAATAGAGGGGACCTTTAATGGAGGATAGAGGGACCTGTAATGGAGAATAGAGGGGCCCAGTAATGGAGGATCAAGGGGGATTGAAATGGAGGATAGAGGGGCCCAGTAATGGAGGATCAAGGGGGCCTGTAATGGAGAATAGAGGGAGCTAGTAATGGAGAATAGAGGGTGCCAGTAATGGAGAATAGAGGGGGCCTGTAATGGAGAATAGAGGGGACCAGTAATGGAGAATAGAGGGGGCCTGTAATGGAGGATAGAGGGGCCAGTAATGGAGGATAGAGGGGCCAGTAATGGAGGATAGAGGGGCCTGTAATGGAGGATAGAGGGGGCCTGTAATAGAGAATAGAAGGGCACCTGTAATGGAGGATAGAGGGGGCCTGTAATGGAGAATAGAGGGGGCCTGTAACGGAGAATAGAGGGAACCTGTAATGGAGAATAAAGGGGCCTGTAATGGAGAATAGATGGGCCTGTAATGGAGAATAGATGGGGCCAGTAATGGAGAATAGAGGGGCCTGTAATGGAGAATAGATGGGGCCTGTAATGGAGAATAGATGGGGCCAGTAATGGAGAATAGAGGGGCCTGTAATGGAGAATAGAGGGGGACCTTTAATGGAGGATAGAGGGGACCTGTAATGAAGGATCAAGGGGGCCTGTAATGGAGAATAGAGGGAGCTAGTAATAGAGAATAGAGGGGGCCTGTAATGGAGGATAGAGGGGCCTGTAATGGAGAATAGAGGGGCCTGTAATGGAGGATAGAGGGGGCCAGTAATGGAGAATAGAGGGGCCAGTAATGGAAATAGAGGAGGCCTGTAATGGAGGTTAGAGGGGCCAGTAATGGAGGATAGAGGGGCCAGTAATGGAGGATAGAGGGGCCTGTAATGGAGGGTAGAGGGGCCAGTAATGGAGGATAGAGGGGGCCTGTAATGGAGGATAGAGGGGGCCTGTAATGGAGGATAGAAGGGGACCTGTAATGGTGAATAGAGGGGGCCTGTAATGGTGAATAGAGGGTGTCTGTACTGGAGAATAGAGGGACCTGTAATGGAGGATAGAGGGGACCTGTAATGGAGATTAGAGGGGCCTGTAATGGGGAATAGATGGGGCCAGTAATGGAGAATACAGCGGGCCTGTAATGGAGGATAAGGGACCTGTAATGGAGAAATAGAGGGGCATGTAATGGAGAATAGATGGGCCAGTAATGGAGAATAGAGGGGCCTGTAATGGAGAATAGAGGGGGACCTTTAATGGAGGATAGAGGGGACCTGTAATGGAGAATAGAGGGGCCCAGTAATGGAGGATAGAGGGGACCTGTAATGGAGGATAGAGGGCCCAGTAATGGAGGATCAAGGGGCCTGTAATGGAGAATAAAGGGAGCTAGTAATGGAGAATAGAGGGTGCCAGTAATGGAGAATAGATGGGGCCTGTAATGGAGAATAGAGGGGGCCAGTAATGGAGGATCAAGGGGGCCTGTAATGGACGATAGAGGGGCCCAGTAATGGCAGATCAAGGGGGCCTGTAATGGAGAATAGAGGGAGCTAGTAATGGAGAATAGAGGGGGCCTGTAATGGAGGATAGAGGGTGCCAGTAATGGAGAATAGATGGGGCCTGTAATGTAGGATAGAGGGGCCAGTAATGGAGAATAGAGGGGGCCTGTAATGGAGGATAAAGGAGGCCAGTAATGGTGAATAGAGGGTGCCTGTACTGGAGAATAGAGGGGACCTGTAATGGAGGATAGAGGGGACCTGTAATGGAGATTAGAGGGGCCTGTAATGGAGAATAGATGGGGCCAGTAATGGAGAATACAGCGGGCCTGTAATGGAGGATAAGGGGACCTGTAATGGAGAATAGAGGGGCATGTAATGGAGAATAGATGGGCCAGTAATGGAGAATAGAGGGGGCCTGTAATGGAGAATAGAGGGGACCTTTAATGGAGGATAGAGGGGACCTGTAATGGAGAATAGAGGGGCCCAGTAATGGAGGATAGAGGGACCTGTAATGGAGGATAGAGGGGCCCAGTAATGGAGGATCAAGGGGCCTGTAATGGAGAATAAAGGGAGCTAGTAATGGAGAATAGAGGGTGCCAGTAATGGAGAATAGATGGGGCCTGTAATGGAGAATAGAGGGGGCCAGTAATGGAGGATCAAGGGGGCCTGTAATGGAGAATAGAGGGAGCTAGTAATGGAGAATAGAGGGGGCCTGTAATGGAGGATAGAGGGTGCCAGTAATGGAGAATAGATGGGGCCTGTAATGTAGGATAGAGGGGGCCAGTAATGGAGAATAGAGGGGCCTGTAATGGAGGATAAAGGAGGCCAGTAATGGAGGATAGAGGGGGCCTGTAATGGAGAATAGAGGGGGCCTGTACTGGAGAATAGAGGGGACCTGTAATGGAGGATAGAGGGGACCTGTAATAGAGAATAGATGGGGCCAGTAATGGAGAATAGAGGGGCCTGTAATGGAGGATAGAGGGGACCTGTAATGGAGAATAGAGGGGGCCTGTAATGGAGAATAGATGGGGCCAGTAATGGAGAATAGAGGGGGCCTGTAATGGAGAATAGAGGGGACCTTTAATGGAGGATAGAGGGGACCTGTAATGGAGAATAGAGTGGCCCAGTAATGGAGGATCAAGGGGCTTGAAATGGAGGATAGAGGGGCCCAGTAATGGAGGATCAAGGGGGCCTGTAATGGAGAATAGAGGGAGCTAGTAATGGAGAATAGAGGGTGCCAGTAATGGAGAATAGAGGGGGCCTGTAATGGAGGATAGAGGGGGCCAGTAATGGAGAATAGAGGGGGCCTGTAATGGAGGATAGAGGGGGCCATAATGGAGGATAGAGGGGGCCTGTAATAGAGAATAGAAGGGCACCTGTAATGGAGGATAGAGGGGGCCTGTAATGGAGAATAGAGGGGGCCTGTACTGGAGAATAGAGGGAACCTGTAATGGAGAATAAAGGGGGCCTGTAATGGAGAATAGAGGGGGCCTGTAATGGAGAATAGATGGTGCCAGTAATGGAGAATAGAGGGGGCCAGTAATGGAGAATAGAGGGGGCCTGTAATGGAGAATAGAGGGGGACCTTTAATGGAGGATAGAGGGGACCTGTAATGGAGACTAGAGGGGCCCAGTAATGGAGGATCAAGGGGGCCTGTAATGGAGGATAGAGGGGCCCAGTAATGGAGGATCAAGGGGGCCTATAATGGAGAATAGAGGGGGCCTGTAATGGAGAATAGAGGGGGCCTGTAATGGAGAATAGAGGGGACCTGTAATGGAGAATAGAAGGGGAACTGTAATGGAGAATAGAGGGGACCTGTAATGGAGAATAGAGGGGGCCTGTAATGGAGGATAGAGGGGACCTGTAATGGAGAATAGAGGGGGCCTGTAATGAAGAATAGAAGGGGACCTGTAATGGAGACTAGAAGGGGCCTGTAATGGAGGATAGAGGGAGGCTGTAATGGAGGATAGAGGGGGCCTGTAATGGAGGATAGAGGGGGCCAGTAATGGAGGATAGAGGGGGCCTGTAATGGAGAATAGAGGGGGCCTGTAATGGAGGATAGAGGGGGCCAGTAATGGAGGATAGAGGGAGCCTGTAATGGAGAATAGAGAGGGCCTGTAATGGAGGATAGAGGGAGCCTGTAATGGAGGATAGAGGGGGCCTGTAATGGAGGATCAAAGGGACTTGTAATGGAGAATAGAGGGGGCCTGTAATGAAGGATCAAGGGGACCTGTATGTCAGTATGTCTTTGGTGTGTGGGTGGAAACAAGAACCTGAAGGAAACACAAACACGTAGAGAACATACAAAGTTGCAGATGGACAGGCTTAGGGCTCATTCCGAGATCTTTTTTTTTCCATACAAGAAAAGCCTATTTTTCATAAGTGTGCTGAATATTTTTTTTTAGCCCTTTTTCATCGTTGTCTCCATTTTACCATAAATTTGGAATACATTTTCCTCATAAGCAAAAACAAAGAAAGGTCATTTCTTACTACCATCTAGCTCAGCTGTTTTACATGTTCTGCATATGGTCTAGAATGCATTGTCTGACCACAGATCTCCTAACCCAAATTTAAACCTCATATAGACCCAGAAGGCTGTCAGTCCAGGTCAGGAGGCCCGCGGCCAGTTTGGGCCTTGCAGTCCATTTATGGACAGTGAAATGCGCCAGTTGATCTGAGTCTTTAACAGTGAAGATCGGATAGTGCTCCAGTGACACAGGGATGGCATCCATGACTGAGATAAAAAATAGATATGCTTTCATTATTTGGAATTTTTTTGCAGAAATGAAGGCCCTGATTCATCGCACTGTTTACTCCAGAAATCTGGTGTAAGACCCTTCAGTGTTGCAGAGTTTATGCGCAACACAAATTTTGTAACTATTGGTGTTTTCTGCCCAATTTCGTGCACCTGTGACAATATGGGCAAAGCTTGGGAGCAGATGGTATGAGGCATGGCAACACCCACCCGACAGATTCATTAAAGTGGTGGTGTTCCTTAAGCCAGAAATGTTACTCCAGTCTTGGACTGAAGTAACATTTCTGATGAGGCGCCTGGAGGTGCACTCCACTAATAAGATGTGTAATTAAGTGGCATGCGTCTTAAAGGGGTTGTTCACTACTTGGATAACCCCTTCTCATTTCCCATGTTCACCCCCATAAGAATAAAGTCTGTACTCACCTCCGTTGCTGGCGCAGTTCTAGTAATATCAGAAGTCGCGCTCTGGGGGCCCATGTGACATTGTTATGACTAGCAAGCACCACAACCAATCAGTTGCTGGCTTACTTCTCCCCGCCTACAGATACAGGAGTACTCGTCAGGAAGTGAGTGGCAGCCGCAGCGCCCACTTCCTGTTAATTATTTAAGCATCCAAATACGGGGAGAATGAAGCCGGTGCTGATTGTTATGACTAGCAAGCACCATGACCAATCAGCACCGGCTGCGCCAGCAACGGAGGTGAGTACAGACTTTGTTATTTTTATGGGGGTGAACATGGAAAATGAGAAAGGATTGTCCATGTAGTGGACAACCCCATTAATAAATTAGGCACTTTTTATCCTTGCCCCCTCATCAATAAGCCTGGCAAAAACAAAATGCCAGTCTTACCCCTCTTGCAACGCAGCTAATTTCTGATTTTGTGTTTTCGTTTTCCCCTCCCTTTGCTTCTATGAACCATACCTTTCTTTTTCTGTCCACATAGTCGTATGAGGGCTTGTTTTTTGCAAGATGAGATGTAATCTTGAATGACACATTTTATTTTACCATGTAGTCTACTGGAAAATGGGAAAATAATTAAAGTGCGGTGAAATTGCAACAAACATAATTCTGGCTTGGTTTTTTGAAAATTGTTTTAACAAAGTACACTATGTGGTAAAAGTGGCTTGGCGTCATCATTCCCCTCATCAGCATGATTACAGTCATGCCAAACTTGTCCAGTTATTTAATAATTTAGTGGTGCAAAAAATTGGGAGTTTTGTAAAAAAAAAAATTTATTGTGTCGCTATTTTCTGAGATCCAAAATAGGTCGGTCGACAGGGGGGGGGGGGGGGGGGATGATGATGATGGATGGGGTGTAATGGTAACGTGACGCCACCTGTGGTACCTGGTAACGTGGATACCAGCGCTGCGGCCGGCTGCTGAGGTGATGGAGGTGCAGCTCAGAGTAGTACAGCTCCCCACAGGTGGAGCTTTACCTCAGCGCAGCGGGGAAGATGAGGGGAGTCGTTGTCCTCACCTCTTTGATGCTGTGGGAGCCCTCCGGGTGGTGGAGAAAAGGAGTACAGATACTAGATCAGCTAAAGAAGTTCTTTACTGGTACCGGGCAGATGATGAAGTACACAGTACAGTCTGGTTTATCAGGGACGTAGCCACAGATTTTGAGGTAACTCTGCAGAGTCTGTCGGTGATCCCGCTTGTAATAGCTTTCTGGGTCTGGGTTCCTCTTTAACTCTCTTTAACCACACTGAAGAGCCCTTTCGCCAGTCCCCTGGTCTGCTACTGTTAGGTACAGTTGGTTCCTTACCGGTACGGACGGGAGCGACAAATAGTAATCCTCCCGCCACCGGAATTCGGTCCTTTCCCTAAAGTGTCCTGGACCCAATTTGGAACTGAAGTAGGGGTTCAGTCCGTGGCGCTATGGCTTCCTTATGTCGGTCCCACAGCATGTCGGTTTGCAGTCAGGGATAGACCGACTGACTGCCTCGGCTCTGGTATGCAAGTGAAGACCCCGGACTCCCCAGCCGGCTCCAACCGGTCCTGGTTCGTCCCCTCAGGTGTCTGGGTCACCTCTTTCCAAAGAGGTGCCCTCCTGTCAGAGACGCTGTCTCCTGACGTCCGTCCGCCTGCTCCTCTCACGCTAACTGTCTAACTGTCACTCTAGTCTCCCACTCTACTCTAGGCTTCACCCCTGGACCTACTGAATATACGGTCCCTATGCTAAGGTGGATTCAGTGTATAGGTGCTTATGACAGACTCTGTATGGGACCCCATATCCATGGCTACGTAGGCACTACACCTTCTGTTTGGGGTGCAGTACTTCCCTGTGGCGCCTTCCCATAGGGGCGCCACACACCCCCTTGGTGAATTACACTTGTCCGCAAGTGTTAAACCAAACCGGGCTTGAGTCTAAATTTTTATTAACACAAAACCCGGGTACCATTCAATCAACAACAACAATAAGATTTTCTTAGTGATCTTTCCTTGCGGGAGATGTTATGCTTCAAATGTTACAAACGGGAACAATAATTAAGCCTCTGATCTGCATCGGCCCAACGAGGACTGGGTATCAAGTCGGGTTCCTGCCAGTGTCTCTCGGTCTGACCTCTGGCCGCACCCTGTTTGATCTTTATAGTCCCGAACTGATGCGGTCCAACTCTTGACCCGCCCCATTGGTTGTTTGATAGCAAGGGGGGCGGGGAGACAATTTAGCGCCTCTTGCATGGCCCTGCTTTGGTGAGGGGCCGAGGCTCGCCCCTATGCCAGCACATAGTCTTTTACATTTTTAGGCCTGCCTTCAAAGAAGTTTAGTGGATCAGTCAGAAATGGCGGCCCGGTTTTACAGTTTCACAAACAGTCAATAAAGTCCAAATTGAGGCACACAGTACCCGGTTTTACCGGGCACGGGATCCTGTTCGTGACAGCAGATTTGAGTCGGTTGACAGGGGAGGGGGTACTCGGATACCGGGACAGATGGTCACTTTGATGGGGGATCACGGCTGGTTGGTTCCCGGTTCTGTGCCCTGGACCCTCAATGGGTCACTAGTCTCCCGCTCTACTCTAGGCTCCACCCCCTGGACCTACTGAATATACGGTCCCTATGCTAAGGTGGGCTTAGTATATGGGTGCTTATGACAGCCTCTGTAGGAGACCCCATATCCATGGCTACGGAAGCACTACACCTTCTGTTTAGGGTGCAGTACCTCCTTGTGGCGCCTTCCCATAGGGGCGCCACAATAACATTTTTATTTTTCAGTCAGTGGAGCTTTGTGAGAGCTTATATTTTAGTGAGACGAGATGACTTTTTTATTGATACCATTTTGACATTATAATCTCTCCTCACAACACTTTTTAGTGTTTTTTTTCGCTAACCCAAAAAAAATGCAAGTTTGGTGTTATTAATCCTCTTCTGTGAATGGTATTTACCCAGTTGGGTTCATTAATTTTTATACCATCTATAGATCAGACTTTTCTGGATGCGACGATATTGCATATGTGTATTTTGTACAAAAAAATGTATTATACTAATTTTAATGGTGGGGAAAGAGGGGTGATTAGAACTATTATATTTTATTATTATTTTTTACTTTTTTCTTTATTTTTTTTTCTGTATTTATTATTCAATTAGCCACAGTATTGCTGCATATAGTAAAAATCACGGTCTTCTATCAAGCCCGACCTCAGGAAGGATTACAAAGGCATAGAGGTCATCAACAGACACCTGGCTGTCAAGTGACCGATCAGCACCCTGTGATTGTGTCACAGGGGCATCAATAGGCACATAGTATGATGCGCCCCCATGCCAGCGTGCTGTTAATGACCATAGGTAGACAGCAGCACTTAGCAGGTAACAGTTGCAGCCGAAGCTCTGATCCACTTGCAGGCTGTTAAAGGCAGGTCCTGGCTGTGTGTCACAAACCATTAACTGCCAGGTATAGCATCTGAAGGAGGTCTTAGGCCAGCTTCACACCACGGGTTTAAGGGATCCGGGGCTGTCTGGTGTGAATCGGACAGCCCCGGATCCGATTTTGGCTCCATAGTATTCCTTTGGGGCCGCTTGGCAGTGATTTGCCATCCGGTTTCCCTGCTGTCAGGGAGGATCTGGCAGAATTCGTTTTTTTTCCCCGGACACAAAATCACAGTTGTAGCGTTTTTGTGTCCGGGGCAAAAATCTGACAAAATCGGATCCTACCGGTTCCACCTGGATTTGGTGCGATCTGGCGCCCCCTAACATGGGAGGCTATGGACACCGGATTGCACCGGATCCGACAGAAAATTGGATCCGGACGCCGGTTGCTGAAATTCAGTGGTGGCCAGCGCTGAACTTCAGCACTTGGAGAGCTCCCCACTAGCCGCAGTCCTGAAATTTCAGGACTGGACAGTGGCAGCAGCCGCACACTGCCTACTCCGGCAGAAAACAGGACCCGAGGGCATATTAACCCTCTGGTTCTGTTCTATCTGGAGCTGTCAGGTTGTGTCCAGTGCATCCATCAAAACACCGGACACAGCCTGACAGCAAAAAATCGTGGTGTGAAGCCGGCCTTAATCCAAATTCAGATGTCCATGTATGAGTATAGACTGCGATGCACAAACTAGTCGCAGGTCTCCTATTAAAGTGTACTTCTCACCAGAATTTGGGGTTTGAAAACAAAAGCACCACCTGCAGCTGCGCCTATGCTGCATTCTAAGAAGGTACCTATTATACCTGGCTCCCCCTGTACACCTAATAAATTACTTTTCTGGTCATCATAATGGGAGACCCAGACAATGGGGTTTAGGGCACTGCCCTCCGGAGGTCACACTAGGTACTACAAGTTTGTAGACACCGCCTCCTCCGCTTATAAACCCCTACCGCAGGGAACATCCTCAGTTTTAAACTTAGTGTGCTCGGAGGATCACGCTTTGCTTGCACTTCACTGCATTCTCACAGCTTACGTGATGGCGTCTGAAGACAAGGTAAAAAGGTTCCAGTCGGGACCTGCGACAGCCTCCCCGCTCACCCTTGTGGAACACGCAGGTGGAGGTACCGGAGGGCCTAGGGCCTGGACACTTTGTGTTCTCCCGGTACGCTGTTGCGCTCCTTTCCATCCCTCTCTGGGGGGCTCTGGAGAGTGGGAGATGGGAGCCTTGCACAGCTCCGCTCCGTCCGAGGCCTCCCTAAATGGTGCTTACAGACCGGACTGGAGCCAGCCCAGTCCGAGGCCTCCCTAAATGGTGCTTACACTCCGGACTGGTGCTGCACCCCCGTCCGAGGCCTCCCTAAATGGTGCTTACAGACCGGACCGGCACTGAGGCACTCTGTGTCTCCTGTGTGCCTGGGGGTAGTGTCTGTCACTTTATGTGGCCTGACACTCAGACCGCGCGTTACCCTCGGGTCCGCGGTTCTGCGGGTGTACCCTGTGCTGGGGTCACCCTGGCTGACCGCCCTGTGTGTCACAGGGGCTGAGGCCGTGGGCTGCGGATGTTTGTTTGTACATGCAGTCTGTGTATAACTTTTTACACTTTTTCCCGCGCTGCGGGCTCCGGCTCCCTCATGCTGAGGCTGCTTGGAGGATGGGAAGCAGCCCGTGCGGTGACGTCATCGATGGGCGTGTGTGTGTGTTTCCCGCGTGTCTTCGGCGCCGCCCACAGTTTCACTGTCGGCGGCCATCTTTGCCCTCACTTCCCGGGTGGGATTTGTATGCAGCGTGCGCCTGCACTCCAAAGGGGAGACCGGAAACCGTCGCGGAGGTCACACACACACACGCTTCCTCATACCGCTTTACTGCGGTCGGTAAGCCACCGGGACTCCCGGTTTTGTTGTCTGCATTTTGGCTTATCTTCCCCTACTGTGGCGATGTCCTCAGCCGGGAAGCGTGCTGCTAGGGCGGCAGAGACCACCATTACCTGTGCTACATGCAATGGAACACTGGTGGAGGGGTCCTGCAATAACTGCGGACGCCCAGAGGCCCGGGCTGGCACTGCTGAGTCAGCAGCTCCGGTGCTATACCCTGAGGTTCAGGTGATCTCAGGGCCATGGGAGACTCAGAATAAGATCAATGAATCTCTGTTGTCTCAGCTGTCCTCCATGTCGCAATCCCTGGAGGCACTTAATAGGAGGCTGGATAGCCCAGCTACTCCGTCCAGTTACCCCCGGGTGTCTCCCTCTTCTGCTGTGAGACCCCTTAAGCGGGCTCGTCGTGAGGAGTCACCCGAGCTCCAGGCTCTCTCTGAGGAGGAGCGTTCCTCTGATGGTGAGGACGATGATGGGGGTTCAATTTCGGGTCTGTGTCTATATCTGAACCACCAGACGGGGTGGAGGATCTGGTGTCCTCTATCAACGAGACCTTACGTCTCGTGACACCCCCTGAGGAGGTGACGGTGCACCCGAAGGAGGTCTATCAATGGCTGCGGCCAGAGGCTAGACCAAGTGGCTCTTTCATGGACCACACTAATTTTGGAAGGGTGGTTAGAGCACCCAGGTTACATCCTGGGCGGCGCTATGTCCGCAAACCTAAGGACAATCGCTTCCCCTTCTCCCAGGAGGTGCTTCAGGAGTGGTCGCAGTCCCCGAAGGTGGACGCTTCCATGACCAGGATTGCTGCACGCTCCCTTTTCTCTGCCTCTGATAGCTCCTCACTGAAGGATGCGACGGATAGACAGGTCGAGCAGCTCGCCAAGTCTTCCTATGAGGCTGTGGGGTCTTCATTTGCCCCTAATTTTGCCACGGTCTGGACCTTACAAGCGATTACTACCTGCTTGGATGGTATCTCTGACCTGGCAAGATCCAGTCCAGAGGTCCTAGCACTTACCGAAAGGGCAAGGGCCTATGCGGACTACGCCAGGACGGCGACTCTGGAAACTGCCACTCGCTCAGCTGTGGCTTCGGCCAATGCTATAGCGATCCGCAGGTTGTTGTGGCTGCGTCTTTGGGACTCAGATGCCACATCCAAGAAGATTTTGCAGAATCTTCCGTTTGCTGGTGACAGGCTTTTTGGCACCGAACTGGACAAGCTGATAAAGGATTCTGCTGAGTCTAAGATACCGCAGAATAAGCCTAAGCCACGGTATACCGTTAAAAGGAACCCAAAACAGTGGTCCTTTCGTTCCAGCTCGCAGTCATCAGCACCGTCCGCTCGCACGGACCGAGGGGGAAAGCCCGCTTCCCAGTGGCGCTCTAAGAGTCGTCCAAAGAAGCCGGCGGGGGCGGCAGCTGCCACCCCCAAACCCGCCTCTACATGACTCGCTCTCTCATCCTGCCTCCCCACAGGTGGGGGGCCGCTTGTCTCGCTTTCAGGACAAGTGGCTACTTCACGTTCAAGACCAGTGGGTTCGAGACGTGATCTCGCGAGGGTACAGGATAGAGCTGACGTCAAAACCGATATCCCGATTCCATCGGTCGGTCCCATCACCAGAAAAGGCTCAGGCTTTTTACCAGGTGTTGGAGGGTCTCCGCAGAGACGGAGTGGTGGTCCCGATGCCTTCCGGAGAGAGGTTCAGGGGTTTTTACTCCAACCTCTTTATCGTCCCGAAGAAGGACGGATCCTTCCGCCCAGTACTGGACCTGAAGTTGTTCAACCATCACGTGTTGGTTCGGAAGTTCCGTATGGAATCACTGCGCTCCGTGATCGCAGCTGTGTCACAGGGGGACTTCCTAGCGTCCATAGATATCAGAGACGCTTACCTTCACGTACCCATTGCACAGGCTCATCAGCGCTGGTTGCGATTCGCAGTGGGGGAAGAACTCTTCCAATTTGTGGCACTGCCGTTCGGGTTGGCCTCGGCACCACGGGTGTTCACAAAAGTGATGGCCTCCATGATGGCTCTCCTGCACATGCAGGGACATGCCGTCATTCCCTATTTAGACGACCTGCTGGTCAGGGCGCCATCAGAACACCTCTGTCAAGAGAGCCTGGATGTGACCATGCGGTCTCTGGAACAGTTCGGTTGGCTCCTCAATATTCAGAAGTCAACGCTAGTTCCGACCCAGTCTTTGACATATCTGGGCATGGACTTCAACACAGCCTCAGCCCTGGTGTCTCTGCCACGAGTCAAACAGATGGCGATCCAATCAGGAGTACAAGCAGTCCTCCTGTCACCACAATCATCCCTACGGGTGTTGATGAAGCTGGTGGGGCGCATGGTGGCAGCAATAGAGGCGGTGCCGTTCGCACAATTTCGCCTCCGTCCTCTTCAGCTGGAGATTCTCCGCAGGTGGGACAAGAGGACGATCTCTCTGAATCGGCTGGTGACCCTTTCCCTACCGACCAGGGATTCCCTGCAGTGGTGGCTACAGCCACATCACTTGTCTCGGGGCCGGTCCTTCATCAAACCGTCATGGTTAGTGGTGACCACCGACGCCAGTCTGAAGGGCTGGGGGGCGGTGTTCTTGCACCACAGGGCCCAAGGCCTCTGGACTCAGTCGGAGTCGGCGTTGCAGATCAACGTACTGGAGATCAAGGCGATCTATCTGGCACTCCTGGCTTTTCAGAGATTCCTCTCAGGACAACCCATTCGGGTTCAGTCCGACAATGCGACGGCCGTCGCTTATATAAATCATCAAGGAGGAACCAGGAGTGCAGAGGCTCTGGCCGAAGTCCACCGCATCCTATCCTGGACGGAGGACAACAACTGCTTGATCTCCGCAGTTCACATCCCAGGGGTCGAAAACTGGGAGGCCGACTATCTGAGCAGGCAGGGGATGGACGCCGGAGAGTGGTCTCTTCATCCAGACGTCTTCCAGGACATCTGCAGCAGATGGGGCACTCCGGACGTGGATCTGATGGCCTCACGGCTGAATCATCAGGTTCCGCAATACATGGCGAGGTCATGGGACCCCAGTCTCTGGGAGCGGACGCCCTGATCTTGACTTGGTCCAGATTCCATCTACCATATGTGTTCCCGCCTCTGGCTCTGATTCCCAGGGTGCTGTGGAAAATCAGGTCGGAGTGCAGCGTAGCCATTCTAGTGGCTCCAGACTGGCCCAGGAGGTCCTGGTATCCGGACCTGTGGCAACTGTCAGGCGGACACAGGTGGGCTCTTCCAGAACGCGCAGATTTACTCGCGCAAGGCCCATTCTTCCACCTCAATTCCAGGGCCCTCAGATTGACTGCATGGCTCTTGAGGCCTGGCTGCTGACATCCAGGGTTTCTCCCCTACGGTGGTTGCCACTATGAATCGGGCTAGGAAGCCAGTTTCCAGGAAGATGTACCACAGAACGTGGAAAATCTTTTTTACTTGGTGTGCCTCTGGCGGACGGTCTCCGTGGCCCTTGTCCATCCCGACGTTGTTGGCTTTCCTACAGTCGGGTTTGGAATTGGGATTATCCCTTGGCTCTTTGAAAGGTCAAGTATCAGCACTTTCTGTGCTGTTTGACAGGCGATTGGCGCTCCTCCCGAAGGTCCGTCAATTTCTGCAGGGGGTGTTCACGGATGGTTCCGCCCTACAAGAGACCTCTAGACCCTTGGGACCTTAACATGGTCCTGGCGGCATTGCAGAAACCGCCGTTTGAGCCTCTGAGGGAGGTTTCTCTATCTCGTCTATCCCAGAAAGTGACCTTTCTGGTGGCGATTACATCTCTGAGGAGGGTCTCAGAATTGGCTGCACTATCGTGCAAGTCACCCTTTCTGGTGGTTCACCAAGACAAGGTGGTGTTGCGTCCACGGCCAGAATTCTTGCCGAAGGTGGTTTCAACTTTCCACCTGAACCAGGAGATTGTTCTCCAATCATTTTGCCCCGCTCCCGTTCATCAGGTTGAACGCGACCTCCATACTCTGGATCTCGTGAGAGCTATACGCATTTATGTGTCTAAGACCGCCTCCTTTAGGAGTTCGGATTCCTTATTTGTTCTTACGACAGGTCGCTGTAAGGGGTCCGCGGCGTCGAAATCGACATTGGCCAGATGGATTAAGGCTTCCATCCAGGAGGCTTAGCGGACTTCTGGTTTGCCTCTCCCGGTGGGATTGAAGGCTCACTCTACCAGAGCCGTAGGTGCCTCCTGGGCTTTGCGACAGAGCGTCTGCTCTACAGGTGTGTCAGGCGGCCACTTGGTCCAGCCTGCACACTTTCTCTAAGCACTATATGGTGCATGCCCATGCCTCTGCGGATGCAAGTTTGGGCAGGCGGGTTCTCCAGGCGGCGGTTGCCCACCTTTAAAGGGAACCATGTGTTATCCGTCTTGTTGAGGAACTCTTCCCGCCCTGGGGTATTGCTTTAGGACATCCCCATTGTCTGGGTCTCCCATTATGATGACCAGAAAAAAGAGAATTTTGTTTACGTACCGTAAATTCTTTTTTCTTTAATCATCAATGGGAGACCCAGCACCCACCCAGTTGTTCCTTTGCATGTTTTGCATTTGCTCTGTTCTCTGTTGAGACAGTGTTTGCCGGGTTGTTGAACCGTTTGTGCACGGCATTCTTCCCGATGTTTCGGGTGTGGTTTATTTCCTCCTCGCAGCTTGTAGACCAAACTGAGGATGTTCCCTGCGGTAGGGGTTTATAAGCGGAGGAGGCGGTGTCTACAAACTTGTAGTACCTAGTGTGACCTCCGGAGGGCAGTGCCCTAAACCCCATTGTCTGGGTCTCCCATTGATGATTAAAGAAAAAAGAATTTACGGTACGTAAACAAAATTCTCTTTTTTAAGAACTTCCCGCCCTGTATTATAATTACCTGTTTCTGGTCCGATACGTTTGATTCTAGCTTGGCCCATCCGCCTCTCATCGCCATCCGACAGCCTCTTCTGATTGATATTCAAATCAAGCGCCTGTGCTGAGGCTTCTCCAGATTGCGCAGGTGCTCTGTGCTCTGCAGGCAGACACTAAAACTCATGTATTCACGCGCAAACAGCTGAGGTCTCTGCGCAAGATTCACCCGGTTATATGAATGACACAGATACGTCATCCTGAAATGTCGCGCATGCTCAGAGACCTCAGCAATTTGTGGATGCGTAAATGAGTTTTAAGGATAAGGAGTAGCCCCCTTCACTGAGCTGAACATTATATCTGCTCCCAATTGTGTGTTTCCATTCTGGGACCCAGGTGACTCTTTACCTTTGTTCACATTGCGGTCAGGATTGATACATGGAAAGGTTTTAATTAAAACAAGATAGACACTATCCCGGCATTGGTACACCTTGACGTGGTGGGATGGCTTCTTACCTTTTTGATCAAAATATATTCACTAAGTATCCTGTTATCATTAGCACTCACTATTTACTTATCTAATTATGACAGGGTATTTTTTTTATATAGATGTTGTAGTAGGTTTTGTTTACCGAGACATAGCACAGCCTACCCGGTGGCCACATATACACAGCAAAATACTTCTTTTAAGTCCACAAATGTTTTTCATTGTTTTTAGACATCCCAGTAATCACATTTAACCAATCACTAGTAATGCAATTTTTTATTTTGCAATAATTACATTTTTGATGGTATGGGATATATTGGTGATTGGTTTTACTGGCCACTAGCTCATCTATCAGGTTATTTCTTTCATAATAATTTTCTAATATTCTCCTGTTATTCCAATCGACCGCTTTGTATACAGGGACTGTCACCATTTTGAGCAGTTATACATTGCATGAATAGAAACCACCACAAGTTCTATTTTCTTGCTGGTTTACTAGTCCAAGGACAATAGGACTTTATTGCTGTATATGTAAGTGAATCCTCCCATATTGTACTTTTGTATTAATGCAAAATTCCAGCCGATTGTTCTAGCATCATAGAGATCTGTTATGGCCAGGTAAGCATTGAAATGTTGGCGTCTGGCAAGACACAGTTGTGTCGCTCTTGCTTACATATGGACAAAAGGTAGGTGCAGTCATGACAATTTATTTAAAAATTGCAATTATTGTGTATTAAATTTACATCATAGTTTGGATAAAGAATGCCTTTTAAGCAGGAGCAGACATACCATTGGGGCAACCTGAGCAGCCGAACAGTGGCCTAGGGGTAAGGGGGCCCATTGTCACAAGCAGCTTCCGTCACAGACACATTATGGGACTGTTGTTCAGGGAATATATCTCCTGTCTATGTCGACTCTTCCTTTTATTAATAATAAAAAATAATAATAATAATCGTTATTTACAGTTAGGGCCAGAAAAATTTGGACAGTGACACAATTTTCGCGAGTTGGGCTCTGCATGCCACCACATTGGATTTGAAATGAAACCTCTACAACAGAATTCAAGTGCAGATTGTAACGTTTAATTTGAAGGGTTGAACAAAAATATCTGATAGAAAATGTAGGAATTGTACACATTTCTTTACAAACACTCCACATTTTAGGAGGTCAAAAGTAATTGGACAAATAAACATAACCCAAACAAAATATTTTTATTTTCAATATTTTGTTGCGAATCCTTTGGAGGCAATCACAGCCTTAAGTCTGGAACCCATGGACATCACCAAACGCTGGGTTTCCTCCTTCTTAATGCTTTGCCAGGCCTTTACAGCCGCAGCCTTCAGGTTTTGCTTGTTTGTGGGTCTTTCCGTCTTAAGTCTGGATTTCAGCAAGTGAAATACATGCTCAATTGGGTTAAGATCTGGTGATTGACTTGGCCATTGCAGAAAGTTCCACTTTTTTGCACTCATGAACTCCTGGGTAGCTTTGGCTGTATGCTTGGGGTCATTGTCCATCTGTACTATGAAGCGCCGTCCAATCAACTTTGCAGCATTTGGCTGAATCTGGGCTGAAAGTATATCCCGGTACACTTCAGAATTCATCCGGCTACTCTTGTCTGCTGTTATGTCATCAATAAACACAAGTGACCCAGTGCCATTGAGAGCCATGCATGCCCATGCCATCACGTTGCCTCCACCATGTTTTACAGAGGATGTGGTGTGACTTGGATCATGTGCCGTTCCCTTTCTTCTCCAAACTTTTTTCTTCCCATCATTCTGGTACAGGTTGATCTTTGTCTCATCTGTCCATAGAATACTTTTCCAGAACTGAGCTGGCTTCTTGAGGTGTTTTTCAGCAAATTTAACTCTGGCCTGTCTATTTTTGGAATTGATGAATGGTTTGCATCTAGATGTGAACCCTTTGTATTTACTGTCATGGAGTCTTCTCTTTACTGTTGACTTAGAGACAGATACACCTACTTCACTGAGAGTGTTCTGGACTTTTGATGTTGTGAACGGGTTCTTCTTCACCAAATAAAGTATGTGGCGATCATCCACCACTGTTGTCATCCGTGGACGCCCAGGCCTTTTAGAGTTCCCAAGCTCACCAGTCAATTCCTTTTTTCTCAGAATGTACCCAACTGTTAATTTTGCTACTCCAAGCATGTCTGCTATCTCTCTGATGGATTTTTTCTTTTTTTTCAGCCTCAGGATGTTCTGCTTCACCTCAATTGAGAGTTCCTTTGACCGCATGTTGTCTGGTCACAGCAACAGCTTCCAAATGCAAAACCACACACCTGGAATCCACCCCTGACCTTTTAACTACTTCATTGATTACAGGTTAACGAGGGAGACGCCTTCAGAGTTAATTGCAGCCCTTAGAGTCCATTGTCCAATTACTTTTGGTTCCTTGAAAAAGAGGAGGCTATGCATTACAGAGCTATAATTCCTAAACCCTTTCTCCGATTTGGATGTGGAAACTCTCATATTGCAGCTGGGTGTGTGCACTTTCAGCCCATATTATATATATAATTGTATTTCTGAACATGTTTTTGTAAACAGCTAAAATAACAAAACTTGTGTCACTGTCCAAATATCTCTGGCCCTAACTGTATATAGCGCCAACATATTCTGCAGCGCTTTCCAATTCAGAGGTTCATATACAAACAGTCATAAGAATACAATAATTAAAGCAAAAAATAATGACGACCCTGCTCATAAGAGCTTACAACCAACAATGAGGTGGGGATGACACAAAGTACAGGGGCTTGTTTACAATTATGGGCCAGCCAATTTGAGGGAATGGGGAACAGATAACAGCTGCATAAGTGGCCACCAGCCAATCTGTGTAGAGCTTTTGGGTCTGATGGAGCAATAGTGAATACCCTATATCTAAATGACTACAAGTATTGAAAATAATAGGCTGCCCTAAAAAGATGTGTTTTTAAGGAGCGCCTAAATATGTGTAAGTTGTGGATGGTCCTAATTCCTTGGGGTAGAGCATTCAAGAGAATTGGTGCAGCTCGGGTGAAATCTTGGAGCCTGGAGTAAGAGGTTTGGATTAATACAGAAGTGAGTCTAAAGTCGCTCCCAGAGCGAAGAGAACGGGTTGGGTTGATAGACAGAGATGAGGGAGGGGATGTAGGGAGGTACTGCACCGTGAAAAGCATTTGGTTATTGCTGTTCTTGAGAATAGTCCCAATTGTTAAATGTAGGCAAAGTCCACATCTGATCTGAACATGTTCAGTTTTCTGTTCTAAAAATGTTTGTGTGCCTCACATGTGTAATGCAAATCTATTCATGGCTGCCTTCGAGTCCTGGTATGTCCTCCAATGCAAACATAAACAGAATCTCATCCTATATAAACGATTCATAGACGATATATTCATCATCTATGATAATACAGACAATACAGTTTTTGATTTCCTTGATGTTATAAGGGAGAATCATTGGGGAATAGAGCTTACCCCCTGTGTTGAAAGAAAAAATGTTACCTTTTTAGACCTGAACATCTATATTGATGATTCGGGTAAGATTATGACAAAAAATAATTTTAAAAAAGTTGATGCAAATGGGTATGTTCACTATGGAAGCAGCCATTACAGACCATGGCTTAAAAATATCCCAAGGAATCAGTACTACAGAATTAGGAAAAATTGCACTTCTGATGCAGTATTTAGGGATCAAAGCAGAATATTGAGGGAGAGATTTCAAGAAAAAGAATATCCCCCGAGGCTTGTCAAAAAGGCCTATAACTCTGTTAAACATTGTACCCAGAATGAGCTTATAAATTCTGATAAGAACATGGGTGTAAAGAATAACCTTTTTGAAACAAATTTTATCACTACTTTTTCGTCACAAAATTTACAAGTACGAAATATATTGGAAAAACATTGGAATGTGATTTTAAATGACCCGATCCTAAATAAGGTGGTCCCCAGGAAACCGACAGTGACATTTAAAAGGGCCCCTACCATCAAAAATGTCTTGGCACCTAGTGTAATTAAGATTCCTAGCTCTGGATGTACAAAAGTAGGTAATGAACAAACTGGCCGTAGGGGTTCGTACCGATGCAATAGACGTGGGTGTAAATGTTGTAGGTCTATTAGTAATGACGTGGACAGTTTCATGTCATTTACGAATGAAGGCAAGGTTTTTAATATTAACTTCAGAATGACATGCCAGACGGACCATGTGATCTATTTGATCCAGTGCAACTGTGGTAAACAGTATGTGGGAAGAACTTCTCAACCTCTTCATAAACGTGTAAATTCCCATAGGTTTAACATTCTCAGAGGTTTTTTAAAACATGGATTATCGCGACATTGCACCGTAGTTCACCATGGTGATGTTAAATTATCTGTTACCCCTATTGATTATGTGCCTGAAAATACTCCTAGGAGATTGGATGTCTTGGTAAAAGAGAAACATATTGGATTTTTAAGCTGGGCACTTTAAGCCCTGGTGGGCTTAATGAGGTAAGTGACCTTTTTTAAGAACCCATGAGTTGTTAATGTCTTCTTGATTCCATCGAAGACTTTTATTATACTGATAGTTATCCGTGATGGTTTCTCTCTTACCATCTTGCCAGATGGAGTTCTTCTATGTGACAATGTGACGAGATATTAGGACCGTAGTGGTCTCTATTCCCCAACAGCTCAGATAGCTTACTGGTCTGAGGCGTTGCTTAATCACTTTGTGGTTACCCCTAGACATAATGGGTTCATATTCTGGATGAACCCTTTATTTTTATGTAATTGTGATTCGAGTACATTGTAATTCATTTTTTTTCGGTTTCTCAGTTCATCCTTTACCTCATATAAATCCTGTCTGCATTTCCTCTTTATTGTGAGAGGTTTTTAATTGTGAGTTTGTATATATGGGTGACTTGTAATTTACATAGATCAACAAACCAAGGAATATAAATTATTCAGTGAGCATATTATAGACACAAAATTTAGTGGTCATTTACCTTGAAAGATCCCTATAGACAAGAAATTTATATTTTTATAATTATTTGTTTACTTTTTATATAAAAAAGAAGGTTTTGTGCACTAAGTAAATGAGGATATTTAATTGTTTGGATGGGTTGAGTTGGTAGATCCTGGCTAAACAGTTGCTCTTACCTAAGACGACCAGATGGTTAAGTGGTATAAGACGGAGGTTTAATCTCCGGAGGAGAGTTTTATGCCCCTGTCAGGGTTAGTTCTAATCCTGGTTTATCTTTTTACAAAAATGTTTTAATTATTTATTGAAGAACATATGTGATTTTAAATACTGATTATTGTGTTTTAATGTATTTTTAATGTATTGTAATCAATGTAATGGGCATTTTTATATGTTTGACTTATAGTGGGCGTTTTCACTGGAAGTGATGTCAGAGGGGGTGGAGCTTCATTTTTTGTGATTTTTTTTTATTGTTCCTGTGTGTATATATAACTGGATGTGCTGTTGAATCTTGATGTCCTGATGAAGTGGCCTGTTTGCCACGAAACGCGTAGACAGAATAAACAGAGTGTGTGTGTTACTCTGTTACTCTTATTGTGGTCAGCGCGGCTTCTATCCATCCGGTTCTATTTTCTCCAAGTGGATCCTTACTTTTTGCCGGGAGCCTGCTGCGACCATACGTGCTTGTCCAAGGGAGTTGTGACCATTCACAACCAGACCAGGTGAGTCTGTATTGTGGGAGTCCGTGTGACCATCAAACCCGAAGGTATTACTCTATGTGCGCTTCTTTTCCTTCTTATTTGTAGAGATCACATGTGTAATGGGATACATTGGGTTGGAACATGTTAACTGCAAACATATACCTAAATGACTTAAGCATCTACTAATATAGAAATATAGACTTATTAGCCACTAGTTGTCTCTTTGGGTCCCTGACATGGCACTTCTAGTCCTATACAAATCACAGGTCAATTTTTTGTATGGAGGCTCATGAAAACACATTTGTGAAAGAGGTTGGTCAAGTGTTCATGTCATTAGCTAAGCATTATGCCTTCTCTGTCTGCATCAAAGATGAATTTAATTAGCACCCCCCTGTACTCCTCGAGGCCCGTGCCAACACAAGACTAGAAGATTATTAGGAGGAATCTCAGAACAGAGCGGGTACTTGAGAGTTGTAGTACCAGCATTAAAAAGACAATATTAGTAAGTTATCCAACACACTACTTAATAATCATTTAGCTATATTTTTATTGGCTGGAAAAGCCCTTTAATTAAAAGATGTTAAGGGCTATCTATCCGCAGGTTTTTGCTATATAATCTGAAGACAGCAGGAGATAGAGGCTGACACACAGAGTTCAATGATGTGTCATTTATTAACCTGCTGTGCTGTTTAATTATACCGTAGTGAAGGCTTTATCACGCTTGTCCGACCAAGACCCCTCACACTGCTTAGCACCTCACTGTGTATAGACATTGTACATAGAGACCCTGGTGTGGGTGGGTTCCATTTCTGAGCTAAATCTAAAAACTCTGATTGTGTCACAACTACTGCACTCAGTAAATTAAGTGATAGATCGTTAGATTCAGAGTCTCTTTGCCTACATCATGCTGCTCTCAGATGCAGTAGGAAAAACCTGCTGACAGATTCCCTTTTAGGCCATATGCACAAATTGAGTATGGATGTCAATGTGCTTATGTACATTGCTATAGCATGTAATTTGAGTTATCTTACAAACTCTGTTAGAATCGCTTGTTAGACAATTATTGTCCTTTGGTGACATACTCACTGAGGCAGCCTGCAGCCTTTCTAAGAAGCCTTTTCACTCCTGTCACATAGAAACCCTACTAACTTCATTAACAT